>JAVFHJ010000015.1:0-600000 GCA_037158775.1 Hetaerina titia
GAGCGGAGAATGTTAGGGAAATGAGGAAGGGTCTGGGTCAGAATAGGGATGCTGGACGGGATGAAGGGTGTAAAGAAGTACAAAGAGATGAAAAGAGGCCATCTGCAGAGTAGGTTGCTGGATTGGGTTTTGTTTGGAGTCAACAAAATCTTTATTTGAGAGTTGTGTCCATCCAAAAACTCTCCTTAAACAGTGGAGTTCTTAATATTAATAGGTTAAGCACATTATTGAAATAAATATTTAAATATGTTATTTAATATGCATAATTAACTACAATACGAATTGTGGTTTATTTTATTATACATACGTCATCGTAAATAATATAATATAGTTACACACATTAAATTAAACGAAATATATTTTTAATTATTTTGGGGAAATATTTTAAATATATTGTCATATGAATTATTTATATTGTTATGAAAAATCATTGGGTTAAATTTCACCTAAATGGATACAATTAATCATGATCGAATGATGTATTGGAAAAATGGTGAATTTTTTTCATTTAACTTTTTGTCATTCTCTGTTAAAGAATTGTTTTTTTTGGAGTAAGTATATTAAAAAACCCTAATGACTTATTTACATTACTAATAATTTTAATGTTAAGAGGTATCCCAATTATTTTAAGTGATTACCTGGGATTGGAAATTTCTAAAACATGTATCTTATACTTTCTTTATCGCATTCAGCTGTCGGAGTACAACTTCGTGAAATGCCTACACAATATGGGTACAATGTACTACGGAAGAAAGCTTCATCAGTCGTCTTATGAGTGCTTCAAGCTGGCTTTGAGTTACAGCGTGAAACGTTGGGGACCATTCGTCTCAATATCCTGCCTTCTAAGGATGAAGTTGGCTCAGACTCTAATGCAATGGGGAAAGGAAGACAAGATCCTCCAGGAGCTGAAAGAGGACGTGGAGAATATGGATTACACCCAGGATTCGAGCGTCACCCTATTTCTTCGGTACGCCTACGGTCACGCTTTGCTACGCCATGGGAGGTCACAGGAAGGCCTCGAATTCTTAGCACAGCCTCATTTCGCTGTCATGGAAACGACTGAAGAGGTTAGGGGCGAACATTTCACCATGTAGAACCTAATTCTTGAAAGCTATAATAATAAATATCGGAGGTGACGTTTCACAATGAAACCGTTAAAACAATTGTTTTCATATTTAATCATATATTAGGAATATTTATAAAAAATTAAGACATTATCCTTTTCATAAATATTTTTTTAAATGCCTCATGAATAGACTATAATTTATAGTGATTCCATATTCCTATCTTTTTGATGTTCAATTGAATCAATTATTATTACCTCATCACTATTTGTCCGTGTTATTTCAGAATATTTAATGTTTCCTTATACTTCACCCTTACATTAAAGGCAACTATATTTCACTTGTATATATAAAATTAACTCTTCGGTAAGAATGATGTGAGTCGCATTGGTATCACCATTTGATTGAGACAGTTTAATGACGTTGATTGGTTTTTAATTTATACTTTACACTTTTGATTTTGTATAACATAACAACTATTCTAACCAGAATAGATAAATTGGTTTTCCTAGTACATATATGATATTTTTCAATAAAAGTGATTTATCAGTGCCTTAATATTTCAGTTAAAATTGTAGATTGATAAGTTTTATTTAAGAAAAACCGATCACATAATTACAGTATCTTTCTACCTTAGGCTTAAAGGATTTCGTAAACTTATAGATTATTATTTTGTTCATTTAAAATATATTTTACCTCAAAATTATCCTTAAATATATTAAAAATTATGTAATCATCCAAGAATTTCATGAAAAAATCATGACAAAAGCACAATCATAATATTTCTCGTTAAAATATTTTATGGAAACGAATTTTGATTTATTTTGTCATAATCTTAATGTACATAAACATACAGTTCCATCAAACTTGAATATGTTATCATTGCATATATGCAGATAATACAACTGCAGCATACTAATAAAATATAAGAAAGTTTGAGTAAATCATTTTTAAAGTTTGTGCGGTACGGCATACATTCCATTTTTTAATCAAAGGTAATAATGTTTTCTCCCATATAAGAAACTAATATTTGATTTTTTAAATTCTTTTCTAAGATTTCCATGTATGTGCTTAAAAAGACCCTCAACCTTGTACTGCGTGAGCTGAACAATGGAAACGTTGATTTCAGCATGAACATGTACAGGCTCCTTTTTCTGGAACTGAACGGAAGACTTCATGACGATTTCATTATGTACGTGGAGTTTTGTGCTTCGTTTTGCCGCCTCCTGGACAGACACGGTCACACGGAAGAGCTGGGAGAAATATACAACCAAACGTGCTTCATCGGCCTATCAACCAGGTCACCGGTAGCTCAAATGTTATTCACTGTCATTGGATGTGCCTTCCCAGTTCACACTAAAATCCACCAGGAGTTCGTCAAGGTAAAATTGGTAATTCTTTGGAAATCATTACAAAATAATCCTCGAAATTAAAATCATAAAGCAGTTAAGAAAAAGAGGCTAAGATACATGTTTACTTTTATAGTGAACGTGATAAGGTTGATCATAAATCAAGATTTTTCTGCATATATATTAGCAAAGGTATTCTAAAAAAATGTATTTCTTTTCCAAATGCAACTCTACCTCTCATTTTGATGCAATCGTGACAATTATGTGGAATAATAAAATTTGTATAGCATCTTTCAATAATAAAGTTGCAATGTCAGTTAAAAAGGACGATTTTGAAAATAATATACTATTTTATCTCATACGTTTTAGACTGCTTTCTTATATCTTCACTGGAAAATTTTAAAATCAATATTAGATATGCTAGCCAATTTTGTTTGAAAGCCATCGACATCATATCATTTGTAGAATGGAATATTTCTCAATTTCATGTGATTTGGTATTATACAGAAATTATATGAATTATTTTCATTTTAGCCCAAAACGCCGTGGTTTCCTTTAGTTTTTCATTGCATATTCCTTAATTTTAAAGCAAAGTTTGGCAAAGCAATTTTAATAGTATAACTTCATTTATATACATAAACGAGTATATGTAAATGTAGCACATGATAATATAAGTTTGAGAATAAGCTTGATTAAAAATGCAGAAAAATAAAGTTTCAAATGCCATGATATAACTATAATAGAATAATGAATATTGAGAAAAATTAGGTCAATGCCATGAATTAATTGAACTTTTTTATTGTTTTTTTTCCGGCATTTTGATTTCTTTTATTTAAAATTATTTCTGTAAAAAAGTCTAAACAAGTAATTCCTCACAACTTATTTTCAACCAACAGACATTAATTAATATACACAAGAGCCTTTTGAACTTCCACGGAATCATGGACCATCCTCGGCTAACTAAACTTAAAGCAACATCCACCTTTGTGTACTACTGGGTGACCACAGGACTGGCAATTAAACTCCTTAAGAGGACCTCCAGGAAGATTGATTCAGTGACACATCCGCTGTCGCAATTCTGCATAACCGCCATTAACAAGTTGGAAACTTCACCAAGCAGGAAGGAAGGCCCGGATATTGAATTCCATGACTTGATTGAATGAAAATGACCAAAAAAAGGAAAAAAAATCTTTCCTGAATATGTTGTATTGTTTCTCGTCAAATAATTGGCTAATTAAATATTTTGCATTCTAAAACATTATTACCGAGGGAATCGTTTTTCAAATAGTGAATCATATTAAAAATAGTGAATCGTATTTCAACAGATACAACGTAATTTTCAAAAGAGAAATGAAAAAATGTCCATTTCTTGAATCAAAACCATTTGCTAATAAAATATTTTAAATTTTTATATTTTACATTCTCTTCTGAAATATCGCCTTCATTTTTAACTGTTAAAATGATGTTAGCATACATTTCAAGAAACATCATTTAAGTGCATGTGCTACGTTCTATTGATATTGTGTTAATTATAAGTAATAAAAATATTTTCCAAAGAGAATTCCTCTTTAAGTACCTTTATACTCTAGTGTAATCATTAATTAATATAATAGATAACATGTTCTTAACAATAATTAAGTGGATTCTAACGTACTTTAAATAATAAAAAAGGTTCCCGGAAATGTTGAAAAATTATTTATTTAAGATACCATCTTTTTTAATATTAGTAAAATTGCTCTTAAATGAATTGTATAACATATCTCTTATTATTCATTGAAGTTTTTAAACGCTGTTTTATTTTTTATTTTTTTAAGTAATCAAGTCAAATTTTAAAAATATTTTAAATATATATGCGGTCGCACTACGTTTATACACGTAAATATACTTTTAAGTTGTCAAGTTATTTGGTACTATAATTAGCTTTTACATATTATCAAGAATTGAAATTGTAAATCAAATTTGGAATATTAAAATAGTTATATAAATACATTGAAAAAATGTATTAAACGAATTATGAATTTTTATGTTAATTTAAAAGTTTATTATTCAATCAAAGAGGCAACATGGTCAGGTTAAACTAAAAAAGCGTATGGAGGATATTACAATTAGGGAAACCAATTTACAATATTTTGTTAATAATACTGAGAGCATCCTTAGCTGCAATCTATGGAACGCAAACTTATTGTTTTAAATCTTACGACCAGCCTCATTCCCCATAGATACTACGAACCAGTTCATATAGCCTTCCTCTGATATGTTCACCGTATTCTAACATAAAAGCTGTTCCAAGGAATGTTTTGTTTTGCCACTACCATATTTACATTCATCTCGCCAAATGCCCTTTTAATCTCATTGTCGAGTATATATTTACCTAAGCTATTTTCTTTTACATCATGTTTCTAATTAGAACTTTAATAGATAAAGTTTTGTAACATTCAATGCTTCTGTAAATTACATCTATTTCCCTTTGATTTCCCTATTTCAACTATCATCTTAACCGACATATATCCAACTCTTGACACAATATATTTCAAATAGTGTTTCAACCTTGCCTTGCCTCTGAAAACGTTGCACGCCATTGAAATACTTTTTCCACCATACTTGTTTAGCTTTGCATTTCTCCCGTCTCAATTGAAAATTTAACTTTTCTTCATTTCCCCTAACTCTTTGTATATTTTCTTCCCTTTTTCTCTTTCCTCTATATTTGTAATCATCTCATCCGTTCTCCAGGGTCTCTTTATGCTTTTCCCGTAAAAGTTCGTCAGTTTTGCTTTTAACTCTAATGGTAATATTCTATCCGTTTGTTGTTCTATTTTGATTTTACTTTCTTATAACACCTTATTTTAGATTATGGTAGCTGCTCGTTTGTCCTCTTCCCCTACGCTGTGTGTTATTCCATTATTTTACTCCAGAGATCCTTAATAATCTTTCATCTCACCTCGCATATTCCTGATATATATTTATATTTACCCCTTCATTTTCTCCCTAAATATTCTCCAAATTTTCTGACCTCAAATTTCTCCCAACAAAATCCTTTTCCAACTTATAATATCGTATGAATGCTTTTCTACTATCCTTTCCCCTTCTTGTGTCCCGTCTCTTTCTCCTTTGGTGGGTGAAACAGCTCCATAACGCAATCTCTCGGGCAACATCTATCGGAGCACTTTGGCGCTTTATAAGATCGCAGATTTCATTGTAAATCAGGTTTCCTTATTAACTCAACTGGTAGAGCATCCTCCTGGAAAGAAGGTCCGTGGTTCAAATCCCGGATAAGGAAATATTATCCCTGATAAGGAAATTCTGTGTCCCCTTATGGAAAGGGAAAAAGGAATGTAACATTTGGTGTGGTATGGGTGACAGCTGTTGAAATATAAGTACTGTTATTTTTGGGTTTTATATGTACGGATGTATGAAATTTATGGTCTATAAATAATATGTTTACATCTAGGAAGGTGATTTGGGAGACGGAAACTGTAGACGTGAAGAAGGTAGAGCAATGTTGTCTACCTACTCAAGTTCCAACTTTTCCCTGCCTTTTACATTGGACAGTGTGCCACACCCCTTAATATTCGAATCAATAATCATCGAGCCTCATGCAACAATTCCTCCCTTATTGGTATGCTCCCAATCCCCAAACATGCCTCCGAACACAAAACTGCATTTGACCAATGTTTTAAAGTATCCGTCTTAACATCCCTCCCACACTCAGACCCTCTACTGAAACTCAAAACATTAGAGCTAGCTTTCATCTGGCTCTTGTATTCCTGGAATCGCCCAGGTATTAATATTAGACATTAATTGCCCCCTTTATGCATATAATTTCATCCCCCTCCGCCCCCAACAACTTGCATATCATCCCCACTTTATTAAAATTCCCGCGCCATACACTACCCCTCGAAACCCCTCACCTCGAATGCCTTTCCCCCATTTTCCCCCTCTTTTCCTTCCTTTCCCCTCTTTTTTCCCCCATTTTCCCCCTTCTCCTTCCTACCACTGCTTTCAGGCTCTCCTCTGCCTCAGTTCTGTTCCTAATTCCTCTTGAGAAAGGTGGTTGGACCACCGAAAATTCGAGAACTAATGAGTCCCTCTTTTGTATTTTTTGTTTGTGTGTCTTCCATGACTATTTAGTGAATTTTGCTGTGCATGTTCGTGGCTTTTCCAAGAAAGTGATTATATATATATATATATATATATGTTTTCTGGTATCATGCATGACTCTTCCCTTCCTAAACCCAAATTGATCATCCCTTAAGTAATCCTTTGCCTTACTCTCTATCCTTTAGTTGATGATCCTTAGAATAAGTTTAGCTCTGTGGGATATCAAACTTATTGTTCTTTAATCCTCACATGGTGTAGCCTTTACCTTTTTTGGAATACGATCTAATACTGATCTTAAAAAATATTCCCGCCAGATTTCAATTCACCAGATATGAAAATATCTGTCAAAAGATGTGTTTAATTAAGTTATCTGAGGGTTTAATGGTGGTAATTTATGGTTTTTTGGTATAAATCAACCTTAAGAATTTTTTCCAATATTCTGAATATACTTGTATTGTGTAAATATCTTTGATGAAACAATTAAGATATTTTATACGTGGAAATATGGTGTTATTTAAACTGCAAAACCTTTAAATGCACAAAGTATCAAAAATCTGCTGACAAATTTCCCATTATTTAATAATTATAGATGTCATGTATTATGTCATCTCAAAAATGCATTACACAACACAAAAATCTCAATATCTACTAAAAAAATTTAGGCATTGCATTTTGTATTAATGTTATACCATATCTAAATGTAGGCATTCATTCGTATACTGGATTTTCAAAAATCAGTCAAAAACAATGCTTAGAACTGGTTATTTTGTATTTTTAATGGTTATCTTATATTAAAAAATCCCAATGTGCACTAATAAATTTGCAGGAAATGGGTCATATATAGATTTATTTATGTTATATTAAAATTTAACCTAATATTAGACATTCTGTATAAGCCATACATCTGAATTTATGCTAAGCTTATACATAATATTGGTTTTATCTCACTTGGTCATTCTTAATACACCTTATACCATAATATACTATATGACAAAGGTAATTCTAATTATCAGTTATTTATGGACAATGTAGCATGACCTGGTGTTTTGAATTCTTTCAATATACAGAATTACACAATATCAGCAAATAGGTGCACAGCAAACTGTTATTCTTAGATATATTAGGTTCCCAAAGAACTTCTTTTAATTCATCATATATCCCAATATTCGCTAATATATGATCATAAAATGAAATATTTATTGAATATTAGGAGTAACACAAGCTATGAATTCTTGCAATTCAGCAGATTTCCAAATAGCTGCTAGTTGATATTAAAGATTTAGATTATTAATGAAAATAAGGATTTACATTAAAAATCCAATGCTTTTCATATTCCAGATATTCTAGTTACAGCTAATAGACATGATGTGAATAAGTAATTTGTTTATCTTGGGGGTCATCAAAATGAAGAACTGGTGTTCAAATATGACATAGCCAAGGGTCAGCCTAAATATATGTTTAGAACAGCATTTTTAATGGTTTTCATAAAAATTTACCATCAAAATTATTTGTATACCACTGACAATCTAATGTAGGAGTGTGTCTATTAATGTACTTGGAATGCATTATGTGGAAGTATAGCTATTTTTGAATCTTAGAAATGATTACATCACACTAGATACCCTAACAACTCTCACAAGATTAAGGAAAATAAAATATTTGTGGTTTTTGCATATTACGAATTAATTAATTGCATAGAAATGTTTTAATAAACCGAAAATCATAATATCTCTTATAAATAATATCTCATATTCTTAAATAAGATGTTGCCTGTTGTACATTGTAATATGTTGTACATGCATGCAATACACCAGATATTCTAATATCTGCATTGAAATGTTCAAGAGGCTAATTATTTAGGGATGATTAATATCTAATATATTCGTTGATTTTATTTTAATTCACCATATTGCAAAATATATGTAAAATAAACACAACAGGTATCCTATTATATCCAAATGAATGTAATTAAATTGGAATGTATAAGATAAATATAATAAGGTCACTAGTCTTATGAAAACCTGTCATACACCAAATGTGCTAGTTTAGAAAAACATATGGGGATGGGTTATTTATGGAATTGAAAGGTGTCGTCCAATTTAAGATATTCAGCTTCTACAGCAAATCTCTAACTGCAACAATAGGGTCAGAGTTTTGGTTATTTTCTAATATTTGGTATTTTTTACTTTAAATATTATTTAAACATGCTAGATATTTAAAAGTTTACAGAAGAAGGGTGAAATTGGTGCTCTATACAGCAAGGTTAAGTTATTATCGGGAAGTAAGAAGGCAAGAGCTGTGCTAACAGTTAAAGATAAATGGGGTAAGATAATAGTTGAACCAGGAAAAATCCAAGAGAGATGGAAGGAATATATAGAAACACTGTATGGTAAAGAACTTAGGCCGACAAGGTTAGACATAGAAAAGGAACATGACGTAGAAGAAGATAGCTTAGTGCCAGGCATACTCGACGATGAAATAGAAAGGGCATTAAAGGAGATGAAAGCAAATAAGGCTGTGGGGGTGGACAATATTCCTGTAGAAATGTTGAAATGGTTAGGGAAAGGTGGGAAAAAGGCCATATATGGACTGATTCGTAGTATCTATGAGGAAGGAATCTGGCCGGAAGATTTTGTGAGATCGGTGTTAGTTCCTATTCCAAAAAAGGCAAAGGCTTCGTCATGTGAGGATTACAGAACAATAAGTTTGATATCCCACGCAGCTAAAGTTATTCTCAGGATCATCAGCAAAAGGATAGAGAGTAAGGCAAATGATTACTTAGGGGATGATCAGTTTGGGTTTAGGAAGGGAAGAGGTACGCGTGATGCCATTGCAGTAATGAGATCACTAGTCGAGAGGAATATAGAATACAATCAGGACGTTTTTGCCTGTTTTGTAGATTTCGAAAAAGCGTTTGATAGAGTGAATTGGGAAAAATTAATGCGTGTGTTGCAGAAAATAGGAATGGATTGGAGGGACAGGAGACTGATCCGCAACCTGTACATGTCTCAGACTGCTCAGGTGCGAGTGGGGAACGGAGAGTCTGGATGGGCAGTGTTAGGAAGAGGTGTAAGGCAGGGTTGCCCATTGTCACCGGTACTGTTCAACGTATATGTAGAGGAAATGATTAAAGAGGCATGGGAAGAACTGGAGGTAGGAATGAAAGTCGGAGGGGAACTCGTAAAATCGGTTAGGTTTATGATGACCAAGCATTAGTTGCTCAGTCAGCCAAGGGGTTGCAAGCATTGTTGAGTGAATTGGAGGTTCAGTGCGATAAATATGGGATGAGAATCAATATTAATAAAACAAAGGTTATGCGATTTTCCAGAAAGAAAAAGGCTAAGCTAAATAGTAAAATAGGCGAGGAAAGAATAGAGAAGGTAGAGCAGTTTACATATCTCGGAAGTGTTTTGGACCAATACGGTCAAAGTGGTAGGGACGTAAGGAGAAGAATTGCGCTAGGCAAGGAGGCTTTCTCAAGGAGGAGGGAGTTGATGACGGGGACGTTGAGTAGGGATGTGAAGACAAGACTCGTAAAAACTCTGATATGGAGCGTAGCTATGTACGGCGCGGAAACGTGGTCGCTGAAGCAGGAGGATAGACGTAGATTGGAGGCTTTTGAAATGTGGGTGTGGAGAAGAATGGAGAAGGTGAAATGGACCGAAAGGAAAACAAATGAGGAAGTACTGGAGATGGTGGGTGAGGAGAGGGGTTTGTTGAGAGAAATCCTATGGAGGCAGGAAAAATGGATGAAAGGCGTATTGAGCGGTAGTGGAATGTTGAAGAGGGTAATAGAGGGGAGAATGTTGGGCAAGCGAGGTAAGGGTAGGAACAGGATAGGGATGCTGGACGGGATGAAGGGAGGAAAGAAGTACACCGAGATGAAGAGGGACCTGATGTAGATTATTTTGCTAGGTGGGGAGTCACAAAATGTTTATTTGATAGTTGTGTCCATCCAAAAACCTACCTTAACCGGTAGAATACCTAATAATAATGCTAGATATTGCAATATCTGTCAAGAAATATGCTTGGAATGAGTGTTTTAGTGAAGGTAGGCGTTGAAAAAAATGTAGTCTTTCAATAAATAAGTTATTTCAATATCTGCTAATAAATATATCGAGGAAATGGGAACATTATGGTTGATTCAATGAAATTTAACCAAATTTGTTCTACAAATACACTCTATATCTATTATCACTATATGCTATACACTATATCCCATTAACTGTCTAAATATGGTATTGGAATGGGACATTTACTTAAATTAGCCAGTATATAGTATCACCTTAAAAATACCATTTAATTCATTCACTATCGAAAGGTATATCTATAATTAATAAGGCATATATTTTTTTCAGATGATATTTGAAATGTGAGTGCAAAAATAAAACATAATGGCTTTTCATTCTATTGTTTTAAGGTATTAATTTTATTAATTAATACTTTAATAATTAATTTAAATATGTTATTAATAATACTTTAACATCAAATTAATTTTAAGGTATGTTTTGAATTCTATTGTTTCAAAGGTACCTGGTAATGATGCCTAAGCGTTGAAACTAGTTGTGCAATAATAAAGAACGGTGGATGTAAACATTGTTTCTGTATTTAATCAACATGACTTAGCTGGAAAAGCCATGCTGTTTAATTTTTGAGTGGTTTTATGAAGATTTTCCATCAAGTTGAGCCAGGTACTGTTTCATTTAGGTGTAAGTTTTTATCTTACCTCAGAAATTCTTTCAGCACACCAGAAAAACCATTTAAATGCTAATTGAACAGCAAAGAAAGCATTTTTTATATTATACAATATGTTTTCCAAACTACAAGCTCATGTTACCCTATTTTTTCAAAAAAGCCAATTACCAAATCTGCTAGTAGACATACAGACATTTGGAAATATTTATTGTAAATAGGTATCATTTACCAACAAGATTCTCCCACAATGCCAGATAATATCTTTAGATAATTCTGCGCAAACTAGTTATTCATATTTTGTAATATGTAATCTAATCATAGGAATTCTTCCAATTCACCAGATATCCTGAAGTTCTAAATAACAGATGTGTTATGAATAGGTTATATGTTGCATGTAAGATGTTATCTAACCTTCAATATTCTTTTTATAGATATGTTATCCCATATCACATTATGATATGCTTGCAAAAGATACTTTAATGATATTTATTAGCATAGTTATAAGTGGTGAACATAGTTATCAATCAAAAATATGCACCTGTACAAGGCTATAGATTTGCCAATTATAGATTATGCATCACATTTTGGGTTATTTTAACTCAGAAATTCTTTCAAAACATATCAAATCCCTATATCTGCTAATAGATTTTCAGGAAATATGTTATTCATTGATTTTAGGTATTTTCTAGCTTTAAAAAATATATCAATACTAAAGGTATTCCAATATTTATTTGTAGATACTGAGAAAATAAATTATTAATTGTTATTAGCTTTTATGTAACTACTGAAATTCATATGATCACCCAGGTATCCCTTTTTTTGACTTTCAATGGCCTCAAAATTGGGTGCTAATATAAACTAGATATCTTCATGCCAATATTTTCCCATAGAAGCCCATGGTATGAGTATTTGTAAAATTTAAGATACCTGTTAACATTAGAATTGTATTAAAAAAGGAACTCTTAAACTAGTTGCAAGGTGGGGTTATTTCTGAATTGAAAAATGTTATCTAACCTTAAATACAATTTTACAATTTTTACATATTACATGCAACATATAACCTATTCATAACACATCTGTTATTTAGAACTTCAGGATATCTGGTGAATTAGAATAATTCCTATGATTAGATTACATATTACAAAATATGAATAACTAGTTTCATTTGCAATTGAATTCTGCAGGCGACAGGGGTTAGTAACTACCCCAACAAATGGTTTAGAAGCCACAAAAGGCATTGGTATACAGGGAAATTGACTCAGAAATGTATCAGTTAGATTATATTATGGTTAGGCACAAGTTTAGGAACAGTATAACACAGCCGGAACAGATAAATTCACACAGTTTCCAAGGAGCAGATGCAGACTCAGAAGGAGACGAAAGTAGCTAGAATAGGAACATGGAACGTCAGGACAATGTTGAGGAGAGGCAAATTAGAAAATATTAAGCAAGAGATGGAAAGAGGTAATATAGATGTTTTAAGTCTCTGCGAGGTGAGATGGATGGATAGCAGGGATTATTGGAGTGATAATTATAGAATAGCATATAATGGCATGGACGAAAGCCAACGAGGGGTTGCCATAATATTAAATAAAGGGGTAGGAAGAGGCATAGTCAACATAGAGCAAGCAACTGATTGATTATTAGTGGTAGAGATTAAAGTCAAAATGACAAACTTGGTCATAGATCGGAGGCTTCCGCAGCTGTTGTGAGATCCAGAGGTGGTTCTCAGGGTAGACTGCGTGAGAGTCATTTTTGGCTTAACATTTCTCTCCTGTTGCTGGGAGCATCTTCAGGAGTGAAGTCGTCTTCGCTCCTGAAGACACTCCATGCAATGGGAGAGAAACGTTAAGCCAAAAACGACTCTTATGCAGTCTAACCCGAGAACCACCTCTGCGACAAACTTGGTCATTTTTCAGTTACCCATGCCAGCGAGTAACCACAAGGAGGAAGAAGCTGATAGGATGTATGATGAGTTAGAGGATATAATCGCTTGTGTTCCTGAAGGGACACACTGAAAATTGATAGCGGATTTGAATGCGATGTAGGCAAAGGAAGAGAGGGTAGTGAGGTGGTCGACTATGGGTTAGGCACGAGGAATGAACGTTGGGAGAAAGCAGTTGAATTCTGAAGGATACAGGGGTTATCCATCACCAACACATGGTTTAGACACGACAAAAGGCGTAGGTATACATGGAAAATGCCAGGTGACACAGTAAAGGTATCAGATAGATTATATTATGGTTAGGCACAGATTTAGGATCAGTGTGATAAATTCACAGTTTCCCAGGAGTGGATGCGGACTCTGACCACAATTTAATTGTTATGAAGTGTAACGTCTATTTAAAAAAGATAAGAAAAGGGTGGGCGGTTAAGAAATGGAATGTATGGTAGAAGCATGAAATGGGTTATGGTTAAATGGGTATGGAAGCATTAAAAAAAGAAGTATCAGCAGGCTGTAAAGAGAATCATGGATGATGGTAAAGACCTGAGTACTATGGAAGAAAAATGGAAATGTATCAAGAAACTGATATCCAAAGCCACAAAAGACACTATAGTAACCATTAACAGGAAAAGGAAAGGGAAACCATGGGTAACAAATGAGATCATTAAAAAGATGGATGGAAGAAGAAAATGGAAGAATGTCAACACAGAGTTTGGCAAAATGAAATACAAAGGGTTAAACAATAAATTAAGGTGGGCCAAATATAAAGCAAATGAAGAATGGTGGAAAACATAATGCAAGGATATGGAAAGTTTACAGAGGAAGGGTGAAATTGGTGCACTATTCAGCAAGGTCAAGTTATTATAGAGAAGTAAGAAAGAAAGATCTGCGCTAATAGTTAGAGACAAGTGAGATAAGATAATAGTTGAACCAGTAAAAATCCAAGACAGATGGAAGGAATATATAGAAACACTGTATCGAACAGAATTTAGGCTGGAAACGTTACACATAGAAAAGGAACATAGCAAAGAATAAGATAGCTTAGGTCCAGGCATACTCGACGATGAAATAGTTAGTGCATCAAAAGAGGGGTAAGCAAATAAGGCCAAGGGGGTAGACAACATTCCTGTGGAACTACTGAAATGTTTAGGAAAATATGAGAAGAAGACTCTCTATGGACTGATTCATAGTATATAGTATAGTTCTATAACGAAGGAATCTTGCCAGAAGATTTTATGAGATCAGTTTTAGTTTCTATTCTGAAATAGGTAAAGGCTACAAAATGTGAGGATTACAGAACAATAAGTTTGATATCCCACATCGCTAAAGTTATTCTCAGGATCATCAATAAAAGGATAGAGAGTAAAGCAAAGGATTACTTAAGGGATGATCTGTTCGGGTTTAAGAAGGGAAAAGGTATATATGATGCCATTGCAGTAATGAGATCACTATCAAGAGGAATATAGAATACAATCAGGACGTTTTTGCCTGTTTTGTAGATTTTGAAAAAGCATTTAATAGAGTGATTTGGGAAAAATTAATGTGCATATTGTAAAAAATAGGAATGGATTTGAGGGAAAGAGACTGATCTATAACCTGTACATGTCTTAGACTGCTCAGGTGCGAGTGGGGAACAGAGTCTGGATGGGCATTATTAGGAAGAGATGTGATGAAGGGTTGCCCATTGTCACCAATGCTGTTCAACGTATGTGTGGAGACATGATTATAGAGGCATTGAAAAACTGGAGGTCAGAGTAAAAGTGGGAGGGGAATTCATAAAATTAGTTAGTTTTGCTGATGACCAAGCATAAGCTGCAGAGTCAGCCAGAGTCGGCCAAGCATTGCTAAATAAACTGGAGGTTCAGTGGAATAGATATAGGATGGGAATAAACATTAATAAAACTAAGGTTAAGCAATTTTCTAGAATGATAAAGGCTAAGCTAAACACTAAAATAAGAGAAGAAAATAAGAGCAGGTAGAACAGTCAAATGTTTTGGAAGTGTTTTGGGCCATATGGTCAAAATAGTGGAGAGGTAAGGAGGACAGTATTACTAGGTGAGAAGGAGGGCAAAAAAAATATCAGGGGCATTGAGCAGGGAGGTTAAGAAAAGACTCATATATAAACTCTGATATGGTACGTAGCTATTTATGCCGTGGAAACGTGGTCGCTGAAGCAGGAGATTAGACATTGTTTGGAGGCTGATGAATTGTGGGTGTGGAGAAGAATGAAGAAGGTGAGATGGACTAAAAGGAAAAAGTTGGGGAAGAACTTGAGATGGTGGGTGAGGAGAGGGGTTTGTTGAGAGAAATCCTGTGGAGGCAGGAAAAATGGATGAAAGGCATATTGAGCAGCAATAGTGAGATGTTTCAGAAGGTAATAGAGGGGAGAATGTTAATGGCAAACAAGGAAAGGGCATGAAGAAGGGGAGGGATCTGATGTAAAGTAGAATGATGGATTGCATTTTGCTTGGAGTTTGAAAATATTTTTTTGATAGTTGTGTCCATCCAAAAACCTGTATCAACCAGTAGATTATGTAATAATATAATAATATCAGTTAATAGCCTATTCCCTGCATTTTTCTTTTCTGATATTGGGATATTCAGTGTATTGAACAAATTCTTTATCACATTTATATGAACATAACATTACGATAAAATATATTCAAAGAATGTCCATATGTTGAGTTAAGGATAGCTTAAATAGGAAAAGATTTCATATTTTATGTATGAAATGGACTACATGACAAGGTTGTAGTCCATTGAGTCCCATGGACTACAACCTTGTAGTGATGGAAGGGCTTCTGCAATCCGATGACCCCTCGAGCTGTGCTATTGGAAGTAATAATAATTGCTCCTGGTAGGGTCATCCATGAAGGTTAGGAGCCAGATGAAAGGTAGACCCAGCGTCTGTTCCTCAGTGAGGCGGCTGCAAAGGTGCCTGACCCCAGTGGGGCAGCCATTAAGTGGTGGTGTCATGTTTAAAACACTATTGAGGAAGGCAATGGGAAACCACCTGAATTACTTTTCCCAAGAATATAGCGATGGATAACATAAAGAAATTGAGTCCTGGCAACTGTGGGATTTGGCCCAAGGGGCCCTATGTCATGCCTGGCAGTGGGGAAGGAGGGGCTCCCGTCATTGTCATCCTAAAAAACCCATGCGGAGGAGAAATAACAGCAGCAGGACAGTAGACACAAAAGAAGATGAAAGAAGTAAAATAGAAATGTGGAACATCAGGACAATATTGAGTTTGTAGTTCATGTTGAGTATGTTGTTATGTTCAATAACCTAAAAAATGTTAGGTTAGAAAAATCATTACATCTAATTATAATCCATTTAAGCATTTGTATAGAATGATATGGGGACATGTGGTTGCAGATTTCATTTTGAAATCAGTAAAAAAGTATTCCTGAAGAGATGTTGAATATTATAAATTAGGATACAACTACCACTACATTAAAAGTTCATTTGTTGACTATTTATTAGGTGATATTAAGGAATGTTGTCCATGGATAGAATAATAACAGTAGGATTTGCGATTTAAAACATTGATAAACAGTTGCCTATGTATTTTAATGCAGGTAATGAGATGACTGGGGAAATGAATCAAAATTAATGGTGGCATTACACCTTATTGCAATTAATAACCTATCATCATCAGAACTATAACCTTTTAGCTGAGATATCTAGGTATTTGTGATATCTGATGTTAAATAATAACTTGTACAATAAGATAATATCTTATACATTCAAGAAAATATCCAAGCATAACAATTGATAGATAATGGGATATCCTATGTATTAAGGGATTGTATAGGTTAGAATTGCCTAGTATCAGTAAACTATCTATTGCAAGCATGTCTATAGACAGCTATTGGCATATCTCATATATTGCAGGAACTTCTAAATGAAGATGACATTTACTATTCCTAAAACATCACATTCTCTATATACTTTTTGCAGATTATATGATGTCTAAAGTATGAAAAGAATTTGTAAGGTTAAATGATGCTGAGCATAATTAATCACCCTCTCTAAACCCATATATAAGTAGATATAGTGATATTTTGCATTGGCAAACATTGAAAACCTTAATATTGTGATATCTGGTGTACTGAATTGATTTAATATCAAAAAATATAAAACTATTGATAACAACCTATAACTGAATTTTTTAAACTAATATTGCAATATCTGGACTCTTTGTAAAGTAAAAGAACTTATTATCAAAATTATTACATTTAAAAAATATTTTTGATATCTGTGGCTATCAGGTATTTTAAATGAATTTTAAGTTTAAATAATAGCATACTTGATAAATAAAACACTCCATATGTTTTTGTAAATAGTCATCATGATACATGGAGTATTGAAAATATGTCTAATGATAGAAAACGTCTAATATAAATAAACAGTTTCTGGCATAACTTCGTGTAAAGTCGTCATGTTGAAATTTTTTGCTTTTCCACATAAACTTTTAATTCTCATGACCCAGGTTCGGTTATAGCAAAACGTCATCAATACGTCTTGCAGTGCAACTCTTTTAGCAGATACTACTATATGATATCTGGTAAAATTGTATGTAAGATTAGATAACATTTTTCCAACCATAAATAACACCCACCCTGCAACTATTTTAAGGATTCTTCTTTTTTATACATTTCTAAAGTTAACAGGTATCTCAAATTCTACTAATACTCATTCCATGGACTTCTATTGGCAAATATTGTGATAAAATTCTCCAAAGTAAAAAAGAACCGTATATCTCATAAACGACCAATTTTTAGGTCAATGAAAGACATATACTGGGATATCTAGATGATTCAATGAATTTCATAGGTTAGATAAAACCTACAATCAAGTAAAAATTCCATTTCTCTCTATCTATAAATAGATATTGGGATACCATTTAAAATGCCTAAAATCCATTAATAAAATATTATCTTGAACATCTATTAGCAGATATTGGGATTTGATATGTTTTGAAAGAAATTCTTAGTTATTATAACAGAAGCAATGCTACATAACCTATAATACCTACACCTATAGCCTGTCATATATATTTTCGATTGGTTATTAAGGTAAATTATGATAACCAAACTAATAAATAAGGGTGAAGCATTAATTACATCAATTGATATCTTTTCTAAGCATATCAGGAAAAGATATGGGATATATGGTGTGAATAAGGTAAGGTAATCTACCATTTAGGGTAGCTTAACGGATGGACACAATCACTTCATAAATACTTTATGACTGCTAACAAAACACAATTAAGTAACCTATTCTACATCAGGTCTCCCATCATCTCGGTGTACTTCCTTACCCTCTTCATCCTGTCCAACTTATCTAAACTGTTCCTGCCCTTTCCTCATTTGCCCTATATTCTCCCCTCTATTCCCATCTTCAAGCCTTCCACGGCTGATCAGCATGACTTTCATCCATTTTTCCAGTCTTCATAGAATATCTCCCAAATAACCTCTCTCCTTGCCCACCATCCTTAGGACTTCCAAATATGTTTCCTTTCATTCCATCTAAAATTCTCCATTATGCATATATTTTGTTCCACCTGTTGCATTATTTTCCGTCCTATTTTAATATTCAGCTTAAAGCTTTTATCTTTCTGCTGAATCAAATAACCTTTGTTTTATTAATGTTGATTCTCATCCCATATTTATCGCACTGAACCTCCAATTTCCTCAGCAATGATCGCAAACCTTTTGGCTGACTGAGCAACTAATGCTAGGTTATCAGCAAACCTAACCGATTTTATGAATTCCCCTCCGACTTTCATTCCTACATCCAGTTCTTCCCATAATGCCTCTTTCATCATTTCTCCACATATACGTTAAACAGCACCAATGGCAATGGACAATGGCCCTGCGTTAGACCTCATACTAATACTGCCCATCCGGACTCTCCATTCCTCATGCGCACCTGAGCAGTCTGAGTCATGTACAGTTTGCGGATCAGTCTCCTGTCCCTTTAATCCATTCCTATTTTCTTCAATACATGCATTTATTTTTCCCAATTCACTCTATCAAATGTTTTTTGAAATCTACGAATCAGGCAAATATGTCCTGATTGTATTCTATATTCCTCTCGATTGGTGTCCCCTTCTCTGGCAGACAAAAATAATTACGAAGGTTAGATAACAAATTATATGTCATAAAAGCCTCTTCACAGTACATCTGTTTAAAGACATTTCAGGATATCTGGTGAATTTAAAGAATTTCTATAATTAGATTATATATTACAATGCATGAATAACTAGTTTGCTACAGAATTATTTAAAGATATTATCTGGGATATTGAGAAAATTTTGTTGGTCAACTATACCTTTTTGCAATAAATATTTCACAATTTCTGTATGTCTACCAGCATATGTTGGTAATTGAGGTTGATTGAAAACAATAGTTAGGCTAACACGATTTGTGTAGCTTGGAAAATATTGAATACTATACTAAAAGCTTTCTTTGCAATTTAATTAGCATTTAAATGGTTTTTTCTGGTGTACTGAAAGATTTTATATGGTAATATAAAAACTTACATATAAATAAAACAGTATCTGGCTTAACTTGGTGGAAAATCTTTACATTAACTTATGGAAAATAAACAACTTGGCTTTTACACTCATAGCCGAGTTGTTTAATTTTCACATGTCAAGTAAAACCTACAAAAAACATTTTCCTTACACATTTATAGTTCTACCTTTAGATATTGAATGCATTAAAAGAATTTTGAAAATACGATACTGGCTAATTTTGCTAAATGTACAATTCCATTCCCATTTTAGACAGTTAATGGGATATAGTGTATAATATACAGTGATAATAGATATAGAGTGTATTTGTAGAACAACTTCGGTTTAATTACATTGAATTAACCATAATGTTCCCATTTTCTTTGTATTTATTAGCAGATATTGAAATAACTAACGTATTGAAGACTTAATATTTTTTTAATACCTACCATCAATAAAAAACTCTTCCAAGCACATTTCCTGACAGATCATGGTTGTATTGATCTGGTTGTATTGACATAATGCTAAATGTCAAACAATTCCAAATGTCAAAAAATAACCCAAACTCTGACTCAATTGTAGCAGTTTAGGGATCTTGATGTATAAGATTAATATCTTAAATTAGAAAATACCTTTCAATTCCATAAATAACCCATCCCTATATATATTTCTAAAGATTAGATGAATTGGTGTATTAAAGGTTTTTTGTAAGACTAGTGACCTCTTTCTATGTATCTTACATGTTCCAATTTAATTACATTCATTTGGAGATATTAGGATATCTGTTGTATAAATTGTGCATATATTTTACAATAGGGTGAATTGAAATAAAATCAACAAATTTATGAGACAGTAATTTGTCTCTTGAAAATTTCCACATAGATATTAGAATTTCTGGTTTATTGCATGAATTTATACAGTTAGGTAACATCTTGCAATTCATTGATAATCCATTTTCTGCACAGTTTAGTACATATTAAGATGTTTGTTTATTGGAAAGATGTATTAAGTTTAGCTTACTTTTTATATTCCATAAATAAGCCATTGCTCCCACATTAGTGCATAAATAGATTTCTTGGAATATCATAGATATTTCTAAGGATGTGTAAAATGGAATATCAATAAAACCTTGTTTTATGTAACTTTATTACAGCTACAGCTTATTAAAAGGATTATTAATAAAAAAATTTCCGATCAATTTATGACAGCTCTATTAAAAGGATTTCTGAACAAAAAACATTTTCCATTCAATTTATGATACATTCTCTATTAAGTACTTTTTCTCTGTATATTGTATTGTAACATTTTACACTCTATGTATTTTATTTATTAGGTAATCTATCCGTAAAGGTAGCTTTTTGGTAGATGGACACAACTATTGAATAAATATTTTGTGACTCCCCACCTTGCAAACTAATCTATATCAGGTCCCTCTTCATCTCTGTGTACTTCTTTCCTCCCTTCATCCAGTAACATCCCTATCTTGTTCCTGCGTGTACCTTGCTTGCCCAACATTCTCCCCTCTATTACCCTCTTCAACATTCCACTACCACTCAATATCCCTTTCATCCATTTTTCCTGCCTCCATAGGATTTCTTTCAACAAACCCCTCTCCTATCCCACCATCTCTAGTACTTCCTTATTTGTTTTCCTTTCAGTCCATTTCACCTCCATTCTTCTCCAAACCCACATTTCAAAAGCCTCCAATCTATGTCTATCGTCCTGCTTCAGTGACCACGTTTTCGCACCTTACATAGCTACGCTCCATATCAGAGCTTTTACGAGTCTTGTCTTAACATCCCTACTCAACGTCCCCGTCATCAACTCCCTCCTCCTTGAGAAAGCCTCCTTGCCTGGCGCAATTCTTCTCCTTATGTCCCTACCACTTTGACCGTATTGGTCCAAAACACTTCCGAGATATGTAAACTGTTCTACCTGCTCTATTTTTTCCCCACCTATTTTAATATTTAGATTAGCCTTTTTCTTTCTGGAAAATTGCGTAACCTTTGTTTTATCAATATTGATTCTCATCCCATATTTATCGCAATGAACCTCCAATTCACTCAACAATGCTCACAACCCCTTGGCTGACTGAGCAACTAATGCTTGGTCATCAGCAAACCTAACCGATTTTACAAGAATTCCCCTCCGACTCTCAAACCTACCGCCAGTTCTTCCCCTGCCTCTTTAATCATTTCCTCCACATATACGTTGAACAGCACCGGTGACAATGGGCAACCCTGTCTTACCCCTCTTCCTAACACTGCCCATCTGGACTCTCCATTCCCCACTCACACCTGAGCAGTCTGAGACATATAGAGGTTGCAGATCAGTCTCCTGTTCCTCCAATTCCTATTTTCTGCAATACATACATTAATTTTTACCAATTCACTCTATGAAATGCTTTTTCGAAATCTACAAAACAGCCAAAAACGTCCTGGTAGTATTCTATATTCCTCTCAATTAGTGATCTCATTACATTCTATGTATCTAAAAAGTTAGATGTAACGATACCTATTTTAAGATATCATATATTGGCACCACTTCTTAATTTTTATGACACCAAAGATAAAGAAATAACCTATTCACGTCATGTCCATTAGCAGGAAATAAGGTATCTAGTGTATTCAAAGAATTTGAAATATTATATAACATCTTATTTTCCATTTATAATGAATATCTTCATGTCTACTAGAAACTATTAAGAAATGTGCTGAAATAAAAGAATTTGTAGCTTGTAAAGTTCCTAATATGCCATAAATATTCCATTTTATGATCGTATATTAGCAGATATTAGAATATATGATGCATTGAATGAAGTTCTTTGGGAACCTAACAATCTATACATAACAGTTTGCTGTGCAATTATTTGCAGATATTGTGGTATCCTGTATATTCAAAGAATTGAAAACACCAGTTTATACTGCATATTCCATAATAAAGAGATAATTAGATATGCTTTTATAATATATTGCAGTTTCTGTTGCATTGAAAAATGTCCAAGGTTAGATAAAAGCAATATTCTCCATGAGTTTAGCATGTTCACATCTAGCCGTTATACAAATTCTCTGATTTAAGGTTAAATTTTGATGTTTAATATACAAATGTATAAATAACCCATTTCCAGTACATTTATTAGTGGGCATTGGGATTTCAGATAATTGGAAAGAATTTTTAATTTAAGGTAGTACCTAAAAATAAGAAATAACCAGTTCTAGGCATACCATATGACTGATATTTGAAAATCCAGTCGACTACTGAATATCTACATTTAGATATAGCATATAATTAATACATAGTACAATGCCTAATTTTTCTTTAGCAGATGTTGAGATTTTTGTTATATTTAATAAATTTTTGGGATAAGGTAATACCTTATATCCAAATTATAAAAAAAATTGGAGAATTACCAGATTTTTGACACTTTGTGTATTGAAAGGTTTTACAGGTTTGATAGCATCATATATTCCATTTAAAATACATCCTAATTGTTCTTTCAAAGATATTAAAAATTCTGGTTTATTGAGATCATTGAGAAAATGTTTAAGTGTAGGTTATACCTAAAATCTATAAATTACCCAAGGATATCCGGTTAAACCCTCGGATAACTTATTAAAACAAATCTTGTACATATAACAATAATGTACAAATGTATATTTTCATATTTGGTGAAATTAAAAAAAATTTTTTTGTTTAATCAGCACCAAACATTCAATGCACAAACTAGTACCAGCACAATATTTCCAGATATGGTACATCTGGTGTGCTTTTCAAATTTTAGATAGTACCTTAAATTCCATAAATATATTATTCCTTTCACAAGTTACACCAGATATTAGGATATCTTGTTCATTTGTGAAGGAACTATTAAGGGTAGATTGCTCCTTACAACAATAAGTAACACTATTAATAGTACATTTTATGATGTTTAAGTCTAAATATTGTGAAATTTGGTGTTATAAATAGCTATATTAGGAGAGAAGAGACTAAGCCTTGTTAAATATGTATTTACCAGTACATCTATAGATATTTAATATAAATTATGTAGCATAAGTTTCTCTGGATATGTTAAAAGAAGGAATTTATTAATATTCCAAGTAAATAGAAAGAATAAATGTGTATTATGATTTCTGAAATATAAAATATTTTTTGAATTAATAACAAAATACATTTGTTATATAATGATATTAGAAGAAAAGTATGAGTTGGTATACTTAATTCTTTAAAATTTTCATTACATCTAACTATTTGAATTATTATCAATATATATATTGAGATATCAGATGTTTTGAATGGGTTTTTAATGAAAATATATTACTAAATATCCAATAATTATTCATTAACAATATATTTTATGCTTTATTTGGTTGGTTAATGCATATGGAAATAATCAGAAAGGATAGATAAAACCAACCATGGATAAAAATTTATATCACATAGAGTAGTTTTCTTCCTAGGTTTATTAATATCTATTATGTGGCAAGGGTTCATAAGTAAGGATAAGACCAATCATCAATGAAAAATACAATAAAAAGTCATAATCGATGGCTACATATGGGGATAGGTCGTGTGGTATGTTGATTTATAAGGATAGGCATCATCAAACTGTTACTATTATCTTCGTACAAGCACAACTAAGGCTAGATATGGAGTGATATGGTTTGTGTAAGTTTTTAAGGGTGATAGTACTATGCATTAATGTATATGTCATTTTTCTAGTTCTTATAAAACTTTCTGGAAATTATTGGATTTGGGAGGATAAATGAATCAAATACATGATAACATGTACGACAGTTCTTTTTGGCATTGGAATGTTTTATTTGAGCTATATTTATGAGGATACAAATACCAAGCATCAAACAACCTCTCATTGCAAGTAAATGAAGAGGTTATATGGTATGTCAAAAGAATTTCTAGCATTAGTTTACAGAAATTAAAGCTCGCTTTCTCAATCTAACTTACAGACAGAAATTGACGAAACTCATGAATTAAAGGAGAATAAGATGTAAAATATATAAGGCATATCTTAATTATTCAATACCAATTCCACGATAACTTGATAATCTGTTTTCTTGGTAGTGAATATTAACTGTTATATTACTTTATAAACTTTTTATAGGTAGAAGTTATATGGGTAACTTTTTAGATATATTGCATTATAGGTAGGTATACGTTAAAAACATTGATGAAAATTTAAAAACTTGAATATCAATTTTTAATTTTTCCCAGTGGTTTGAATGAATTCCAAAAGGTGATATCATATATAAATTATTTTTAGTACCTCTATTGCTATATTTTGAGACACATGTTGTGTTGATTAATTCTCTTTTGATAGATATTAACAGGTTATGTATCTTTTCTCATCCATAGCATATTTATGACTTTGATTCAATAATTGTTTTTGTAAAAGTGATGAATATAATATTTTTAATTGAAAAGTATAATAACAAAAATGCTAAAGGATCCATATTAAATTTATATTTTGGTATTTAAACATGCCTCTTAATGCTATAATTCAAGAAATTATAAACATCAAAGTAAGTATCCATTTAACCATTAAAATTTCATGATAATATCTCAAGAGTTTTGGAATCATGAGACCTTCCTAAATAATTTTTTTAATTTGAATTAATTAGAAGATTTTAATATTTATCATTATACAATATACTAGCAAATTTACATATTTATAAAATCAATCACTGCTTTCCTCAGACATGGATATTTTACATTGATTTTTATTGAGAATTTATCAATGTTTGTCTTTAGCAAATATATTTTTCTCATTCAAACATTTCTTTTAATTTTTTCACTTTGTAATCTCAAGGATATATTCGATTGTTAAATTGGAAATGTTAAAAATAAAATACTTTGAGAAAACAATTTTGAACTTTAGAGAAATATTTCGTAAATACAACCCTTAAAAAAATAAAATACTTTTTTATTAAAGTACAGAATATTTATTCAAACAAATGCATAGATGCTTTTACAATAATTTTAACCTTTAATTGAATTTCATAAATTTTTCATCATTACACCATTATTATATCATTGTTAGGACATAAAATTGTTCAAAATAAGGACAAACGCAAGTCGTTCGAAAGAATTTATGAAAAAAGTTTAGCCAATTCAATGGATATATGAAAGTAAAATACTTTTCAAACTTTTAAGGTTTACAGTTTCTAATTTAAGAAGATTCATATACTGACGAATACGAATAAATAAAAGAATCAGAATAGTTCAGCTATTATGTTAATCTATTATTTCATTGTGATTTAGTTTAATTGATCAGAACATTTAAATTGAATTTTTATTGCTTCTTTTCATTGCATTGAATCTTCAATTTATTTGACTTGATTTATTAAAACATATATCTACAGTTTTAGCACAATATTGCAACCCATTCGAAGGGCAACTGCTTATTAAAGAAAAAAGAAGATGCAAAATAACTGTTTAAGTTATCGGATTTTTTTTAATAATAGACAAAATATAGTAAACATTCATCTAACTAATAAAAACCAATATCTTTTCCCTATAAATTAAGATTTTAATGTTAACGTAAGTATTTAGTGACAAGTTTTGTTTATATGAATCTTAGAGTATCATTGGAGATATTCCATATGAAGTCGTATAAATTTCCATTCCATTCCAGATTTGTATAAATTATATTGTAAAGTGTTAATGACAATTTTATTTTTAACCCAAGTAATACTTTGTTACAAAATGTTCCAGTATATATAGTGCCGTTTATGAGATACTTCATGCAAGGGCATCATTAACCATTAGTTTATTTTTAACTGAAGAACCATATTCAACATCATTATGATAGACATATGTCATTTTTAGTTAATTCACACAACATATATATATAAACTCAAAATAGTTATCCAGATATATAAATGCAAGAGTAATTACAGCCTCACTCTCATACTGATAAATGACAGATTGTATCAAGAGATTACACATGAGGGAATATATAAACCAGTATATTTCAAAATCATATTATTGTTTGAATGATTATCATTATAAATCTGCTTTTCAAATAACATAAGAAACTGTTTCATTGAATTCTAGAAATATATAACAAAGTAGTCGAACAGTGTTATTAAAAGTATCATTACTTTAAAAAATGAAACCAATCTTAAATTGGAGTTAGGATAAAAAATGAACGATATATGTAATTTGCAAGTATGTTTTGGAAAAGAAATATTATACATTGCTAACAATTTGGTTGTTAGTTTTCCATGAACATCATTCATGTGCGGTTCATTTTTGATGTTAAAAATAATACAATTTTTACGCAATCAATTATTCTGAATATTCAATGACTGAATATTATTTTAAAAGAGTGGATAGCATTAAAGAAAATGAATAATATCAATGAAAGTGCCTCATTCTATGCTTCATATTCCGTCCTTTATTAAAGATTATTGCATTAGTGCTGAAACACGCTCGATCAGCTATTCAGGATATTGTAGAGGGCCGCAGAATACTTTATAGTTCTTAGGTGCCAGGAACTAATTGAGTGAACAAACCATTTTGACGGAAAAAATCAAAGGACTCGGAGCAAAACATCCAACAATGCGAAACACCATGCTGGCTGCACATGAAAAGAGAAAAAATAGATATTTTTTAAAACTGCACATTCTTCTATCGAATGCTTTAGCGATTAAATGAAATGCCTGCGCTTAATATTAAATTCATCCAAAAAGTAAGTATGTAAGTTTTCACATTTTTAAAAACCTTTTTAAAGAATAGAGCTACGTAAATAGGTCACTATTGGGTTATTTTGTGATATTCTCACGGTGTAGTATTTGACATGAAAAAGGGATTTTCATGGCGTCCATATTTTTTAGTTGGACTATCGTTTACATTTTCACAAAAAGTAGACTAAACGGAATATATGCACACGCGTCTACATTAGGCTCTTAGACAGCAACGCACAACATGAGAACAAGTGAAAGGAACACGCACGTTTTTTCTTGATAATTTCGACAGTATTGAGTTCCGTCTTCCCCAGAAGATCAGTTAGGAGAAGTTTTCTAAGAAGTTTTATTTAACACTTCCGTGTTACTTCGAAGAAATTATACATTCGTTGGAATTTAACTCCGTCTTCTGAGGAAGACGGCATTCGATTACAACGAAATTATTAAGAAATAAGGTGTGAGTGTTCCTTTTATGTGTAATTATATATATATATATATATATATATATATATATATATATATATATATATATATATATACCACCACCTAGAATGTATATATATACACACATGCATAGCTATATAAATATATATATAATCCTTCATACAGAAATTCATATAATAAAATTTATTTCAGGCTTACATGTTTTGTTCTGTGAACGAGGAATCCTTGCTAATATATAATTGTTAAAGATGGGCTAATCCATGGCTGAAGGCAGAGATGATTGCTGTGGCGATGAGGAACGCTACGTAGACAATTAACGATACCCTGGCAGTAGTTATGGCGAAGGAAAAAAAAATCCATAGGTTCTTCATGTCTGAACACTGTCGAACCTTACTGCTTCTTTTGTTAATGAAGTTATCAAAGCAATCAGGCCGGATAATATCTGAAAAGCAGGAAACAGTTATCTTTTGCGTTAAGTCTCTGACCAAATATCTCCAGTGATGCTACCACTTACAATTCACGTGATGACCTGAACCTGAAACTTTCCCAAAATAAGTAAATCAGTGACAACTATAAAATATTTATGCAATCATATTGTGGCATACGGAAATACGGCTAAAATTTACCGAAAGTAAAAAGAATTATAAGTACAAAAACTCATATCAGATTCATTAATATTTTGCAAATAAATAAATGTCAGCCGGTGTCACCAATCCGACAAGATATAATAATACATTTTTAAATAAAGAAGATATTAGTAACTGTTATTATTGAACAATAAATAAATTACATTAACGATAACATATATTTTTAATGATTAATTTTTTTTCCGCATGTTTTTTTTCTGTGTATATAAGTATGTTCATATGCTAAACCATCTTAAATACATTTGTACTGCGTTCATATTTTTGTGTCAATAAAATTTTGCAAGGGTTTTTAATTCTTGCAGATTAAACACATTCATACATATTAATTATTCAAAAAAGGAAATTGTATGTTTAAGATACTCTACAGGATTATTTGGAACACTAACACACTTCCATAGAAAATGCAAAAAAGAGCATTACCTAATTTATACGAATTCGGCCATAGATAGAGTAAATTATTAAATTTTAGAATTTATCAATATTTAGGCAATACATGGGCGTCTTTAATTAAGGATTTGGTTTATTTATTTTATAACTACGTTCCGTGTCTCTTCACACAGACATTTTCTTTGGAACCAACAGTAAGTTAGTACTAAATTTTGCAAGTAGTGGTCATACATTGCATAATGCTAAAACTACTAAAGTAAGTCATTATCAAATAGAAGCCCTACCAACTTATATGTACTGAAAAGTTAGTTAAATTTATAATCGTTAAAATTGAACACCTGTCAGAGAAACTTCCACTAGCATTAAGTTCGCATTTTGCAAAGTCACGTTACCAGTGTCCGCAACTACCTCCCTGAAATTTCAAAATCATTGATATTCAAAATTTCAGCGAATTCAAACTATCATGGAAAAATCTTTATCAAACTATAGCTGAAATATGAATTAATAGTGAACGGGTAATTTCATAGCACTACTGTCTTAATCTTAAAATTTTGTAGGACTTTTTTACTCATAAGGCATGGAGATAAATATGGTTTTTCGCTTGATTATAGCGTATAAATGTGCAAAATTGGATTTGATTCCAAATACTGAATCTATATGTTCAACCTAAGTTCCCAACATATGCCAAAGTGTTTCATTTCTCTTAAATTAACAAACTAATATATCGATATTGAGAATTTATTTTGTTTTTTTGTATGTGCATATAAAAATGAAAATTAAGTATTTACACCCCTTATAAACTTATTCATTAGATTGTAACTATGGATTTTTTAAATTTTAAACGCCTAATTACTGATTATTTATGTCAACTTGGTAGACCATCAGTGATGGCTGTAAATAAATAACTATATATATATATATTCTTTTGTCCCGTCTATTTCTCCTTTGTTGGGTGAAACAGCTCCATGACGCCATCTCTCGGGCAATATCTATCGGCGCACTTTGGCGCTTTATAAGATCGCAGATCTTAATGTAAATCAGGTTTCCTAATAAGCTCACCTGGTAGAGCATCCGCCAACAAACCTATATATACAACTATATATATATATATATATATATATATATATATATATATATATATATATATATATATATATTAGTGGAGAAGGTGAAATGAACCGAAAGGAAAACAAATGAGGAAGTACTAGAGATGGTGGGTGAGGAGAGGGGTTTGTTGAAAGGAATCCTATGGAGGCAGGAAAAATGGATGAAAGGCGTATTGAGCGGTAGTGGAATGTTGATGAAGGTAATAGAGGGGAGAATGTTGGGCAAGTGAGGTAAGGGCAGGAACAAGATAGGGATGCTGGACGGGATGAAGGGAGGAATGAAGTACACAGAGATGAAGAGGGACCTGATATAGATTAGTTTGCTGGATTGAGTTTTGTTTGGAGTTAGAAAATGTTTATTTGATAGTTGTGTCCATTAAAAAACCTACTTTTATTGAGATATATATATATATATATATATATATATATATATATATATATATATATATATATATATATATATATATATATTATTTATTCCTACATACGAATAAATATTATTTTCCTCAGTTGATTAGGATATCAATTAAAATTATATTTGAGATGACCTTTTGACGAGGTATTTGAAATTACTGTTGGATGAGTGTAGACCTTTCAACTTACCTAATCACTTCTCCACTTGATATGTGGACGTATCGTTCAACCAATTCAATGGTACGTATCAAGGATAGCGAGGTAAAGACAGTCTTCACAAATACAGTAGGGGAACACGATTGAGGAGGCTACTGCAAGTGTAATCAGAAAAAGTGCAACTTCGATCGTCTACGATCATTTCGAGTGATTTTGATGAATAGGCTGTGGTCAAAAACACGTGAGGACGGATTGAAGCTGTCGTCGATCAGCCTCAAAATCGAAAATGGAATTTCAGACAATTCCTGGTTTCTCACGATTGTTATTCTCACGGTTCAAATAATCACGTGGGCTATGGCCGCTCCAAACTTTTTCTTCTCCAACTCGTGAACTGTGAAATAATAGAAACATTCTTACACTTAAGAATATGGACCAGCGTTGCTCAGTTGTAGATAAATTTCGTTCATGTAATTTTAAAATCAACAGCAAAATAGCAGCAAAAGTAGAAATATGATTTCTACATAAATATTTTATAGTACGAATTTTTGTTTTTTCTCTAATCCCTAATACTTACCTACAGAGCGTATATATTAAAGTTAGGAAGATCAGAGAAACTGCATTGTAGGTTAAGTTAAGTATTCAATTTTTAGATAATAACCCTCTTTTAAATAAACATTTTATATTTTCGGGATGTTCATGAAAAAGTTTAATTTAGAAATTCTTAGTGAGAGATCGAATCAAACAAAACAATAGATGTTACAGTTATTTGCTTCCCTAAATGATAATGCTTGATCCTTTTACATGCTTTTAAAAATTCATTGTATATTGAAACATAAAAAGTCAATTCAAAAGAATTGTATATCATCGTATTTTAATTACATTAGAGTTTTAAAAAGAGTACATTATATAGGCATTTTATTCATCTTTTGAGCATTGATGATCCAATGAAGTTTAAAGTACACTAATATGCTTTGCATAAAAAATTATCGATTTATATTAGCAATAATATTTATCAGAAATTACGTTAACATATTGATTCTGCTGTAGGCGATATCTATATATTATTAAATTAACTCCTGCGAAATAAACAATTAATGGGTGTACCTTTTTCAAAATCGAAAATATATTTTATTCCGCGACAGAATATATTTTGATTTTGTTGATGTAAAAGAACTACCAAATGTTTTTATTTAAAATTGATAGTCACGCATTTGGCGCCAACTGTTTTTAATAGAACATTTGGCATAAAACACTTAAGCAAAATAATTTGTCCACTTGATGAAATAAATACCGCTGCATTCATTTTAAAATATTAAGTTTAAATCAGAATACAGATACAGAATAAATGGAAACTTTAATCTATAACACTTAATTAACCTATGAAATATCTTCAATAAAATCATTATTCAATATATTTTTATTATTTTAATAAAATCTCTTTACTGTTGCAATGTTAAAAATGGGCTAAGCAAATTATTTGCGGAATGAATTTAATTGGCTAACAAATGCAAATAATTCTCTTATAAATGGAAGCCAAGGCTTGGATGTAGATGCAAGTATGGGGATTTAAGGATACCATATGCCTGTGAATGTATAAAGCAGCAAACGTATTTCTTTTTATTGCTGAAAAGGCCAATATGTTGAAACTTAAAGTAGCTTTAATTGAAATACGAGTAAAAGCTACCTTCCTATCGAATAAGGTGACGCTTGTCCGTTTCTTGAAATGAATGAAAAAGCAATTCTTTCCCGAAATACTGTGGTTGCTGTGTAATCGTTCTCCCTCCCCTTGATTATTTTGCAATCTGGAGTGATGCAATGATTAGGTATGATTTTATCTTCCTTATAATGGTCTTTGTAATCGAAATGAGGAGTAGTAACAAATTAATAGTTGTTTACAGGCTTGAGAAGCCTAATTTATTCCATCAGCTTTTTGGACTTATTTTGGCTTATTTTTTTAAATCTACTCGTTTCGTTAAAAAACCTTCCAAGCAAGCGTCGAGTGTTGAAATTCTTCAAAACAACAACCTTTAAGAATGTAAATGGAAAAAAATATATGAAACTAGTCACTTATCATATAACAAGCCAATTAAAGAAAAACTCAATCTCTTTGTTAGAGTACCGTTATAATTTTAGAAAAGGAGAAACACTATGCTATTATGTTGTGCTGATAAATTAAAACTATATATCATTATTTTCTAAATTAATAAAGTCTATATTATTAACACCCCTTGCTTTCAACCAAAAAATGTTTAAAAAATATTATATTATAAAAACAATGATATTGAGACACCTCAAATGTAAAACTGAATTATTGAAACACTATGACAATTAAACCACGATTTTTAGAAAACATAATATTAAAAAGATATAAAAATTAAACATAAATGTATTATAACATAGCAAAAACATATTGTAAAACCAAATCATTAAAAGCACACCTATACAATTAAACACCATGATATATGCGACACCATGAATTTAAAACAATTATATTAAAGACTGTGATATTAAAAAGGCAGTTTTTGAGACCCCATAACTTATAATTCAAAATATTTAAACTACCACGTCATTGTAACACCATTTTACTTAAGCCAACATTAAAAGACATCCTTAAATAGAAGCACCTAAATATTAATCCTTTCTGTCATTAAACCATGATGTTAACTCAAAATTTAGCTATAAATTTCAATAATAATATCCACTGATAATGAACTTTACGGATATATCTTAAGAAAAACCTTCCTCGGCAGTCTGCGAATGTTCAATTATATACCTTACATCCTCAGAATGGCTAAAATTGAACAAATTGGAATACTTATTTTCACAAGTTTTTGTTCTATAACTTTCTAACATTTATACATTTTGTAAGTAAACACTAAATTCAAATTGAAAACACGTTAACTAGTTGACTACGACATTCACATCATTAAAATTATTGAATTTATGGGAGTAAAAAAGTATATACATTGCATTAACTATATCCAAACAAATTGAATTCCAAATTCGTCAAAAAAACCAAATGCTTTTGTACATCAAAAAATTGAAATCATGGAATGACATTTCTTTTTCGACATTAAAAATGATTTTTTTGCGTGTTAGTAAAAGATAAGGTTTAAGGGGAGTAATGTTACATCATTTGATTTTTTTGGAGTGTTGAACAATGTTTTTTATTTGCTTATCCGAACATTTAAATTCCTAAAATCAATCAGCTACAATATCCCTACTTTCAGTACAAAATAAATAACGCGAAGAAACCTTTCCCGGTGAAAATAAGTTACACGTCATTAACCGGAGACGATTTTTCAAGATGGCTACGCGGCACTTAAAATATATATACTGCTATTAAAACCCATAAAAATTGTTTGAAAAATTGGGCGAAACACTCACATATTTCAAAAAAATGAAATTTGATGAAATCTCCTCTTGTCTCGGTGTGGTTGGCGGAATCGGGATGGATTATCGGTCGAGGATAAATGAAAACAGGCGAAGAATAAGGAAAATCACTCTTTAAGATCTATGCGAATATGAGTAGTGACCTACGAAGAAGAACCGACCGCTGTCAATGCCGCTCCGGGTGTGAAGCCAGCAAACCACGACGCCACTTCATATGTAACAGCAATCATCACTTGGTTGCTCATAAATAACAGAGATGGCACCACTGCCGCTGCCTCAAGAGGTTCAGAGATGAACGCTATTTAGGACATCCTGGGCATATCCACTGAAATAACCAAACGAGCTCTCCCACCAACTCTATTAACATTCCTGTTATCAAATATTTCTCAATATAGAAAATTATCATTTTCGCTTTAAAGACCGAATTTTCCAACTTTAAGGAAGTTCTAACTACTACGAGTTGTTCCAATTATTTTTATTTAATTAAGAACTTCTAATTACTGGTACTATAGTGAATTATTTTGATACAAATAAACTACTAACAAGAGGTGACCGACAGATGTAGATAGTATTATTATTCCATATATTATTTTATTTACCTATATATATATATATATATACACACATATATACCAGCATATGTTCCCAATAACACAATTCTAATGGTTCACCATGGTTTTCCAGGAAGATCTGGTAGCCGAAAAATCACATAACTTGCGTGGAGCTACAGGTCCCCAGAGTGCCTTACCCTGGGAATCAAACCCGGGCCAGGACATAAATGAATATATATATACATATATACATATATATATATATATATATAATGTAAATTCACTAATAGTCATAACAAACACAAAAACCAAAACACACAAAAGAGAGACTCACTGGTTCTCGAATTTTCGGTGGTCCAACCACCTTTCTCAAGAGGGATTAGGAACAGTTCCTAATTCCTCTTGAGAAAGGTGGGGATAAGGAAATATTTTTACTTTCGTGATTTGCTCAAAAACCGCCTTCCCCACATGTGCTGTGTTCGCCTTTTATATGTTTTCCTATCCCCTTTCCTTATACCTATTTCTGTTTGAATGAATATATATATATATATATATATATATATATATATATATATACTTTTATTCATGTATAATCTATTACTATATATTTATAGAAAATTTTTCCGTCTCTAATAGCTTTCGAATATTAAATGTCACTAATGAGGAAATTGGAAAGGTCTTGCTTATAATTAAAATGTCCTTCTTTGAAGAAATTTCTCCGTAGAACAGGCATATGTTACAATACCAACCTAGCATAGGTAAAGTAAGAGTGGCACACCCAAAAGTATTTTTCATTAAAAATATATATTAAATTTAATTTGGAGTATTTGATTCACTCGTTTTCATTGATTGAATTAACGTTATGATCAGTTGTATCTTGTACAAAACCAGCAGACGAGAGAACTTTTAAAATAAACGATCGGGCCAAAGATATAATTAACAATTACCTAAATCATAAATCGGAAGGATACCTTATTAGAGTGTTTACCCTTTTTATTTTGTCTCTGCTCACCACTCTCAAATCGTAGTGTTGCAGGCCTCGGTGGTGGCGAAGGTAATGTCGTGGGTTCGATTCCCGCCAGGGTTGGATTTTTTTCACTTAAAGTTTGTGTTTTTATTGTTTTTCCTATTGTGACGTCATTGTCGTCCAATTTAAATTCCTAAAAAGTGCTGTTTAAGGACCAAGAAAAATGAATTAATGGAGTATTAACCATTGTTTCTAATCGAAACAAAGTGTCCCACTTTGTGCATGTTAAAGTGGTTAATATGACTCTTCCTTAGCTTAATAATACACTTTTCCATTTTTTCTACTTCACATGACACTTTTCTTATGCTGCCTTTGTGAAATGGCCAAGAATTGATTTCTAAATGACCTACTAGCACAAATGCATGATGATTTTGAAACTTTTCCCTGCATTCTGAAAGTACAAATGCAAACTTCACTCCTTAGAGAGGGTATTAACGAGGAGAAAATTAGTTGACTCTGAATTTTTGAGTGTCTGGTCTGGACACGAATTGAGAGTTTCGGGCTGACTTGCTAAAGCTTCTTTGGTCAAATGATGGAATAAGTTATTGTACCCTGCCTATGTGATGAAAACTACAGCAATTTCAGGGAGACATATCAAAGCCACCCTTATGCTCGAATTATCGATAAACCATCCATTAGTTATGGCATCCCAGTTCAAGAGGCTCCAAATAATGCAAATCCATAAGCAATCCTTAATCGGTAATAGAGATTTAGCTTGGGGATAGAGTTTTTAGCCAATTTTCGCAAATGTTTCGTTTATGAAAATAGTATGTAGTGTTTCACATAACATTTTAAACATAATAAATTTACATATGGCTACATCATGTAAGGATAACGGAACAATAAGTTTGATATCCCACGCAGCTGAAGTTATTCTCAGGAAGGTCTCAACAAAAGAATAGAGAGCAAGGCCAATGATTACTTAATGGGTGATCAGTTTGGGATTAAGAAATAGAGGTATGCTTGATACCACCGCAGTAATAATATCACTAATCGAGAGGAATGTAGAATACAATCAGGACGTATAACCCTGTTTCGTAGATTTCAAAAAGGTGTTTGTTAGAATGAATTGGAAAACATTAATGCGTGTATTGCCGAAAATAAAAATGCCTTGGAGGGACAGGAGACTCATCCGCAAACTGTACATTTCTCAGACTGCTCAGGTGCGAGTGGGGAATGGAGAGTCCCGATGGGGAGTGTTAGGAGGAGGTGTATGGCAGGGTTGCCCACTGTCACCGGTGCTGTTCAACGTATATGTGGATGAAATGATTAAAGAGGCATTGGGAAAACTGGAGGTAGGAATGAAAGTGGAAGGGTAATTCATAAAATCAGTTAGTTTTGCTGATGACCAAGCATTAGCTGCAGAGATGCATTAGCAGACAAGGGGTTGCAAGCATTGCGAAGTGCATTGAAAATTTAGTGCAATAGATATGGGATGAGAATCAAAAAAAGGGTAATTTGATTTTCATGAAAGAAAACGGCAAAGCTAAACATAAAAGTAGTAGAAGAAAAGGGAGCAGGTAGTTTACATATCTCGGAAGTGTTTTCAACCAATATGGTCAAAGTAGTAAGGACGAAAAGAGAAGAATTACGCTAGACAAGGAAGCTTTCTCGAGGAGGAGGGAGCTGATAACGAGGACGCTGTGTAGAAATGTTAAGACAAGACTCGTAATAACTCTAATTTGGAGCGTAGTTCTGTACGGCGCGGAAACCTGGTTCCAGAAGCAGGAGGATAGATGTAGATTAGAGGCTTTTGAACATGCCGGTGTGGAGAAGAATGGCGAAGGTGAAATGGACCGAAAGAAGGAAAACAAGTGTGGAAGCACATGAGATGGTGAGGAGAGGGGATTTTTGGGTGAAATCCTATGGAGGCAGGAAAAATGGATGAATAGTAATGAAGTATTGAGCGTTAGTGGAAAGTTGAAGAAGGTAATAGAGGGATAATATTGGGCAAGCGAGGAAAGGGCAGGAACAGGATAGGGATGTTAGACGGGATGAAGGGAGAAAAGAAGCACACAGAGAACATGAGGGTCCTTATGTCGGTTTAGTGGCTGTATTGGTTTTTGTTTGGAGGTAACAATTATGTATTTTATAGTTGTGCCCTTCAAAATACCTACCTTAAACGGTAGATTACCTAAAAAATTGATATATTTAGGGTTTTTACTATTACACGAAACAAGAAGTTACGTTACCGTTACGAGGCCTTGATTGAAGTTACTATTATTATTAAATATAATGGAATAATAAGTTGGTAGGATCAAATTACTTGTTTCCTATATTTTGGTATGCAAAAATTGCCTACTTTCAATATTTTAAGCCCCTGAACGTCACTTGCTAATTTCACATTCAAAAAAATGCTATTATGGTTCACCATCCCATGGTTATGATATTTATTTTATGATATTCACGTTTTTCCATTTATGGTGCTTGTTTAACAATGGCCAGTGGTAAATTTATGACCAACTATTTTAAATATTACATACACGTATTATGAAAAAATTAATTAAATTTTTAGAGTGACCTTGAAGGTTTTTGGTCCTACGATGCTGATATATGAGATATGCGCAAAGTAAAGAATAGTGGTAACCACATTTTACTCTTCATTTGATGTGTGGAGTGTACTTTTTCCATGTTCTACTTGTCCTAGACCGTTTATTCTCACTTGAACTATTAAAATCAACTAACTAGAATATATCATGGCTTTGAACTACTAAAATTCAAAGAAAATCCATATGAAACTAATTAAAATAGAAATCAAACAAAAGTGATGGCAAAAGAGCAATTATTTTTTCATACGTTTACTTTTACAAAAAACGTATTTGCTCCTGATGATGCAATCCAACGAAAAATCCCCAAAAATGAAAGTATTTGTTGTAGATTCATGACGTAAACCGGTTATCCCAATACAAAATATACATATTACATACCGGTATTCCAGTGCAACAAAAGGACACCTCACGTTTTTAAATAAAAAAAATGACTAAAAAAATTAAGTTAATAAATAAACATCACAAAAAACACGCAATTGAATGGAAAAACAAATTCAGTTCGACTCAAATAAGTAATCAATTCCATTCAGAGAGTTTAATCAATTTAATCAAGCAAATAAAAGGTAATTATACCTAGTGGAGGATGAAAAGGTAACTTTTTAACTGTTTTAACGCAAATTTTACCATCATTGTTTCCTTCCATTTGTTGAGCGGACAAAAATGACGTGGTGTCGATCTGTAAGATTCCGCACACGTAAGTTTTCATATCACCACACTTCCTCCCACTCACATCCGGTCAATACATTAGACGCCATAAAACTAACGTCACTCCAATGACAAACAGTTGATTAATCCTCTCTGACAATTCCACGTGTTTCACTAATGCAAAAAGCCTTTGCCGTCAAAAGCAGGCTACGCATCATCTCGAAGCATTAAATGCTTACGACAGACATCGATTAATATTAAACTAAAAAAAATTCAATAATAGGTACGTGATGGTTTACAATAAAATATCCCAGTGGACAATTTAGGAATATTGAAATTATATATATATATATAGGATTTTCGAGTCTGAATTTGTATATGTATATATATATATATAAAACCATAAACACAGCAATCAACCCGGAGGCCGGTTTAGTAGGTGAAGTCACCCGTGTACCAAGCCCGACGACCCACCAAAGGAGAAATAGACGGCATACACACACATACATACATACATACACACACACACACACACACACACACACATATATATATATATATATATATATATATAGGTATATGTGTGTGTGCGTGCGTGTGTGTGTATGCCGTCTCTTTCTCCTTTGGTGGGTGAAAGAGCTCCATAACTCCATCTCTCGGGCAACATCTATCGGAGCACTTTGGCGCTTAATAAGATCGCAGATCTCAATGTAAATGAGGTTTCTTTATTAGCTCCGCCCGGAAAGTGGAAGGTCCGTAGTTCAAATTCCGGATAAGGAAACATTTTAAATTTGTGATTGGCTCAAAACCGCCTTCCTCACCTTTCCTGTGTTGTTCTTGACTTGGTTGTGTTTTCCTATCCATTTTCGTTATATGTCTATTTCTATGTGAGAAAATAATATTTGTTCGCCGTATGGCGGGATTTTCGAGTTTGGATATATATATATATATATATATATATATATATATATATATATATATATATATATATATATATATATATATATATATACTATATTTATTCAAATGAAATAATTTTATTATAGGTTGAGAATATCTGCATGAGAAATCATTATTATGAAAAGGGTTTTAGCTCTAAAACTTACTAATCAAGTTGTTAACACGGGCATACATTTTTATGTAAGATTCTTAACTTTCTTTAATTCTTAATTTAATATAAGATTCTTAACATCTCAAAAGATTATCAATAATCAGGGTTCAGTATCAATTCATTTTCCATTTAGTATAGTCTACTTTTTTAATGGTTATCTTTTTCTACAAGGAATGAAGAAATGGAAAATTACGCGACATCACATTTCAGGGGTAGTGGTTTACCAACGCGAGGTCAACTGTTGAGGGAACAGAAGTTGGAAGGTCCGTGACCTCCCGGCGTGGGCCTTAAAGGGTGTGGGGGACGGTCCCGTGTCAGGTGACATCTTCCCTGACCTTGGCTAAGAGCACGGACGCCGCTTCGAGTCCGATCTGGAAAAGGGTTTATTTCTGCGACCTGGGTACGGCGTACTTAAACCGTGGGTGAAGGGAAATATGTCTTCACTTAAAAGATGGTAAATTGGAATCATATGTATTATCTTATTGGTGTAAAAACCGTTGTCTTGTTTTCCTTCATAGTAACTATCTCGCATTTATTGTGCAATATTATAAATATTGCGCTGCTGGGCAATTATATTTGAAATAATTATACATATTTATGATGTATTGAATTTTATTTAAAATGGGAAGTAAGTAGCCTTCCTTGGATTTAACTTTAACTGTTAAATTAATAGACAGATATGAGCATTAATAATTCTTTGGTAATTCGATAAACCTTTAATTGTTAAATATTTCCATCAATCTTCGAATCAAGTATTTGTTTCTTTAAGAGGTAAAAGTCTAAACATCTGCTTTTACACTCTTCATTAAAGATACATTTTCTCGTTTGTTGTAGATATTGTTGTTATTCTCATTATCTTGTAGTGATTTTTGCCTTGTAAATATCTTGTTGCAATTATAAAACCACCAATGCCCCAAGTGCTCATTATGCCTATTTCTTTGTCTATTATGAGGTTGCATCTATTTTGTTGCAAATGTGCTTGTGTTTCGAAGCACAAGTTTTTCCTTCAATTATATTTTTAAAAATTTTTCCTGATAGTTAATTAACATTAATGCCTTAAAATTCTTTCTCATTCTCTCAAGGCAGATTCGGCTATCATACAGAAGTATTTAAAAGCTTCCTCGAAAACGTATATATATATACATACTATGTTATACCACAGGAACATTATGAAAAATTATATTGCATTTATTTCAACTTATCTAGTATCAATTATCTCCAATTACCCAAAGGCAACACCATGGCATTTCAAAGGCAGAGACATTTTTTCATTTTTATTCCTAATATGAATTATTGCTATTTTTCATTACCTGCAGACGCTGAGTTGTCGCTTCTCGAAAGACGGAATCCACAAGAAAGTTTTGAGTGCTACAATTTGGTCCAGACCGTTGGCTCCCGTTATTTGGAATTTATTTCGAATACGCCATCAATTATTATTTTATATGTTTATTTTCAGTGAAATACCTAATTCCTGGTTGGTTAATTAGTTAGCTAAATGTTGATTGAATATTTGAAGCTACGTAAGAACACATAGCGAATTCTGGGTGGCATTTCTTTCGTGACTCCCACTCTTCCTTCTGATGACCTTGAACGAACCAGCAGGGACATCGTCGCTTATCGGAGGAAGTGTGCGTCGCGAGAGAGCTCTCGCCACCAGAGCTGCCAGCCTGTTAGCCGGAATCCGCCACTGAAAAAATTGCAGGCTAAAGTTCAGTCCACTAACCTAATAGTAATGGAAATATTAAGCCACCAAAAGTCATTTTAAAGACGTTTATTTGGGATAAGATATCAAACCCTTCTGTGGAAATCAGGACAATGATTATAAATGAAGTAAACATTTAAATAATGAATATTAAAAATTTAAATAAAAAATCAGTCTCACATTATCTAATATTCCCTTTTAATTTCAGAGAATGAATGTAAATGAAATTAACATATATATAGAAATATTTTGGTTAAAAAATTAATTTGAGTTACATTTCATGATGGTTTTATTTCTACAGCGTCTGTTATTTTCTATTGTTATAAACAATTTTTTTAAGAATTCACTTTATTCCTGCAAATATGATGAGATAATCAGATTCATGGAAAATAGAATAAAAGTTTATATAATACCTAATAAATAAATCTTAATCTGTAAACAAACTATATAACATTGTTTAAATATTAAATTACCATTTAATATTTTCATTTAAATGACTTAAGTGGTTTTATACAAGAAATCATTTGTCTCTGTTTTTCACTACACACATAGTTATGGATTAATATTTAAAAACGTAAAAGTATATAATGCAGAATTTTAGCCCGAAACTTTAAAACTCATCACGAAATGTAATTATCCAAAAATTGATAGTTTTTTAGCATAAATTAATGATAATTCCTATGGCGATAAACACATTATTTATTTTATATCGCTTTCTCCATTGGCGACCCGTGGAAAAGAAGCCTTTTCATTAATACTTGAATTCAGAGCATACCCAGTCTCGTGCCATGCATCTTTTATAACATGAGGGAAAATAAAAATATGAAGTGAACTCATTGGCCCCGAAAACTCTCTTCGAAAAGGAGACTGACCTGCCATCTCTGGGAAGTTGCTGGAGCTATTTGTTGTAGTACCAACAGTATCCGCATTGAGTCGCTTTTTCGAAACTCAAGATATGATTGGAGGCTCCAGCCAAAGATGTGTCTGCTCCGTGTCAAGTGCAAGTGAAGGCCTTCCCAGATTTTTCATCAGAAAACCCTTATCCATACACAGACGGGACATCCAGGACGCCATTTTGAGTAAGTAAAAAGTAAGTAATTTACTTAATCGTCCAAATGTTTATATATCGCCATTTTGTCTGAACGTCATTACTTAAATACTCTCTAGGTATCTTGTCTCACCTATTCCGTTTATATGCTGTTATTGCGTTTTTGTTTTATGGGAACAAATATATTAAACCCATTTTTTACAAAAATATAAACAATCAATGCTAAAAATATGTTCATATATGTACAAAACGTGACTAAGGAAACAATCTAGCGTATTTTTGAATTACTAAAAGGATTTTAAAGGCAATGGGAGAATAGTTGTTGCTTTTGTTGGAATGAAATCTGATAAAATATTCAATTGCTTGCAATTCATACTTATATACGTTACTGCCCATTCGATCACAAATGAAATTCGGCTGATGTACACTATTCTAGTATTTATTTCCTTCTTGAAATATTATTTCATTTCATTGGCTATCACTTACCATTTCGAATACTGTTTTAATGGGCTTCTTGGATTAATAAGTGCAATAATTGGAAAGAAAAGTTGTCCATTATGACAAGAATTTTAATAAAGATTGCTTTTCTGCAGAAAGCCAAGTGGTAAAACTTTATATGGAAAGTGACATGTAAACTGCTCCTCTAACTTCATCGATATCTATGGAGACCAGCCACAAATTATGTGTTTATGCAAATGTAGTGAAGCATTCTTTCGACAGTTTAGCAAAATGAAGAAATTGTTTTTAATTCTGACCATCCAATGTTCCTTAAGTTATATTTTCAAATATTTGTATTCAATGCATAGGAAAAATTTATTCATTGTTTATTGATGTCAGACATTTTTCTTATAGCGTTTTGGATAACAAAAGAATTCTGAAATTAACCTGCGTTTAAGTTTAGCTAGCATTGTGGAAAGTGAGGTCAATAAAATCTGTAGCGACACACTTATGTATTAACAGTATATTAGACTCGAACCACTATTTTAGAAGGTGGTGATGCATGTCATTTCTCTTTAATAGCGAGTCATAATGAACGAAACAGTTCTGACTGAAACTGACAACATTCTGTGTTGTCAGTTATTCGTTCATTCATCATTGCTACTTAATATATTAAAAAATATTGTGTGCTTTAATTAGTTTGTGTTAGAATGTAGCCAGTGGAAAATTTTAACAAAATGTCGCAAGAGCAGGACGTGAGATATTCCAGATAACACTAATAATAAACGAATCATTTGAATGCGGACCTTTATAAACTTGGATGATATTCTAGGACAAACGTCACTTTTTTACAACACATGTGTAAAACCTTGTTAATTAGAAATTTTCCCTTAAATGACAACCTTTTTCCTTCATTTAGTTAGACATCAATAAAAAATCCGGGAAATATTATGTATTTACAAGTTTTTATTCTAAAACTAAGATTTCATTTGAAGGACCCATAGGAAATATTGCGCAATAGTGTTATAAATAAATATACCTGAAATTGTTCAAATGCAAAATTGCGAATGGTCTTTTAAGAAGATATTGCTATTGAATACGTTGCAAATGAAAGCCTTGTCGTACACAAATATATACTTTAACAATGATTATATTTGCAGCGTAATTCAAATGGTAACAACTTAAAAGAGTGTATATTAGGTTTATAAGGATTGCAAATTTTTGGTCTAACATATCCATTTCAATCGGCATTAATATGTCGTAATAATTTCTATTATTATTCACAGGATGAAACGGCGGACATTTTCATGGGTAAATTGTTAACAAAAGAGTTAAAGTAATACAGCTACCTCTACCGGCCCGTATTTTCTTTTACATTAACTGTGATAGTCAGAGCTTTAGGACATGAAAAATTTCAATGAAATATTGGCATCCTTTTAGAAAACATGAAACCGTCGCAGTGTCGCTATCTGTTGTGATTATAATTCCATTTCAAGATGGATAGGAAGCAAAGGTTGTTGGCACTTTTTTTTAGGACTTCTGGTTTGTCTGAGATCAGTTGCCAAATATGTATTTGTTTTTGCATTGAAATTCCAGTTTGATGATCCGCTAGGAAATATTAGATCCTTCAAAAGGAGAATAGATCCGTTACATGTTAAAAGTTCAGATCTTACTATGTTCAACACGAACCCTTTTGTTAAAAAAACACTGTAAACGAAATAACGGTAATTACTATTATAACTTATTGTAAATCTTTTGTTATCCGTGTTTAATTTTTTGATATTTCCTAAAAAAAGTAAATAACCACTTAATGATTAAAATCAATGCAACAAGCCAACGGCAATAAAGTTTAATTTGTGAAACACATTGTATTTTTCCACTTATCCGCCCAAAACTTTCTAACAGCTTTTAGTTTATCATTCCTAATAATTTTAAAAAAAGAAACTAATTGTATTTATTTCGAAAATAATGAGTAGATTGTGCAGTGCAATGCATGTTTACCTAATATTTATTTGATTAAAACATTTATTAATAAATATTTATCTCTTACTATTACTATAAATAAAATAATTATTATAAATAAACAAAGAACCACGATCGTTTTTCCCATTCCACGCCAGTCAGTCAGATAAGGGCGATGACATCAGCGTTCGCTAGAATGGTCTTTGCACTTAGCCATGCATTACTGGGGAGGGAACGCGCGAGACAGATAAAATAACTCGCCTAGGCGTTTGACTCTAATTTTTTTTATCCTCAGTACCATGCAATGGGCTTGTTTTTAGAAAATTATTGGAGATATATTTAAATTATTTTCCATAAACACACTAAGAACATGGCACTAAGGCAAAAATAACTTTGGCTTATGTGCTATATCTTAGTGATTATGGAAAATTATATGGTTATATATATATATATATATATATAAATTTGTGACCTGCTTTCCGCCTTCCTGAAATCCGCCTTCCCCACCTTTCCTGTGTTTGTCATTTACTATATACGTTTTCCTATCCCCTTTCCTTATATATCTATTTGTATGTGTGAGAATAATATATATATATATATATATATATATATATATATATATATATATATATATATATATATATATATATATATATATATATATATATATATATATATATATATATATATATATATATATATATATATGCGTGTATGCATATCTTTGTAAGAATTATTTAAGGATTATAAGGATTATTTCAATATTTCATTAGAAACAAAATTATGTAAATAGATTAAATAAAATATTCAAGGCATCATGAAAATTAATTAATAGTACCACTTTACTACCACTCAAAATATTAAATTGCAATTCCTTTCATTTATTGGTTGTTTATGGATGACATGTCTTAGTCGGTCTTTTGAAATGTGCTGTTTATTCACAGGTTCACCAGGGGATGATTATAAGTTTTCGAATGCTTCCAATAAATTTTGCATCCAGGATAATATATGACAGAGTATTTACACTATCGTGCGTCGTGGAATTGTAAAGATTAGGTTATATTTTTTGGAATGGACGAAGATCTACGGCTCCTCTCGTGGGAGGAAGAAGTACATAGTGTGGTGTTCCTTTGGCAGCGACTTGCAGTCCTACCTTCTCAAAGGCCATCGATGAAATTGTGTGGGCCCCTTCCGTGTAAACCTCATCTTCGCCGCACTCCCTAGGAGGCATCCCTTGTGATTCGTCGGTTCGGGATTTCAAGGCCATCGAGTATCCTTCAGTTTTCTGACAGAAAAAGATTGACGAACCTGAGTTTTCTATGAGATAGATCTGGAAATTGGTAAATATTCTTGTCAAAAGCTATCTATTAGGGTTGACATGTATTATGGATTAGAACTGGTGCGAAAATGTATAGCTTCTGAGTAAACTACCTTGAACAAAAAGTTCCCGGAATAACCACAATGTGGTGCTCCCATCGTTCCGATTTGAGTTCTGTTTTTTTGTTAAATTGGTACATCTGTTGTTGATATTCCCTCTATATCTTAGTGTCATAACTTTGCAAAAGTTACGTAGCCAAGAGTACAACTTTCTCTGTGTGTGTTGGCGATTTTTTACAATTGCAGAAATGGGTTTAAATTTGCAACAACGAACTGGTATTAAATTTTGCGTAAAAAAACGGATTTAGTGGCGAACGGACGTTGGAAATGTTGGAAAAGTGTTTCGGCAACGATTATCTAAAAAATACGGTCCTTTACCAGTGGCACGAGCGGTTCAAAAGTGGTCGTGAGTCAATCGAAGATGATGAACGCAGTGGCAGACCATCGACATCGAAAGTCGGTGAAAAAATTGATAAAGTAAAAGAAATGTGGGTCAATAACCGCAAATTAACCATCAGAGAATTAGCGGAGGACTTGAACATTGCCTATGGATCCTCCCAAGACATTGTGGTTAATGATTTGGGTTTCCGTCGTGTAGCAGCAAAGTTAATGCCAAAAGACCTCAATTTCATGCCAAAAAATAGACCGTGTTGACGTAGCAAAAGACATGATTTGCGAGGCTGAATCCGATCCCACATTCATCAAAAGGATCATTACTGGAGACGAGACGTGGGTTTATGAGTACGACACGCAATCCAGACATCAGGCAAGTGAATGGCGTTCACCAAATGAGCCGAGACCAAAAAAAACCACGTCCTTTTCAGTCAAAAAAGAAGGCAATGCTGACGGTTTTCATGGATTACAACGGTTGAGTGCATCATGAATTTTTGCCAGAAGGCCAGACAGTAAACAAAGAGTATTATTTGGGCGTTATGAGACGTTTGCGTGAAGCAATTCGCCGAAAGAGACCAGAAATCGTCGCACAGTGCGTCGAGACCGTCGCACAGTGCTATCATTATTCGTAATTTGTTGACGAAAAATTCAACAAATACCATCCAAGAGCCACCGAATTCACCTGATTTGGCTCCCTGTGACTTCTTTCTGTTCAATCGAGTTAAAAAACCATTACGGGGAACGCGTTTTAGCAACCGAGAGGAAGTAATGGAAAAATCGCAGGAAGCGCTGATGGACATACCGAAAACCGAATATAAAAAATTATTCGAGTATTGGATCAAGCGCTGGCTGTGTGTGCAGTCGATGGGGATTACTTTGAAGGGGAAAATATAGATTTAGATGAATAAACTTGTATTTTTAATTTTCTGAATAAATTCCGGGAATTTTTTGATCGAGGGAGTGTATGTCTCAAATTAACCACAGTGGCTTTAAATGTAACGTTATGTTTTTCAAATACACATTTGGAAGTGCTAAAATATCATTTCATCGCTCAAGTATATTTATATTTGTTTAATATTACCATGTATTGTTTCCTCAATATATTTTAAAAATACATTATATATCAAAATATAAAAGAAAAGTTTACGAATTTTGAAAGGTTTAAGGTGTATTCAATTACTCCTAAAATTTTCTAAAAAATTATTAGCAAAGAGGTGATTTATTTATTTGAAAAACATCTTTGGTTTAAACTATTATTATTATATCAATGAGATTATGCTTTAATTATATGTGTGTATGCTATGAAATGTGTGTATGCATGAAAACTATTTACTTCTTATTTAAATAATATTTATTATTTTTAAGTTCTTAATGGTATTGTTAAAGTATGAAATATTCTTATAAAAAATTAATTTTGCTATTCATATATTTCCTAATTTTTCGTTAAATATTGTATTTTGCAATAATCGCAATTAAAAACATTTGCAATATTTTTTGCTGGCTCTCGCTATGGTTTTCCATTTTTTCGTAATTCCGAAGAATCTTAAATGAAAAGAAATATTTTTGTGCTTCAGGTATCTCATTTGATTAATTTCATCTCCATGAGAGTACAATGCATAATTTATTTATGTTTTTTTAAATTTTAACTCATAATATTTTGCCATGTTTAGCACGCACTATTTTTATCATACCACAAGTGTCACAGCCTAATGCTCTGTAATTGTTGATGATATGTTTAAAAATATTTAAGACATTATAGTATTCCATAGAGTTAATCAAATTGTGATGAATAAAAAGGTAAAGTAAAATATATCGTGTGGAAGTTATATGAATTTAAGTGTCCTGCATCGAATTATTCAGATTTTGCCGAAATATATTCTGGTCATCCTATTCTAAAATTCTAATTCTCATTTTGTAATATTGCCACATACATACATTTATTTTACATGCATACTACATATTTTTTATTTATATATACATGTATATACATATATAATTGAATTAGTATACGTATTAATAATTATAATAGAATAATATATTATAGACTAACTTTATATATATATATATATATATATATATATATATATATATATATATATATATATATATATATATATATATATATATATATATATACCTACCCACTGTATTCATCTGTGTATAACCGATATAATTAGGGATAAGGTAAGTGACCATTTAAAAGGTTATTATTAGTGTTAGAATCACAGCTATTGAAAACATTTGAAGGGAATACCAATATTTTAAGTTTCGTACCAAAAAACTCGTCGTTAATATATAGCATACGCATATATATATATATATATATATATATATATATATATATATATATATATATATATATATATATATATATATATATATATATATATATTTCGGCGTAAAGCGGTATTTCATATTTGAATATATTACGGCGAAAAATATTCATTCTCAAATAGAAATAGATTTACGGAAAGGGGATACGAAAACACGTAATTGGTAGATGAAGTTTTCTCGGGTCTTCCACCGGGTCAGGGGTTCCATGTTGGCCGACGTTTCGATGCCCGACTCGTGCATCATCCTCAGGGTTGATGATTGCCACTCCGTTTTTGGCCGTCTTATATACCTGCGCTCTCGGGTTCTGGTGACTTCTGATTGGTCGCCGGGTCGTTGTGCTCTGTGCCTTTCTCTTTTTACCTCCAATAGCACGGGTTTCCATGTGTTGCTGAGAGAATAACCGGAATCCCTATTGAAATTCCGCTCTGCCACTCTGACCCGAGAAAACTTCATCCAGCAAATACGCCGGGAAAGCACCAGATCTTACTTCACGTAATTGGTAGCGCATCCGCCCGGAGAGTGGAAGGTCCAGTGTTCAAGTACCAGTTAAAGAAATATTTTAACATTTGTGATATGCTCAAATCCACTTTCCCCACCTGTACTGTGTTCGTCTTTTGTATTATATCTCCTTTCCTTATATCTATTTCTCTGTTTGAATGAATAAATACGCATATATATATATATATATATATATATATATATATATATATATATATATATATATATATATATATATATATATAGGTAATCTACCGGTTAAGGTAGGTTTTTGGATGGACACAACTATCAAATAAACATTTTGTGACTCCCCAGCTAGCAAACTAATCTATACGAGGTCCCACTTCATCTCGGTGTACCTCCTTCCTCCCCTCATCCCGTCCAACATCCCGATCCTGCTCCTACACTTACCTGGCTTGCCCAACATTCTCCCCTCTATTACCCTCTTCAACATTCCACTACCGCTCAATACGCCCCTCATCCATTTTTCCTACCTCCATAGGATTTCTCTCAACAAACCCCTCTCCTACCCCACCATTTCTAGTACTTCCTGATTTGTTTTTCTTTCGGTCCATTTCACCTTCTCCATTCTTCTCCACACCCACAATTCAAAAGCCTCCAATTCACGTCTATCCTCCTGCTTCAGCGACCACGTTTCCGCGCCGTAGATAGGTACGCTCCATATCAGAGTTTTTACGAGTCTTGTCTTAACATCCCTACTCAACGTCCCCGTCATCAACTCCCTTCTCCTTGAGAAAGCCTCCTTGCCTAGCGCAATACTTCTCCTTACGTCCCTACCACTTTGACCGTATTGGTCCTAAACACTTCCGAGATATGTAAACTGTTCTACCTGCTCTATTTTTTCCCCGCCGTTTTTAATATTTAGCATAGCCTTTTTCATTCTGGAAAATCGAATAACCTTTGTTTTATTAATATTGAATCTCATCCCATATTTATCGCACTGAACCTCCAATTCACTCAACAATGCTTGCAACCCCTTCATTGGCTGACTGAGCAACTAATGCTTGGTCATCAGCAAACCTAACCGATTTTACGAATTCCCCTCCGACTTTCATTCCTACCTCTAGTTCTTCCCATGCTTCTTTAATCATTTCCTTTAAATATACGTTGAACAGTACCGGTGACAATGGGCAACCCTGCCTTACCCCTCTTCCTATAACTGCCCATCCCGACTCTCCGTTCCCCACTCGCACCTGAGCAGTCTGAGACCTGTACAGGTTGCGGATCAGTCTCCTGTCCCTCCAATCCATTCCTATTTTCTGCAATACACGCATTAATTTTTCCCAATTCACTCGATCAAATGCTTTTTCGAAATTTACAAAACAGGCAAAAACGTCCTGATTGTATTCTATATTCATCTCGACTAGTGGTTTAAGTTTTTAATTTAACACTTCCGTGTGACTTCGATGAAATTATGTATTGATATATACATTCATATACATATTTACACAAAGTTAATCATGCTACTACAGGACTTACCAAAAAGTGGTAGGACCAATTTTTTTGCAAGAATTTTATTGACGATATACTTACATCGAGTTAATAATCATCAGAAAACATGCCTCTTCAACTGTCTTCTAGTTTAGTCTGTCTTCTACTGTCTTCTAATAACCCATTTATTATATTATTTAGTTTCTCATTATTTATGTTCGAAATTTTCCTTGACAAGCACAAGAAACATTTGTTTATCTATGTAATACTTCCTTATACCGCCCATGTCGAACCCTCCCTCCCATGCTACCCTCATCTCACAACCAATACCGGGAAGAACCCAAAAACTGGTAGGACTAATTTTTTTACAAGAATTTTATTGGCGATATACTTACATCGACTTAATAATCTTCATAGTATTCTTATTGATCTACTACACACTTAGTATAACGTTGCTCCCATTCCACGTAAGCCCGCTGGAAATTTTCTTTGGGGATGCCGTTGACGACCCTAGTCGAAGCCTCTCGAACGGCCTTTTTCGAGTCAATACGTCGTCCCTTGAACTGTCTTTTCATCAAGAAGAAGAGGAGGAAGAAGAACCGGTGGGGTCAGATCGGGAGAAAACGTTTGGTATGGAAACGTTGCAACAATGGCCAGGAGCTCTCTGACGACGAGGGCGCCATGGCATAATTTTCGGCACCATCTTGGGGCATTTGCGCAGGGCACAATTCCTGTGAAATAATAAGATGGACATTCGATGAAGACAGACCCAACTGGTCTGCAATTTATGCACTTGGTAAGCGTCGGTCTGTGTTTAGAAGGGTCTTCACACTGTCCACATTCGTGTCGGTTCTTGCCCTCGAAAGCCCTCCGGAGCGATGGTCGACTTCAACGAGCTCCCTACTCTCTTAAAACAAGTTATGCCACTCAAATACTATGAAACGGCTTAAGGCAGTGTTCGAATACGCCTGCTTGACCATATCGAGTGTCTCAGTTGCCGTCTTCCCGGGTTTCGCACAAAACTTCACGGAATACCGATACTCCAAATTCAAATTCATTTTTTTCGACGCGGACAAAAAAACTTGCTTCACGGTTTCCTTACTCAACAACAGCCCGCAGACGACTGAGATTGGTGTCGATCTGTTGCTAAGAGACCTCTCCACCTTACCCTGTCAGACAGACCCCCTTCCACCGCTCCGTTCGCGCCAGAGAAAATTAGTCCTACCACTTTTTGGTTCGAAACTGTATTTCTTATGCTGAATTAACATGCTATCTATGTAAATGGAAGTTTTAGTGTAACTTCTTAGTTTTATTGATTAATTTTTCTGAAAGATTTACATTCCGGAACGCTCGAGTGAGGATTTCAAATTGGATAAGGAACAGATTATCTTTAACTAAATAATTTACGTTATTTGGTGTTCAATACTATTCTACGATCTTTAAATGTCATATCCCTTTAATGTTTCTGATATGAATACTAAAAAATTTAATCCTAAAATTTGATAAAAAACCATATGATTGTCTTTATAACAATTATTTTGAATTTGAAAACCCCTTCACAATATCAGAGCAGCTTTTAAACGATGATCTAGAATTTATTACCGTTAATTAAATGCTAATAATATAATGGGACATAAAAAAGAAAGATATCCATGGATACTATATGGCTTCTTTTGAATGATTTATTTAAAAGTGTTATTTCAAAAACAACTTTTATATAATTATATCATTAAACTTATTTTCAGGAATGGTGAAGAATGGACTAAGGATTTACATATTCCAAGAATGTTTATTGAGTGAACTTTTTGGCCGTGAACTTTGATTTGATCTCCCAATTAGTTGAGCAACTCATCTGGATAGGACCTGAGATACAGATAACAATAAAACTTGATTAACAAGAATAGTTTCCTGAGTGTTACAAATCCCATGAAAATGGAAACCGTTGCAAGTAACATTGACAATCTTATCAACCAAATGTACGCTCGGCAGAAGGCTTTGGCATCCAATTTACAGGTCTATATGGTCAATTACCATAGTATTCTGGGGGGTTTAGGGGAAGGTGATATGTCATTGGACAATCGTAGAATGCTTCTCCATATTGCGGTGCATCTAGAAAAGATAGACGGGCTGGAACAATTACTTACAATATCAGCCGATTCACGGCTGAAAAAGGGTGACGGTTTGAGCGTGCTGCAGATCGCTGAGGAACTTCTGGATATAAACCCTAGCGATCTTGGACTACAAGATATCATCAAATTTGCTCGCATGTGGGTAGAAATTTGGCATAAGGACGAGACAAAGAACGAAATTTCGAGCGCTCATATGTCTTCCATTGAAGACATTTATTTTCTAAGTGACGTAATGGAATACTATGCTGGACATTTGTCGATAGATAAGATGACACTAGAAAGCCTTGATGGGTTCCTTCCCCGTTATCAACTTCTATCCACAACAAACTGGTTTGACAGAATGGAAGTCCTTTCAAAGAGAGCCTCATTCATCGAAGAATCGCTAGAGGACGTGACTTCTGCCATTAGAAGTCTGTGTCTGTAAAACTAAGAAGAGATATTCAATAAAGTTGTTTGCATGTGACTGGGGAATGACGCCTATTGAACCTACTTATTCCGTTAGTAAATGTGAGTTTACATGCAACGCAATTCCTTTTGTGCACGTGACTATTTAAAATTCAGTGTAAGTTTTATTCTATATGCATTGTCAAATGAATATTTAAACACGGGATAATTAGGAATTTTCAGTTAATTATTGAAAATCGTGACTTTATGTTTTTTTATGATAATACTCCTTTTTTTCAACAACTGTTTATTTTTCAAAAATAGAATATGGAATTCTCATTATCAATAAGTACTTAGGAAATTAGAATTAGAAAATATGGCAAAAAAATTATTCTAATTGTAAAGTTAATACAAAACATCAATTTTTATGGCTCAAATATGAATCGCAGCTATTGGTGTACAAAATGTTGATTTTTTTAAAAAAGATAGAAATTTTTGATGTAGAAAATTTAATATCCTTAATAAACCACATTTGCGTAATGTAAATGGAATTAACGCAAGTAGACAAAGACAAAAACACAGAAACATAAAAAATGTAAACTCACTAGTTATCCAATTTTATGTATTCCTTCACTCCATTTCAAGAGTAAGAAGTTACGGACCTGAGGACAAAGATGCTCCGGAAGCACTGGATGGCAGAGAAACGTGGGGATAGGTATGCGAAAGGAAGAGTTTGGAGTAGAAGAGTTAGGAAAGGTAGAGTTGAGAAGGGAAGCGTGTGGATGATATGGTAGATGTTGGGAATTTTGTACGAAAACGGGTAATTTATTTCGAAAATTAATACCTGGGCGATTCCATGAATTAAGGAGCCAGATAAAAACTTTCTCTATTGTTTTGAGCATCAGTGGAAGGTCTAAGGGTGGGAGGGATGCTTAGATGGATGCAATACCGTATTTTTCAAAAGGAGTGTTTGTGAGGCTCGTGTGAAGGTGGCTCGATGGTTCTTGATGTAAGAATTCTCCCCAAATACGCCTCCAATGTAAGAAAGTCACCTTAAAATATTGAAAGTTTCTTATCAGGTGGTCGAGAAGAAACTTAAAGGAATATTTAGATGAAAGACCTACGTAAGGATACGTTCTACGTAGTATGGCCTAGTATATTCATTTTCGAATATGCGTTGGTAATCATTCAGGCGAAATTCAAAGTACTCATTCTCAGTATTTTCGCTGATTTTAATATCGTAATATTTTTGCGTTGAGGTTTTGAAATTTTACTTTTTAGCTCTTTCATTCATTACAATACATAATTATAAATATATTTAGATTGAAAAAATGTATTTTCCTTTGTTATATACTGTTATTTTACTAATTAATCACAATTGCCGATATTTTGAACGCATTAGGGGGCTCATGAAGTGATCACCTTTATTGTCTGTCGTTTTAAGGAGCGTTCTTAAGTGTGTGTATGTCTTTATGCCACCCAAAACCAAAAGCTTGTAATTAATCGGCGCCGGGGGCAAATATAACAGTGTAGTCTTTGCTTTTTAAACCTAGATAGAAAGATAAACGACCTTGGGGGAATCTTTGTTCGACCGACTAGTGTCACAATTAAAATAATTTTTACGTTTTTCCAGGGTTTTTTTGAACTAATTTAATTTAAAATAAGTAACTTTTATTATGAATAAAAATATAAGACCTTTAATATTAATATAATGTATGATTTAATAAAAGTATATTGTTAAAAGTGTAAAGCATAAAAAAATTAACGAATAAAGAGTTTAATGGTATTGAGGTTATTAATTGACATTTTTTTGTGTATCTGTATTTCATGTGTACTCTACTTTGTTTTTCCATTTCCAACCAAAATCGTATCGTACCAAAAGATCGGTAACTAAACCAAACCCCGGTGTTTTCGATCTCTTACCAATGTTAATTTACTTTTATTTTGGGACTAGACATACGCCTACATTTAAAAGCAACGGATACAATTTGATTCACCTTGGAATGAAAATCTTCCTTTACAGATTGGTTAATAAAAATATAAACGTATTTTTTACGGCAGAGATAATTTGTGCTTTTTTAGATAAAGGATGACTAAATTATTTCATGACATCGTTCATAATAGAAATGAATTTTATTGTGCCATCAGCTGACATCATCCTTTTATATACAGGAGTTTATCCCGGCTCACATGAGTGAGTGACGGTCTTGTTTCATTTCCATTCATTGTATTGAGTATAACAGGCTGATATATACTTGGAATAATAGCCCAATTATAGCCCAATAATATTCTAATTATTTATTAAACGTAAGAATACCCATCCGTATTCAAGAATAAAGTTTAACATCAATAATTTCCTATATTTCACAGTGTATTTTTCATGCATACATGTCTCTCAAATTTTTAATTTAATAACGTTACATTTACCAGTTCACCTGAACGGTAAGCCATATTATCTAATAATAGTATATTTCGGCCTAAAGTTTTTTTTTAAATGAACAGTTTCATATTAATCAGATATATACTTTAGATTTATCTTTTCATCTTGATAATATTCCGAACCTTCAGAAAGCTGCATGCTGAAATAGTATGCAAACTATTATTAAAACATACATTTGCATATTATTAAAACAGGCATATTCTTCATTAAATATGGAAACACAATGTACATCCACTGTTCTTTATTATTGTACCACTAGTTTCAACGCATAGGCGTCATCATCATATACAAAATTAAAACCATCTACTTCTCGTTTATATAGCATTTATGAGGGAGAGTGGAGTGGGTGAGAGAGGGGGTAAACAAGAGGGGTTAAATCGGGTTTTGATCGGTGTAAATGGGAAGGAGGAGAGGAGTGTTAAGCGTCAGTGACTGGTGGGTTAACAGTGGGGGCGGGGGGGTTGTTGTGTCTTTCGGTGAAGGAAAGGCATACTTCCAGGATTGGGGAGAGGTATTCAAACAATAATTCGTTCACCAAATGACTTGTTTTTAAATTCTTCCTAATTTCAAGTTCTTCTCACTTGTCCATCCACATCCCTTTGTCCATCTGGTGTCAGAGTCCTTCTGGGTTGAAGTAACTTCTCATAGTTGTTTCCCCACAGATGTTTAGCGAAGTGCGATTTCTTGAGGTCACAATTCCTAAAAAAAGCATTTTTGCTCTCCCGCGAGTGCTTTTTAACGACCTCCCCGTTTGGCCTATATATATCGCATCCTGGAAGTATCCCGTTCCTCTACCGAAAGACACAACAACCCACCCCGCCCACTGTTAATCCATCAATCACTGACGCCTAACACCCCTCTTCTTTACATTTACGCTGATCACATCCCTGATTTTAACCCTCTTTTTTGCTCCATCTCTCACCCACTCCACTCTCCCTCATGAATACTATATAAACGAGCAGCAGCTGGTTTTAATTTTGTACCTGCTGATGACGCCTAAGCGTTGAAACTAGTCGTACAATAATAAAGATCAGTGGAAGCATGCATTGTGTTTCCTTATTTCATGAACATGGACTTCCACAAAGTTGAACTTAAAACGATAGAAAGCATATTCTTATTTCTCAAATTAGTGTTTAAATCATCTTTCAATGAGATATAAATTTTTAGACTTTGGTTAGGATATTTTCATAACGATGTGATAAATATATTCTAGGAAGGATAAAATTTAACAAACGGGAAAAGGTTGTGTTAGATTTTTCTTCCATTGCAATTCTGGTTTTTGGTGGCACAAAGAAAGCTGAAATTACCTGGGGGTGGAACTCATTGAGGAAAGTTGTCAGTGCTGTCATCTGTGCGAAGGGCACTAAACTAGGTGAAGTAGTTCCATTGGTAGCCGTAGAGGTTCTCTTTCTTCACCCTGAGGGTGTCACTGCCGGCAGTCTGCTCGCTGCTTCAGTGCATTGCGTCTTTGTTTTGTTGCTCGTGCAAGTGCTTCTTGTGGGCGATTTGGTGAGCTATCAAGTACAACGGCATTTATAGCCATTATAAATCAACGTAAGGAATATAGAGCTTAAAACCGGACGACATTTGTAGCCTATTTTGAATACAGCAGTAAAAAGTAAGTTTTAAACACCTTTCGTCATACCATAGTCAACACTCCATTTTTTGATTTTTTAATAACTGTTTGATGGAGAGAAACCTCTTCCCATCTTCAATTTGTCATATTAATACATTCCAGAAATGATATGGAAGTTCTTTTGGAAAAAATATAGAGACATAACCCTGGATTAATGGCAAACCAAGTTACCTAAATCTTAAGTTGAAAGAATCCTGAAAACCTTCAATTGATTTTTCTTTGGCAATGAATCAAATGGAAGATTACAAACGTCTAGGTGCTACCAAGACACGTCGTAGTTATCAAAATCGTAATTAATTGAAGGAGATGATCTTACAGTGAAAAACCTTCTGCGTTCTTGTATTAGTAAATAATTTAGCATGAGTATAGCCGTCAAAATTAGTGTTGATTTTAGCAAATCACTCCAAAAAACCGAAAAATATCTTCAAGGCTCCAAACGATGGTTTATTTTAATGATTATAAGGATTATTGGTTTCTAATTTAGTTTTGTAGTGTGGAGAAAAGTAAATTTGGTTGACTGAATGGATTTACATTTACAAAACAACAGTTACACATGGAATGCACACACACTGTTGATTCAGTGCACAGTGCAATTGCAATCACGTTGACTTTGATTGAATCATTAACATAGCGTAATTTTAATAAAGATATTCTGCCCCATAATATTTACATATATGTGTGTACCCTTCAGTTTTACGTGACTGTCGAAGAATTGTGTTGGAAGTTAAACTCGGACATCTAAGAATTTTACGAAATGTATCTTTTTTCATCGAGACATAACCCATCTACCTAGAATCCTGAAGAATTCTTTATACAAATAAAGGCCATTTTGTATCACCATCTTAAGATCTTCACCTCCGAATATTTAGCAACGTAGTAATATATTTTAAGTAGGCCTACCGTAAATAATCAGGTAAAACCTTTTCGTCATAACATCTTGTTCCTTTAAAGCCCCCAATATTTCAGGGTGTAAGAGGACGTCTCGGTAGCTTAAGTGGTTATAGCACTCGGCCGGATATCGAAGGATCCGGGTTCGAATCCCGGTCAAGGAGAATGATTTTTACTCTCTGAAATGGTTGCAGGTATAACCTAATTCAAAAATCTCTCTGTTTGTCAATTTAAATAGTTTTCTTAGCAAATTTCATTGAACATTAACTGTCGAGGACAATTGGCAACAGAGTTTATGCATTACAAATATTTCGTATCTCTCAAGTCCCATTACCGGGAAAAATAAACCTAATTCTTTTTAGCTTCAAATTCCACATACCCTTTTTTGAAGTTGGTTTATTTCGTTATACCTTTTTTGGTAGTATTTCGATTTTCTAGGGTAATATGTTATATTATACGACCTTTACCCTATTGATTGAATATCCCTTCATATAAGTTTATATTTTTGGTTCTTTTTTGGAATATCTTGGAAATGAAAATCAAATTAGGATATAGATTTCTCACTATTAACACTCGCCAATGTTGCTTCCATAATAAACACCCGTTAATATTATATTTTTGCTGAAAAATTGGAGACTAATACACTGAAGTCATACCTGAACATATTTTACATTGTTATGCTTTATTACTTATCCATAAATGAGCTATTTTCTCAAAACATTTATTTTACAACTAACGGTGATCATAGATGTTATTACACGTTTGATCTCTCAATATTTTTAATAGTTAACTAATTTAGAAGTGAATACGTCCTGTGTATATAGCTATACATTTTTACGATGCCTTCAATTCATGAGTTAAATGTTAAACCTGCGTAGTTATAACTATTTCATTCATTTTTAAATGTTTGTAAGTTGAAAATAGGTGCCTAGACAATTATTAGTATACGGAGGCTCTTTCATTTTTCCTTGTGGTATTGATATAGGTATGTTCTGTCAATGTACGCCACAAGTAAGAAACTAATATAAAAAAATGGCTGAGTTGGGCGTAAATGTTTTGGTGAAAATTATTCTAACGCATTTATTCCTTTGCTAAAAAAACACAGAATGGAAACTATTGAAGTGAATAAACATGTCCAAACCGTTCAGAATAATGTCTCAGGTCTTAAGAAACATTGACCCAATAGCGTTTTGTAGAATATTTCATTTTGTTAGAGAATATGATTCCGCCTATAATATGTGGAAATTTTCATAAAAACACACTTTTTAACTATTTATGTTAAATAATAATTTTATTTTTAATTAGGTTAATGTATATAGTTTATTAATGAAAGTACAATGGTATATTTTTAAATGATTACTTGATTTTTTTAGCTTTAACACTATAAGCATATGTTAAAAGTTTTTAAATTGTGTAATATTTCTTTATTTATAATTTGAGATATTTATCTTCATAATCCTCTACCGTATCCTCCATTAGGACGATATCACTTCAAATGTTTATAATTACGTATACTTCAGAAAAACACAAATGAATCATGGTTTAAATTTATTTTCCTTGGTCTCACAATGATATAAAATTCAGAAAACGAAATTACTTAATATTTTTTCTAATTTTTCCAGATTTCGCTTGATGACTTCCCAATAAAGGGACTGAAAACATTTCAAGTGAAGTCATCAAATATATTTAGAACGCCTTAGGGTTTTCAGCAAGTTCACCAGACTAAAGCATTGAGATCATGGATAAGCAAACTCGTAACAACATCTCTGAACTCGAAGTGCAGGAGCAGTTATTTGCAGCGATTCTTACTGGACCTCTCCTCCAAAATGAGGCCCTCCTGGAGAAGCTTGAAGACATAGACGTTATGGTTGGCAATCAGCGCACTCTCCTTCAGCTTGCAGTCTTCCTGGGGAAGCTGGATTGGGTCCAAAAGCTGCTAGAATTGGGCGCTGAGCCTCTGATAAAAAACGCTTCCGGCTATGACTCCCTTAATATTGCTGAGGAAATGTGCACGAAACACCATAAAGATTCAGACCGCGTTGAAATCCTTAAACAAGTGGTCAGGGTTCATGCAGACGAATGGCGTGGTGCGACATCTATGGCTGGTTCCCCTTATAAAAGGAAAATGAAAACTACCGCCAAGGTTCTGGATAATTTCATGCCAAAACTTTCACAACAGAAGGAGGAATTTACCGAGAGACCAATTATGATGACCACAGATCATGAAAAGCCAAAAGAGCAGCTGGGACATAAAAGCATTATATCCGAACAAATGGAAAGCCTCTGTAATCTGATGGCAGATATAAAATTGGATGTTTTGTCTCTGAACGAGAAAGTGATAGAAAATAAGGATGAGGGTAAAAAGGATATGCTAACGCCAGCCTTTTCTCCTCCAAAGATACTGGAGATGACCGCAAAACGTTCGATTGATATTGAATCCGAATTAAGCACTGAGGAATGCGTGAAAGGGGAGAGAATTTTACAAAATGTAAATTCTAAAAATCAAGGGAAAGTTTCAAAAATTCTCAGATATTTTGTTCAAAGAAACTTCACATCTCCCTTTGAAGAAAATGCATTCAACGCTTGCATCGAAGGGATGATGTCAAAGACTACGGTATTGAATGAAGATGAGTCAAATTTGTCTGATGTCCGTAGCCTGTACGCATCCTTGTGTTCCACTAGTGCCCACACACGATGCCTCCTGAAATTTCTACAGCACCAAACGCATCTGAGGATCCTGGTAGACCCTGACTCCTTGTATATTGCGAAGATGGCTAGAAGCGTCTTGGATCACGATGGATGTGAACGCAATGGAAATAAGTACCGTTCATTTGCTAATTTTGAAGAGGGAAAAATATACTTGGGTGGAAAGTTATATCAACCATTCGAAGTTAAGTATCTACTTGGTTGGTTCGCAATGACTTTGGCACAGATGTCCATGTACTTAGCCTTCAACAACAATGGTAGGCCTTACGCGGCAGACGATGATGAAAACAGGGGAGTGTACCAGAACATTGTACGGGAGGCAGAGGTTGCAGTTTTGGAAATGGGGGGAGAATATGGGATCTTGTATGATGCAATTAAACAAACTACGATGCTGGCGAAGGAAATACGTCTGATAGCAGCCGTCCCTCAGCTATTCGCGGTATTCGGTCGGTCCAGGGACACCATTAGAACGATTGCACACATCCCTTCTCTTATAAAATACTACGAGAATTTCGTGATGGTCTCCCTGCGGCGGAAGTCAATGGTACGTATGATATAAACATCTGCCTAAATTGACAACAAAACGTTATTTAAAACTTTGAACTTGGAACAACGTAAGAAGTGATTGTTTGTCATTTATAAAAAGAAATACAACTTGACAAAATTCAGGATCACTTATTATTCTCTCGGGTTTTCTGATACATTCGATGTTAGAACAAGTGCTGCAAATTATTAGAAAATATTCCAATTTATTACAGTCATTTATATTTATTTCCTTATATTATGTTTTAAACTGAATGCGTTTAAGTGATAGTTGCATTTTTCATGATATTGTTCGTCATTCGTAAAAAGACCTGCTATGAGATACTTTTCATTTGATAAAGATTCCAATTTTTATCTTGAACAGTTGACGAATCTATCATTTTTTTCTTATACTCTAAATACCTAGGTCGCCTTTTCAAACACGCAAAGAAAATAATTTAGGAATTCACAATAGTTTATGAGTTTACAATAAGAGTTTAACGCATGCATCAATGCTCCAAAATATTTTCTGCTTGATTCTTTTCTTTACCAGCTTATCTTTAATGCTGAAGCTTGAATATTTCATACATTTGCCCTTAAATTCCTCATGCTAAAAAAACCCTCCTTTTTAAAATTGTTAAGTTAATTGTAATTGTGGTCTTAAATTAGCAAGAAATGAAGAGCTCTACGGCCTCTAGGTTAAAATAATAAGGGGGAAAACTCCAATGGCCGTAAAAAACATTGTTTTTTACGGCCATTGGAGTTTTGTTACCCCTTATTATTTTTGGTCTTAATTTACTATTTGAAATGTGCAATTGTATATATATTTCCTGTTATATGGGTTGTGTAGAATATTTTATGGTTGTACAAATTGAAGAAAAAGGACAATTGATATTCGATGATCATTGGAATTATTTTGATAAACATTCGGTGTCTATGCTCATAATGAATTGCCATTAACAAATGGATAAGTGGTGTCAGATATAGTATTATTATGTTCGTCAGGAAACATTGTATCTATTTTTATCATCCATATTTATCAAGTTTAGTTATGTTTACATAATATTTTCAATCCAGATAATTTCTCTTTTAGTCTTTTTTATATTTTCCACAATGGAGCTCTGGGTTAATTATTTTCACATGAAAATACATAATATAATTTTTAAGGTTCTATATTCGAATAACATTAACAAACGAAATGTCCAGCGTTTCATCAATCTAAAAAATTTCCTCTATTAAATTTTTATTTTTTCACCGTTTTGCAGAAATGAAGGAGCTTTTCTGAGTTGGAGAATGTTAATGGACCAAAAATAAGACTGATTTGAAATGGTTCAATTTCTACTTTGGAGTAATTTCAAATGGTGGAAACAGAAAGTGCTAATATCTATCTTCGAAATTCACCCAACACTGGAAGTGGCAATTTTTTTGGCTTGCCTTTTTCTAAATAGCTAATGAAGTCGTTGAATTCCACATTTCAAATAATCTTCAAAGTATTGTATTTCAATTTTTGTTTAGGTACGGAATATAAAATACTGCCTGTTAACTTTTTTATCATGAATTATTCAAACCATATGTATTTACAATACAACACATTATTTCACTTTCAATTATATAGTTTTTAATATGCTTATTAAATTAATAAGCTTAGGGATAACTTTGTATGAGCATATCTTAAACAACAGTAATGACTTCATTTTGTTAGAGCAGTTTTAACTATTGTAAATCTCATGACCAGTGTTATTCCTTTTAATTAATTTGGCCATGTAATATGAATTTAAGACCCTGGTTCATTATTGTTGTTACCAAATAGAAAATATGGATGAAGTAAGGCATTCATGAAACTCGTAATGCGTAAAATTAAATACATTTATCAATTTAGTCCATATACATGTTAATAATTTTTACTGTATACGTTTATCTAGTGAAATAATTATAATTTTTGTCCAAATTAAATTGTCTATAAAATAAATTTGTTTTAGTAATAAATAAGTTTATTTTGTTAAATCCATATGTTAAATTATGGTAAAATATTCTTAAGGAATTCTAACAATTCAATCTAAATTAAGTAAAATTAGCTAATATTTCTTAGAAAATTTTAATGGATTTTGTGAGAAATTAGAATTTTACATATTTTTTGAGTTTCATTATTGAAAAATTTAGTGTTTTAAGTTGAATAATTTCATCAAAGTGAAATTCCGATATTAATTCTTTCGGTAATTTGTTAGTTTTCGATAATTTATTAATAGCTACAATATTACTGCTCTATTTTTTATTCGAAAATGGGATCATGGATTTATAACTTTTGTATGTCCAATAGCTGCTTTGGTGCTTGCATCCATTGAAAGAGGTTTTCAAAGAAAACTGATTTAAATGGCGAATGACTGTTTTGTTAATACATGTTTCATCCTGTGCATTGCGATGTTTCTCAAATTTATATTTTAATAGAAAATATACAAAAATAAATGGAAACTTTAATAATATCCCAAATTGATTTATAGTTTGATGATGATTGTATTTCATTTGGAATTTTCTGGAATTTGCATATTTTGTATAAGAGGTTAACCGTATTATTTCTGCTAAGTAAAGATGTTATCAAATATATGCGTTTTTCATTGAAAACTCTGAAAATTACTTTTTATTTCCTGCCTCTGTTCATATGAATAAATCAACTTGCATTGACATGGCCCTACAACACATTTACATGCTTCTGCTTCTAAAAATACAATGAACGAATGTAAGGGCCCCAAACCCACAAATGTGTGTTGAGGGGGGAATGTTACTTCCACCTGCCACAATTAAAGCTTCTGAAGGCCATTTTGTTTGTTGTCTTTGCTATACAACTTGCATTGACAAAGCAATTTAGCTTTTGACCAATTTTAAGTATATTAAATTAAGTATATGTAAGAATAATGAGCCTGATTGGTATTTCTCTTACCATATTTTAAATGAATAAATCACTACTTTATTCAAGTTTTAGTGAAGTTTATACTTTCTGTTCTACTTGAATACTGGAATACTAGGTGAGGCTGAATATTCTGGAAAAATTGATGATATCGTGGTTTGCTGTCGCCCTCCAAATTTCAGTTCTGGGGACGAATGTGAATTTCACTCAGGCCTTCAGTGTTAGAAGCTGATGCCGTGCTCACCCACTGATTCTACCCCACCAGTGTATAGCTACAGGTTCATGATAGCTTTTTAGTAGGTGTCACTTTTCTTCTTACCAGATATAGATTAAATTTCAATAACACAGGCCTAGAGTGGTTTTGGTGCCGGAGCTTTTAATGCTGATTTATAGAACAATTGGGGTGCTAAATCCAATTATGACACTAGTTTTTTCCTATCAGCTATAGTTTTAAAGATATAGATATGTTGTTACTTACGTAAAAAAATCTTCTTTATGATGGTATGGGAATGTTATAACCCACTAAATATAAAGACTTGATTTATTTCTGGGGCTGTTAAATCACCCACAAACAGAACAGAATTCTACAATACAATCGAACAAAATACCAATTTTTTTTCCTGTAATAAAACAAATTGAAAAGAAAAAATGCATAAAAACATCACTCAACACATCGGAAGCTTTTTTGCGCGATTATCTTGAGTGCACTTTGTTCAAACAGTCTCGTTTTTAGCACCAGCAATAATCTGCCATCAATTGGTTATCCCATGATCCTTGGTAGCGAGCTTTCATTGTTTTTATATCCTGGTGAAATCTTTCACCTTGTTCTTCACTTGTGTCTCCTAAATGTCCAAGAAAATTGTCTAAATGGCTGTATAGGTAGTGAACTTTTGTGCTCATATTACATCCAAGTGATTTGAAGTTACTGAGCATAATGTTTACCAGCTCAATATAATTTTCACTTTTGTGATTTATTCAGTCTCATTCAATGACTCGACAAAAACAGGCTCCTTTGTAATTTTTCTGATTTATGGCCCCTCAAAAATACCAGCTTTAAGTTTTTCAATACTTATATGGGGCATCTTTAGTCTTAAGTAGGCGAAGCATGGTCCATCCTTGTCAAGAGCCTTTACAAATTGCTTCATTAGGCCTAGTTTAATATGTAGAGGCGGTAAGATGATTTTCTCTCTTTCAACTAAAAATTCAGCAATGATGTTTTCTTTCCCAACAACCAAGTTTTCCCTCTTAGGCCACTCCTTCTTAATCCAGTGGTTTTGTCTGTCCCTGCTATCCCAGAGGCACAGGAAACAAGGATATTTTGTGTAGCCACTTTTCTGCCCAAGAAGAAAGTTCACCATTTTTAAAACTACACAAATCACCCAGCGATGTTCCCGGTATATTATCTTCTGTAAGACCAATGCTATTGTATCGTATTCTTCTTTCATTTTAGTTGAATGAGCGATTGGTATTGCGCCAAACCTGTTTCCATTGTGAAGAAGTATACATTTTAAACCATACTTGGAGCTATCAATACACAAGCACCAATCACTAGTATAATATTGTGATAGTTGTGCCATTTTTTCCAAAAGACCCTTAACGTCCAAACAAAATGTAAGGTTGTCTTCTTGAGTAAAGAAGGGTAGCATATCCTTTTCCCTTGTGCGTTAAAAACTTATTTTTTTACCGGGTTGCAGTGAATTCTTTTCATGCAGTCTTGATGCTAGTAGTTCGGATGCTTCCTTGGATAAGTTCACTTCTCTAGCAAGATCGTTTAGTTCATCTTGATTAAATAGCTGAGGAATTGTTGATCCCCTCGTAGTCACTGCCACTAATCGTCATCTGAATGAGAAACGTTTTCAAATAACTCTAATTCTTCCGTAGATATATCTGGTAACGCCTGAAATATTGCGATCGGTATTTCCTCTGAATGGGGCACCGGGCGTCTAGCTGAAGGCAAATCTGGATATGTCCACTTGTGGCGTTTTTTTCGATTAATTCCCGAAACATTTACTATGCAAAAATAACAGTCGTCAATATGGTTCACAGGTTCTCTCAACACCATTGGCACACCAAATTTTACCGATATATCGAGGGATCCGGGTTCGAATCCCGGTCAAGGCGAATGCTTTTTACTCTCTGAAATGGTTGCATTATAATGCACACATAGCGGGTGACACCGTTAAAGTTACTGTTACAGTTTCTTGAAATTTGACTAAGGTATGAAACGCCTAAGTGTTTGAAATTGGCTTTATTGACATCGTGGACTGTAGCGCGTCGCGCACGACTACGAATGCCTGTGACATTGTATGTACGGTATCTCGTCATAACATCTTGTTCCTTTAAAGCCCCCAAAATTTCAGAGTATAAGATACGTCTCGGTAGCTTAAGTGTTTAAAGCACTCGGCCGGATATCGAGGGATCCGGGTTCGAATCCCGGTCAAGGCGAATGATTTTTACTCTCTGAAATGGTTGCATTATAATGCACACATAGCGGGTGACGCCGTTAAAGTTACTGTTACAGTTTCTTGAAATTTGACTAAGGTATGAACAGCCTAAGTGTTTGAAATTGGCTTTATTAACATCGTGGACTGTAGCGCGTCGCGCACGACTACGAATGCCTGTGACATTGTATGTACGGTATCTCGTCATAACATCTTGTTCCTTTAAAGCCCCCAAAATTTCAGAGTGTAAGTTGACGTCTCGGTAGCTTAAGTGGTTAAAACACTCGGCCGGATATCCAGGGATCCGGGTTCGAATCCCGGGCAAGGCGAATGATTTTTACTCTCTGAAATGGTTGCATTATATAGAAAGATAAAAGAGAAGACTATGTTATAGAAACACATATGATTTATCTGAAATTCAGTGAAATCTTTTAATTCCTCAAGAGCACTTTAAAGGTATAGATATCTGAGCATAAATAATTTGAATTATTTTGAAAACGACATTTTTAAAATCCACGTTGGCTTTAATATTAAATTGCTTCTTCGACAGAATTTGAATTTCGTTACCATATCTCTCTTCAAACTTAAATCACATTAAGTGAATCTCAAAAACAGATGCAACACTTTCCCATTTCTCAGTGTACATCTTTTCTTTTCGACAATCATGTTGAACGAATCGTTACCAAACGTTGACGAGGGAAACGAAATTCTTTTTACTTTTAATAATTTATCTAAGTAATTGAAATTTCGACGAGCGTATTTATTTTAAATTAAAAAAATAACCAAATTTTAAGGTAAATTATGTCCACGAATTAAGTCAACAATGAAGTCAGAGACCTTATAGATTTCAAACATCTGCACAGAATAGAAAAATAAACATTCCATAGTAATTTAACCGTACACGCGTCAATCTCAATCAAAATTTACCACTGTGTGTTCATCATTAAAATCACTCGCAGTGATCGTTAGAAGAAGGAATTTGCGTGGGGACGAATGACAAAGCTATATTCCTATTCTTAACTGTGTCATGATATGGGGAACAACTACGCGTCTAAATATATGACGGTAATCTACAGGTATAAGTACGTTATTAGATGGAAACAATTGCTAAATAAATATTTCGTGTTTCCTAACAAATCAAAATCCACTATCCTACTCTACTTTGGTCCCTCTTGATCTCTGTGTACCCCCTTCCCCCAATATCCTGTAGTGGTAATAGTACTTAGTAGTAATAACAGAACTTCCTTCGTTTAATAACCGATAATGTCCTTAACGGACTCCGTTAAAATTACTGTTACACTTTCTTGAAATTTATAAGCAATATATTTTTTATTCGTTTAAGACATTTTATAGATGCATAGAAATTTGGAATCAACTTTTTTTAAATAAGCAACATAAAGCATTCTGCTGCAACTGAGTCTAAATGTAAGAACATTTTCTCATAATTAATACATAAACATTAGATGTAAGGAAAATGATTGAATCAAACTAAAATTATTATTCGGCATCGTAGCGTGGTGGAAGGGCTTCCGATGACCCCTAGAGCTTCGTTGGCGAAAGTAATGACTGGCAATGGCCATTAATCTCTACATTCTCGCGACTTTTAAAGAGTTTGTTTTAGATCAGCATTCTTAGGATTCACGGAGAGGATTTCTTTTGTTATTAGTGCCACCCAATATCCACCGTTCTTCTTGAATAATCGATCATAATATATTAAAACCAGTTTCGCAACTCATTCAAACTAATTTGATGAAATAAAATCTTTGACAATTTTTAATTAATAATTAATATTTGATAATTATATTATTTAATTACAGTAAAAAAATTTAGTATTTGTGTTCAATTGTATTTTAAAATTCTGTTGTGTTTGTGGGCGATTTAAAAACCCAAGAAATAAATCAAATCTTTATATTTAGTTGGTTTTATTATAAATATAATATTCCCATATCATCATGTAGAAGATTTTTTTATGTAAGTAACAACATATCTATATCTTAAAAACTATAGCTGGTAGGAATAAACTAGTGTCATAATTGGATTGAGCACCCCAATTGTTCTTGAAATCAGCATTAAAAGCACCGGCACCAAAATCACTGTTGGCCTGTGTTATAAATATAATATTCCCATATTCCCAAGGTGAAAGATTTCACCAAGATATAAAAACAATTGAATCTCGCTACCAAGGATGATGGGATAACGATATGATGACAGATTACTGCTGGTGCTTAAAACGATACTGTTTGAACCAAGTGCACTCAAGAAAATCGCGCAAAAGAAGCTTCCGATGTGTTGAGTGATGTTTTCATGTATTTTTTCTTTTCAATTTGTTTTATTACAGTAAAAAATTTTAGTATTTGTGTTCAATTGTATTGTAAAATTCTGTTGTGTTTGTGGTGATTTAACACCCCTAGAAATAAATCAAGTCTTTATATTTAGTGGGTTTTATTATTAATATAATATTCCCAAATAATCATGTCGAAGATTTCTTTACGTAAGTAACAAAATATCTATATCATAAAAACTATAGCTGATGGGAAAAAAACTAGTGTCATAATTGGATTCAGCACTCCAATTGTTCTTTAAATCAGCATTATAAGCTCCGGCACCAAAACCAATATTGGCCTGTGTAATCGTCCTCCAGCTAATATGATTGACTCTTCCTGAATGAATTCCTCCGTTTCTTTCAAGTATGGTCAACTTCTATTACGTTACGTGTTGAATACTTTAATTCAATGTTAGTGTTTCGTAATTAAGCATTATTATTTTCTTATAAGTGATAGATGTCCCCAGGGAACCCTCATCCAAGAAACGCACCATGTTTACTTCTCTCGCTTTTAATTTTTCAACGGTAAAATGCGTAAAAATTGATAATGAATCGTCTTGAAAATGTTTTATTATAAAAAATAAATATGAAAGAGGTTTTATATCTATAACATTTAATGAAAAAATTAAAAGGCAAAAAAGATTAATCTTATGGAGTGAGGGAAGCCTAAAAACATTTTGTTTTGCATAGAAAAAATCAATGCTTCCACATCATCCTGATGTAAATCATTCAAACGCAACTTGTATAAAATTGCACCATTTTTCCAAATTATACTCAAAACTACCCCTGTTAAATTGAATATCAGCGTAGAACGTTTTCCGCTCTCCACGATTGGATGGTATTTATTACACAGAACGTGGACGACTAAGTACCGCATTAACAACAATTATTGGATAATGCCTTGATTCAAATTAAAATCAATACCGGTAAATCAGAAGAATGTACATGTTTGGCTTTGAAGCCGAATTACCACGGTACTCACTTATTCCTTCGAATTTACCACTTAATTAGCGATAAATTTTCTATATTCACTGAAGTTTTATTTTAAAATACAGTCATACATTCATCATACTTCTGTATCTAATTCACAGAATTAACTACAGAAGAATATTACAGAAGTACTACAATTTCAGAGTGTTAAATCATTCGCTTTAACCGGGAATAACAAATTCCTTTGATAATATGTACGTACGGTATTTCGTCACTACATCTTGTTCCTTCAAAAGCCCAAAAGTTTAAGAGTTTAACGGGACGTCTATGTAGTTTAACTGGCTAAAGCACTCTGCCGGATATTGAAGGATCCAGGTTCGAGTCTTGGTCAGGGAGAATGATTTGTAAACCTTGAAATTGTTACATTGAAATGAGCTAGGCCATAAAATATTTATGTCCGAACTAAATATTTGAATACTATTCAAGTAAACTTTAAGAACGTGGTTTGTGTCGCCGGAGACGTGCTCCTTTAGCACTCCCTACAGCAGTGTCCTTGGGAAAGAATAGAAACCGATGACATCAGCGCTCTTCGGAGGGAGTGGGTGGGGTAGTGGTGTGGAGAATATCGTCTCTCGCCGCCAGGGCTGCAAATATAGGCTTATAATCCGCACGGTAATAATTTTTAAATGAGAATGTGTGGCGAGTTGAGATATTCAAAAAGAAGAATGAAATATATTTCTTTTACAATCACATCCTCCATGCCTTCAAAAATGATAAAAAATATGTCTTAAAACCTAGTTTCAATTTGTACTATGAAGAAACGTAGAAACGATACAGTATTTACTTAAATTGCTTATTTACTTTTTAAAATAAGGACTCTAGTAACAAATAACTTAGTTAAGTTGATCCAGGAACGGAAGACTCTGCCTTAGAAGAAATAAATACGATTTTATATAGAGTTAAATTTGTTCACCGCAGGTTTAGGTTTATTGCGGACATTAGGGATATGGTGTGGACCAGTAATTAGCAAGAATTATTAGTTTAATATTTTGTTAGTAACACTAATAAAATATTTAAAATATGTAGTTAATTTACTCCTTTTATTATTGCAACACAAATATTCCGAATTCATTGTAATTGCAAGTTAACATAGACTATGGGGTAGAACTAGAGGGGAAGAGAAATTATAGAAGAAGAAAAGAGATTGTGGGATATTAAAGCATTGGAAGAGAGAGGTACGAGGGTAAGTGGGTCGAAGAAAGGGAAGAGTATTAAGACAGAGATAGGGAGTGTGACGTCTCAAGATGGTAGAGGGAGTGGTGCGGGGATTTAGGGGTACAAAGATACGAGAAAATACGTTCGTATTTACTTTTGTGTCTTTATTTCACGAACGGGTACTACTTTCCGGATGACCCTCGTAGTTTGGGAAGAGGATAAAGAGAAGAAAAAATGGAGAGAGTGACGTCTTAAACTGTGAGAGGGAAGAGGGGCGAAGAAGAGGGAAGAATGCAATGAGAAAAAGATGAGACGTGGTGCGACGTCTCAGCATAGGCGGGAGAGAGGGGTGGGATATGGAGGGTGAAGAATGGCATGGGAGAGAGAGGTGCGGGGGCACGGGGGCCCAGGAATGGAGGAAGGGATTTAAGATGAGCCGAATAGAGACAAATACGCCTCTATTTATATATATAGGTTAATCCACAGATATAGGTAGCTTATTAGATGTAAATAACTGCTACACAGTGATTTCCTAACTCCTAAAAAAATCCACCATCGTACGATACTTTGGTTCCTCTTTGTAGACTCTGGACCCCAAATATCCTTTAGTAGTAATAGTAATTAGCAGTAGTAATAGAACTTCCTTCGACCAATACCTATTCTGTTTCTGCACTCCTCTTTAACATACCACTGTTGCCGCTCAAAAAGCGTTTCATCCAATTTTATCTGCCTCCATAGGATTTCTCACAAGAACAACAGATTTCACCTCTATTCTTCTCCATATCCATACTTCAAGTGAGTCTAATGCACGTCTACCCCTACGTGACGCCATAGCTGCCAAGCCTCAACGCGGTTATAATTTTTAAATGACTTCGTGAGGCGATTTGAGATATTATCACGATCATAATTCAATCAAACTGCAGAATGAAAGAAATTGATTGCACAATCACTCCCTGCATGCCTTCAAAATTGATCAAATTATTTATAAAATTTATTATTATTTAAAACCATAGTTTCATTTGTACTATGCAGAAGCGTAGAAAAGATGTAGTAATTTCAAAAATTGTGCATTTATTGCTTAAAAAACGTTCAGGTTTTTCGGCCAAGTACTTACTTCTTTATTCGTCCTATATATTTCTTGGCCCTCTCCTTGGGATTTATCCCAGCATTTTCTTTTCTTTTAGTTTCTTGAAAAATTCATTTTATATCAGGGTTTAGAGATTTGGTCCTTTTTAGTATGTTTTACTATATTTTCCATTCTTCGTCCTCTCATCAGAATATTAACTCATTTTTTATTTCATCCTTTCGATGCTTTCGACCATCCATTTTTCAACACCAGGTAATTATATTTAATTAGTCATGCAAAGGTAAATTACGTACATCCGTACTTTTACAACTTTGCCAATTAAAAATTTCAGAGAGAATTTTCATTTATTTGTTTGTTGAATTATTAAATTTAACCTAAAAAGTGGACGTATTGAAACCCTTCGTTAACTTTATGTCTTCTCGCAGAGAATAAGGGGAAAAGGTTGGCTGGATTAATGGTGGACGAGAAACCTTGACAAATGCGTTCACTCATGCCATCTCTTGGTCGGAAATGGTACTCAAAGATGTGGTCCATTGGTCTGCCACTGTGGTGCGTTCTTTTCCATTTCAAGGCGTACATGATTGAAATTCTCCTTTAGATCAGGTGCTACTGAAACACTTTGCTGTGCTCCACTGCTGTTGCCAGACTTCAACGGACATAAACAAGAGCATTAATCAAACAAGAATTCTTCTTTCTCTTGGAATAACGGGTAAAGTTTCTAATGAATAATAATTCAGATAGTTACAGTTAAATATTCATTAGTACTCGTTTTAACAAATTACACGTATGACATTGCATTCGTAATGACGCTGCCATATTGTCAACCCTACTGTTGCGTCATGCCATTGATTTTCAGTGCCAATTCCAAGTTTCTTTGATTTATTAAGTTGGAAAACTATGGTTTTAAATGAATTACTTATTCTTATTTACATGTTCTTGCCTCATTCTAAAGGTCCATATCCTGCGATCAGTTGTTGGCTGTACGTATTTTCTGTCATTTGTGTGTTACCTGTAAGAGTTTAACGGTCGTGCACTTAGCAGCTTGAAGACAAATTTCGAAACAGATATATCAGCAGAAGACAACAAATATATTTGTCATCGCGTTAAACCGCAATAAGGTAAGAAACAATTTCGCTTCGCATGACATTTAAATATAAACGAAATATTAGATACTTAATCATTAATGACTGAATATTGATTGAAGATAAGTATTAGGGGTTTGTAATTGGAAATATTTATCGCGAAACATGTATTATTTTGTCGATCGCTGCTTTTTAACGCTCTGATTTTGAGTTTGGCTCTTCTACCTCCAACGGGGTACGCAAAAAGTCTACTTTTTTCGTTGACAGGTGGCTACCGATAGGGTTTTGAATTAAGCCTTTGCTTGAAACACATACCCTCTCGGTTACGCGGTTAGTTTTGTATCAACATTTATTCCTAGTATTTTAGCCATAATTAAATATCAGTTATTTTGGTTTTTGAAACTGCATAACCTATTCAGATTGTCCAAGGGTATCTATACATATATGATATATGTAATGTAATAAAAATTAATTATTAAATATAAATCATTATATTGTAATTCGCTTTAATTATATATACATATATATATGTGTATATATATATATATATATATATATATATATATATATATATATATATATTCCCATTACTCTGTATATGGGAAGCTGTGAACACGATGTTATATTAACTGTGAAGGTTTTAACAGAAATATTAAAATATGTGACTTGAGTTTGTCTGATTTTTTCTAAAAAACATTAAACCATGATCCAACTGTGTATTACTAGATTGAAACGTAAATATTAATTTCCGAAATAATGTTTTTGGAATGAAGGATATTCAGAGCATTATGTATGTAAATATCCCAAGTGATAAAAAAAAGAAAATATTACACCATATAATCCTTTCAACATATTATAACTGTATAGAAGCTTAATAAATCAAAATTAGATTAAAAATAATACTACCTTACTTTCTTACTAAGCCCTTTGAAAAATTAAACTAAGAAAGTATATCCTAATGGAAAGTTCTACATAGTATTTATAGATACATATTCTCTAACAAATACAAATATTCCATAACTCCAAAAATATTTTCACCAGATATATGATGGTGAACGGTCTGGACTGTTTTATTTACTTAGTTATTATTCTTTAGGTGTTTCATACAAAAGAACAAATGCCTTAGAGCAGTTTTAGCCAAAAACACGCACAAATTGTAAAATTATAATTTAAGTTTCTTACTCGTGGCATATACATGGAAAACTATCTAAAAAATTCACCTTATCAATTATTTTGTCATCCTATTAAAATTTAAAGTTAAACAGGTCTCAAGTACATAAAATTCAATTGTCTTGTCAAAATTTCCCATTTTAGGGATCCACTTTTCCCTTTCAATAAATTTGAATAATTATTTTTAAATAGGAATATTTAACGTTGAATTAAAGGCATCATAAGCATGGATATTTTTAGTCAGGAAGGTCGTATTTTTTCCACTATTGTTTTTAAAAAATGTCGAAAAAACATAAATATAACAATACAACAGGACAAATTATAGAGCCTCTGTTAAAATTAAATATTAGGGACCTACTATTCTCTTATAAACCTCAAAAATTATAGATATATAAAAAAAAACAACCCGAAGTTCGGTTTAGTAGGTGATGGTAGAGCTAACCCACGTACCAGGCCCGACGGCGTGTGAATATTCACACATCAGGGTAGGAGGGCCAGTTCCTTTCCCTGTGCCAGTAATGGTTTCCCAGGAAGACCTGGTACCCGAAAAATCAACTAGCTTTGGTGGAGCTGCAGGTGCCCAAAGTGCCCTGCCCGGGAATCGAACCCGGGACCCTCTGGTCAGCAGTCCAACGCTCTACCCGCTAGACCACCGCGATCCGCTCATTTGCAAAGATATCAGGTGAAAGTATATGGAAAAAAGGCATCTTGACCACATGGGGAATTGGTATTTAATATAATCACAAGATATTTTAAGACTAAAATCGTTACTACATAGTGAGAAAACCAATATAATTTACAAAAAAGGAGATGAAAGACTCAAATATTTATTCCAAAATTGATGCAAATCTTTAACAGTTAAATTTTTATCAAATTTCGAAGTAATTTTTTAAGTACATAATAGTCAATTAATTGAAATGTTAAACTTGACTCCAATGAAGTCGGCAGTTCTAACAATATTCTCCCTATCGTAGGGTCGCAGCCTGACTGTAGCCAAACCGCGGAAAAATGACCTCATTACCCAGATCGGATTTTGCGAAGATCAAGGAGGAGGCCGCCGGGCACGGGACCACATGCTCAGGCTCCCATTAACGCCCACTAGAGTATGCCAGCAGAGGGTCACATCTTTCCCTACCCCTCATCTGCTCCCATATTGTCCTCGAGTAGGCATGCAACTAACATGTCCCTGAATATTTTCATTCCTCTTTCCTTACAGAAAAGATCAACCACAAAGATTTAGACTAGCCTAATTGAAAAACAACTAAAACTAAAACCTGATTAATGGGAGTTTTTCATAAAGGCATTTCAGAATTTATTTTGATTAATTATTAGTTTAATACTTAACGAAAATTTTTATGTCTAACACTTCAGGACTTCACGTCTGAAGTTGGTGTCGGTCTTTAGCTAAGAGCCCCCTCCACCTTACCCTGCCAGGTAGATCCCCTCCACCACTCCGTTCGGGTCAGAGAAAATCAGTTTTACCATTTTAGTGTGTGACCCTGTACAAGAGTAGAATGATGTATTAATTTTACCACCACAGAACAGTCTTAGGAAAAATGCTCGGAAAACAAATGCCTACAGCAAACAGCATAGCAAGCATGGGCAGCAGTTGGAATATCGAGAGCCGGTGCCTCAAAGGCAAAAACTTCGAAATAAATATCGGTGTTTCTTTCTTATATTACATAAGCGTTCGTATGGAAAATAAGTGTACTGAGCTCAGGGAAAAAAATGTATTACCCTTTTACATATCTTAAGCTAAAAATCCTCAAAATAGGACCCTTGCGAGTCGATACACTTGTTCCAACGGCGTTCCCATTCCTGGAACGCTCCCGCGAAGTCATCATCCGGAACCTCTTGAATACACGTCGTCACGGCCTCTTTGTCGGCGTCCTAACTCCGGTATCGCGCCCCTTTCAAACTCCTTTTTATCTTCGGGAACAGAAAAAGTCCGGTGGTGCCAAGTCCTGGTTATAGGGCGGAGGCGGTAGCGTTGCCACGTCATGCTTGGCCAAGAATTCCGACACGACAAGCGTGGTGTGAGACGGCGCATTGTCACTCATGTTGTCAGTCATACGGCTGATCGCTGGCCGGACGCGGGTGACTCTTTTCGAAGCCTGTGGAGCACTTGGACGTAAAATCCAGCATTTTCAGTTTGTCGTTCAGGCACAAATTCGTAGTGGACGACTCCCCTATTGGCAAAAAAGATAATGAGCTTATTACACTTATTTTCCGGACGAACCGTGTAGACACACACACTTCGTTACACTTGTTTGAGAAGTTTTATTATTTATTCATCGTATGAGCAAGTGACAATACCTCATATTTACCATGCCTTACGACTCCTGTTCATATTTCCCGTTAATTTTTAACGCATATCATACTTAATATTTTGCAAATTACCAGCAGTATCTGATTACACTGACATAAAACAGTAAGATTATCTCAATAACTCAATCTCTTTAATATATTTAGTGTTAAGTTCGTTCGACGCGCCTAAGGGGTGCATTTATATGCTTTCAAACTACTCCTTACCACAGTATATTTTTCTACATATTTGACTACAATATATAAGACTACATCAAGGCATTACATATATTGCAATGAAACCGTGTTTTCATTTATTACATTCATCATACACTCTAACACAAACTTTTCATATCAAATATGGCATTTGATTTATTTCCTCCTACCGATTAGGTTTCACATATATAGACTGATATACTAAGTCATGTCAGGTAATACTTCAGCCATTTTAAATGAATAAAAGAACCTTTTTAGTATAAATAAAATAGCATCTGTTAAAATGCACAGAATAAGGATATTTTTCTCTCGATCCATTGGAGCATGTATAAATGATTTAATGAAAGTATAAAATAAAAGAATTGTTTCCTCTGTAGGTAGTCTTTTATTTGTCCAGATTTTACAAATTAAATATAACTCCATACAATTAGCAAAGCTTCAAATTTTACACATACGTAATAATCTCCAAAAAGACTAACATAAATATGATGTGCAAAAAGCAATGAAATATTCATATAATTTCCATTCATATAAAAAATATTATACAAATGAGCAGACTTTTAAACATCAACATAAAATTCAGCGCTTTCTTGAAACCAGGTAATTACAATAGCCAAGAACAATAATAGGTTTCAAATGACATCATGTTTATATCTAGGTTTATTTTAGTGACCCATTTATACCATGTAGTAAACTCTAGTTATAAAGCCCACAACACAAATGAAAGAATACACGTAGATTATGCTCATGAATACTCTTAATAGTTGGCAAAAATTTTTCGCTGTAAACTTTAGCATGGTTCTCCATAATGGGAGGGAATTCAAAAAGAAGGTTAAGGAGGTTTTGCAGAGGATGTGTTGGTCCGATGAAGTGTTCTCGTACCTGAAATTGGACGCGATTTGGAGTATCTCAGCCATGCTATTGAAAGTGACAAGGTGAAACACGTTACGCACACCTTCACGTATTATAATTCGTGCAAAATAATTTCCTTCGGATGCTTAAACATTCCAGTCAGTCTTACAAAGGGCATACTGACACTATCAACAGGGCAAATACCTTTCTATTTAGCAGATTATTGTTTCATCCCACATTAAATAAAGATGGACATTAAAAAATTAAACGTTTAAAATATAGTCAAGGAAATTTTATGGTAATATTTGAGTAATATTTAAAAAACCAAAATAAAAAACAAATGGCAAAATTAGAGGCATCAAGCAATGAACGGTCTCCATGGAATACAATTCAATTTCTGTGTAATGCTAAGTTCCTTCTGACTACCATAGGAAAATTAGCACAATATCAAAGGTACAGTTGGATGTAAGTTGACCTGAAGACGATGTGAATGTTTCTCGCAAGTAATTCTTAAGGAGATGAGTCCGCTTTAAGGTCAACGGGTATCTCACCGTCATTCAAGTGTTGAAATACAACTTGTGTATTATTTCTTTCAATAGCTTTACCCAATTGCAATTCAGCACTTCCGGTTCATTATGCCTGATAAATAAAGTAAATTCATTGCAATTAATTAATACTTAAAAATAGCAGAGAATATTTATTGTACCTTCGTAGCTAATACCATCAGTATCCAAATGTTTTGTTATTTCCACTTCTTGGTGAAAAAGAAAATATAATAGTTTTAAAGAGGACATTCCGCCGATAAAACTGAATTCAAAATCGGATTCCTCGGGTTCTGCCTGAGAGCTAAGGCAGTTAGGTCACTTACAGACCCAAATTATTCTCAGAAAAGACCAAAAATGCGAACTGGTTTATCCATTGACATGTAGCAAAATAATTCCTTATAATTACTTTTTTAGCTCTGTATCGTCCCATTAAACTTTCCCTTGTATCTTTTAAATTGGCAATTATAAAAATTTCTTAGTAAAATGTCATAATTATCACAATCATATAGGACACATAAGTATTATGATGATGTACTTCAATATCATTTTCAATTATGTCAGTTACTATAGGTGAAAAACTATACTTTCTTGGTAACATCTTGCCCAATGATCACTTTCTGAAATTTAAACTCTAAACTAAATTTTTAATTCTTTAATTTTGTAAGCAGGCTAATGTCTTCAAGAAACAAAATTAATATAAGATATACTTTTAGTGTAATGAAACAAAAAACCTCTTTCCCTAATTTCGTACGTTTCCATTTTTAATAAACATGCAAACAAGCAGTTGTTTATGAAAGTGAGATTTTTAAGGTTATGTCCACATTTAAAATTACGTTAAAAAAGTTTTCTTAAATGATTTTAGAGTCTGTGAACTTAAAAATTTTTTTTGTGTCACTAAAATATTATAAATTTCAGTTGAGGTATATGTTGAAAGAATTTGAAACTGATTTTAACAAATTTTGAATTTTGATTTCAAGATGAACGAAAAGGTTGAGATTTCTAACCCCATTTTCAGTCCCCATAAATCCAATGCAAAGCTGGAACATGTATGCAATGGCTTCTTATTAAAATTGTCTTCTGCGTAGGCGTACGTACGTTGTGGTGCTTCATGTATATCGCCTTGTCACTTTCAGTAGCATGGGTGAAGAAATTCCAAGTCGCTTTCATTTTCAGTCACAAGCACCCTTCGCCTGACCAACACATCCTCCACAAAATCTTCCCCTTTTTTGTCTCAAATTCCCTCCTCTTTCAAAACATCATTTGGCAGTATTCTACAATACAAAAACACGCTTGCTTTTAGCAAACGTGAACTTCAATACTGCCACGCCCAGTCATTCTTTTGTTCATGATAATAGCGAGAAGGTTTTCCATGCTGTCCTATGGTCACTGAAAAATTTTAAGGAAAAGATATTAGTGATCAAAAAGAGTTCCAATTGACTTTGTTTATATTATAAATTAAGCATTATTATCGGCCAAAATATTGCTATGGATATAAGCACTTTAATCTTAATATTATTGATATTTAAATGAAAAAAGGAAAAATATTTATTAGAAACTATATCGTTAAAACATGTAATAATCTTTTGACGTTATTTATGCTTTCAAGGATAACAAGGTGGATCGGACGAGCTGTGTGTGGAACCGTAGAAACAGTATTTTCTGCGGTTTTGGCTGAACATATAACCTTTTTCTGCAAAAAAGAGCCTCTTCAACGCCTCGCTAATGCAATCCTGTTTTGCCTATTGTGCCTTCTCTGCCTGGTTTTCAAAATTTCCAGGATTTCTTTAAAAGATTACTCTTCATAAATGTTTCTCACTTGCTACCTAGGTAAGTATCCATGGTTCAGTCCGAACTTGTTTAGCCTTTGCTTCAGGGATAAATTGATTGCTGCAATCCAGCTCTGCAGTCAGCAGAGTAATTTAATCTGATACTTTCGTATATATTAAGGACACAATTCATGAATATATTATTTAATATTGAGAGTACTTGTAATTTTTTGAAAAGAGAATAATTATTTGTACGAACGGCGTGATATAAGATATTTTTTCTAAATGAACATATTACATTAACCTACGTTGTGAAAAATCCAGTGTTTAACTTGAAATTATTACGCGAAAATAAATTTCTTGTTTTTACGTATGTCTAGTTTTTCATTGGAGTTAATCGTTCATTTAGATCTTCATGTTTGCCTCATGAAAATTGAAAGGTCGTGTGGTATACTTTAACGACACTCGAAATATGTTATTTCCGTCGAACATCCCTAAACGTTGGACAGTGATAACGTTCCAGTTAAAGTTCCCCAGTTCAGTTGGAAATTGCAAAGTTACAGATTGTTTCTATCGCTGATAAATATAAACCGTAAGGGACCTAAAGAAAATATATCTTATATTTAAAACCAAGGAAAAAAGTGAAATTAATTTTTCACTAAAAGTATAATTTATTTTTTTCCGAAATCGATTATTTCATACTTTTAAAGCGACAGACACTATCGTTGGAAGGTAAAGACAAAATTTCAGAAATAAAATATAACGGATGGGATTTAATGGAATTTTTAAATAAATCATGAAAATATTTTCTTCCTTTTTCGCATATTTAAAATAGGACAATAAAAACCGTACAAGTTTGTAGAAAATTAATATTTTAAATACGTATTAAGGTTTTATAAAATGTGTTTAAAATTTATACGAATAAAATGTTAATGCTAACATTTTATTAGCAAGCAACATTTTGACAAATAAGATAAGAAATATACGACTGCATGGAATATCGGAATATACGGAAGTGAAAAAGGTACTCTGATATAAAGACAATGTGAATGGGATGAAGGACGAGGATGTTGGGATAATCCTGACGAAGTACCCTGAAAGTTTGGAATAGGTTATAAAAAAGAATTAACGCGACCTAACAAAAAACTATCTAATTAGGCCCATTTAGTCGGTGTTCTACACAGCGATAACACAGGCCAACAGTGTTTTTGGTGCCGGAACTTTTAATGTTGATTTAAAGAACAGTTGGGGTTCTGAATCCAATTATGACACTCGTTTTTTTCCTATCAGCTACAGTTTTCAAGATATAGATATGTTGTTACTTACGTAAAAGAATCTTCTACATGATGATATGGGAATATTATATTATTAATTATTAATTTAATATTCCCATATCATATTACCCAGCGATGTTCCTGGTATTTTATCTTCTGTAGGACCAATGCTATTGTATCGTATTCTTCTTTCATGTAAGTTGAATGAGCGATTGATATTGCACCAAACCTGTTACCATTTTGAAGAAGTGCACATTTTAAACTACGCTTGGAGCTATCAATAAATCTTTTACCGAAGTCGATACAAACAATTTTTGGTTTTTAATCTCATTGGCCTACAATATAGAAATATACATAAAACTTATTGAGAGTTTATTGAAAATAACAGGAATGCCGCAGAGTGGTTATAAATTAGTATACTTATAGATTTATTTAACCTTGAAATTTATTTTCCGGAACATATCAAATATTAAAACAACTAATCGTAAGATGTGCCATATCTAAAAAAGTAGAGCTGTTAAATGAAAACGGATTTCATATTTGGATTCAGCTCTACAAATATATTTAAAATCATCACAAAGCTTCCCGGCACCAAAAATATTTTTTTCTAGCCTTGTGTAATTAATACGCATACCATATATGCTACCAAAGGTTTCTAAATAAAACTTAATAAGTTTTTCAACAGTTTTTTAAGCTTGTGAAAATGGTACCTGTTCATATTAGAAATCAACAGAAGTTGAGTTATAACTGTAGTGTTTATCATTTAAATTTTATAAAATAACATCTTAAGTTCCTTATTGTAAATATTACAAGATAAAATTAATTTTTCGTTAAAAAATATAATGCTTTTATATATATATATATATATATATATATATATATATATATATATATATATATATATATATATATATATATATGTATATATGTATATATATATCTATATGTGTGTGTGTGTCTTCATAAAACTAATTATTTATACCAACCCTTTTAGCAAATACACGTTTACCAAAATTAATGTATGCATTAACATAAGTGTTCATCCTAATGAAAAACGATGCATTCACAATAAAGAACGATAGCTACTCTTACAGCGAAAATGAACATTAAAATATTTAAATTTTATAAAATTGCATCTTAAATTTATTGATTTTTATATTCTAATACATTGTATAAGCTTCAGCAACGACAAGCTGGTAAGGAAGTCTTCCAGAGAATAAACCCCCGTTGTTCAAATTGCAGGGACTATTGCCTTGCTTAGACATACCCACCCAGGAGTTCAGGGCCTAATTGACGTCTATTACCTTGTGCCAGACATATATACTGCTCTTGTCTCGGTCAACGTGTGCTCTGATTGGCCGATTGGAAATACGTCATACCTACGCATGTCTTGATTTAAAAAAAACCTCCCACTCACATCCGGTTGGGGAACCACACGTGCGGCGACTTGACGTAATCCGACCGATACCACAATTGTTTCATCTTCCAAGATATCACTCAATCCAATGCAATAATACCACCTTGAATTCCATGAACGGATGTGAGTGTGTGTGAGCCGCAACAGCAGTTGCATAAGACATCGTATTGTCATGGAGTCTTGTACTCGAAATGAGCAATCATTGCGCACCTAGGCAATCGATGTCAATGTATATAACGCGGGCTATAACTAGCAGCTAGCGATTGTGACCAGAAAGCGCAAGCGACAACAAAGTGGAAGGTTATACCGGTGTGTTTTTATTGAGGCAAAAAAACTCCATTAATGTTTGAAACTTAAATAGGCACACAAAGCAAAACCTCGACAAGTTATTTATGCATAAGTATAATTTTAAGGTTACCCTTCGTTACTTGATTTATTAAATCGATACACATTACCCTAAAACGTTTTCTTTTACTCTTGGGAAATATTCGGTAACTAGTGGATTAGTGATACCACATATGGCCTTCATGATTGAATGCAAACGATCAAATTGAAACTTTTTTAATCCAACAGTCAGACAAAAAAAATAATCTAATTCAGGCTGTATGAAAAAGGGTGTCCCAATTACTCATCAATGATTAAAAATTAAATTTCTCCTTGTAATTTAATTTATCAAAGTTAATTCAATTTATAAAATGTATACAAAAAAGGAATATTTCAATAAATTTACTATTCGAATCGATGGTAGAAATTTTAATTTTTATTTTAATATATCCGCCATTTAAAAAAATAAATAATTATATGACATATTCCATGAGAAACTTGGCTGATTTTTTGCCTTCGTCAAGTAGTGCAGCCTTTGTATTAAAAAAAAGCTTTATGAGGGAATTTCTTAAACATATTTTGTTCGAAAATTTAAATTTACCGAAATATATCCTACGAAATCGATCATTGTATTCAATGTTCAAACTTAGAGAATATTAATAAATTAAAGGCTGGATAAAATTTTATAAAAACGCTGTATTAATCTATGAAATATTCCAAATAACATTAGGGAATTTCAAAATACATTTAAGCTAATATTTTCACGCATAAGCGAAGCGTACTTCATAAAATTACAAAATGCTCCAATATTTCCGTATTTTAATCGAATAAAGTAATAAATAACTATTTTCCCTTATACTCTATCGAAAAAGTTTCGTGGCATCAGTGTTTACATGATAAAAACATCGCAATATTTCATCAAATAAAATTATACGAGTATTGTCGAATTAAGTTTAATTCTGTTGTGGTTACAAAGAGTATACAGTTTATCGGAAATATCATATTTTGTTCAGCTTGTTTGGCCTTGAATAATAAGAACCTCAAGAAACTGTAATAGTAACTTTAAAGGAGTCACCCGTTATGTGTGCATTACCATGCAACCATTTCAGAGAGTAAAAATCATTCGCCTTGACCGGGATTCGAACCCGGATCCCTCGATATCCGGCCGAGTGCTTTAACCATTTAAGCTACCGAGACGTCCTTTTACACTCTGAAATTTTGGGGGCTTTAAAGGAACAAGATGTTATGACGAAATACCGTACATACAATGTCACAGGCATTCGTAGTCATGGGCGACGCGCCACAGTCCACGATGTTAATAAAGCCAATTTCAAACAGGCTGTTCATACCTTAGACAAATTTCAAGAAACTGTAATAGTAACTTGAGTTACTAAATAATAAAATGTTTAATTGAAATAATGTTTCTAGTGCATATGGTATCAAAAGTTGAAAACAATCATTTAATTTAAATATAAACATTTAGGAATTCCTCACGGGTGATAATAAAGTATGTTAATTATTGATATATCCTTCTTTAAATTTACTGAAATCTGAGTACGTTTGCGTATTAATTTAGAATATTTATCAAGTTTGTATATCGTATAAAATAAAACATGTTTCCATTGTTTAAACGATTATTTTGCAATGAACGATATTAATAATAAGTTTAATGACAATATTTTAAGAGTTTATGCATTGAAAATTCAAATCTCCCACTTATACGAAGTATCCTTCCGCCTCGTCGTTATTCCTTTGTTTGTCCCGGATTATTTTCCGTTAAGAGACACGAAGGAATTCGAAGGAATCCTTAAAAATGATCTTGATTTATTAAACATAAGTTTACTTAAGTTTTTAGAGCATAGATTAGTAGAATTCAAAGGGACTGCTATTATAGCATCTTCTGTCAATTCAAGTTTGAACACATTTTGAAGCTTCCAGAGCGCTGTTTTCGGTAAGTTTCGCAACTACTAGTGTTACCCAATGAAACGGCCTTTGTGTTCATTCGGAAGTGTGCTGATCTTTGCTCGTGCATCTTATCTTTCAAATTGTGCGTGGTTACATAAATATATGTTACAATTAATTGATAAAGTTTACTATATCTAGGATAATTACTAGGCATAAAACCGATTCGATCTCCAGTTTGATCGTGTTATTACATATATTTTCGTGCCGAGAATTCAACAGGAAGTTTCAAGAAACCATTTTGGAGAGGAATTCATTTGGAAGGTGGGTGGTGGTACTGCATGTATATTTATTGTCACACTGCATTTCCCTTCCTGGTCAGTCATTATTTATATTGACAGCTATTATCAACAAATGTTTGCTTTCAACGCATAACTTGAACCATAATGTGTATTTTACATTGTGGTCATTCACTACCCTGTCCAATAAATACGCGAACAGGGCCCATAAAAAATTTAATTCCCAATATTTTTTAATATCGTTTTTTCCCTTGGCAGTTAAGATTTTAAGTTTTCCCGCAGTTTCTTCATTTTTTTGGCTTCTACATTTACTCATTTTATTCCATCATCATTTTTTTTATATATTTTTGGATTTTAAAAAAGCATAGGGTTTGAACGGTGGCAAATGAAGAAACATTATAAAGGATCAAGGTTACTGAACATTTTGCCAGAACCTGGTGAACAATCAATGCTCAATCTGAAGGGGCATTGTCTTCTTAAAGGATCCGTCCCTCCTGTTTGGTTAAAATGGTGGTCACTGTTTTCCTAAACTTAGTACATCAGCTATCATTCGGACAGTTTTTCGACGATATGAAAGGATATGGAACTAAACAGAATCAATGTTGTCGTCAATACAGGTGGTTAAAGGTTGTCTCGGCCTTGAACCATCCGGACGTCTCTTGCCTATATCTTAAAAATATAATATCGTAAAATTTCAATAATTTCTTATTAACCTTCATTGTGCATAACAATAAAACATGATATTCATTCGTCGCTCGATGATTACGAGAATGAATGGTTTTGGACAAACAGTAGAAACTAAAGGAACATAACAGGAACCATACAATGATCGAACAAGTAAACACATCTAAATAGGTATTAAGCTACTAACGCCACTATTCTGCGTGGATATAGCTCGCGCCATGGCCGCAAGATTCCACGAGTTCGCGTAGTTATTGCGCCGACTATATATATATTTAAATATTTACATTGTTCACAGTTATAGTGGTTCCGAGGGGAATCACAGGCGTGTTAATACTGCGCCCTTAATGGAAATACCTAAAAACTAATTGATTTTTTAAAAGTTGAATCAATATCGATTTTTTTACTCTCTTCCATTGTTTTCTATGCATAGGATACGTCGGAGGTGGAGAAGAAGAACCAAGGAAAATTGTGACATGTTCCAGGTCGCGTATGTTGATGAGAGCCGAAGAGGGGAAGCCGCTAATGAGGTTCGCAATGACCCTAATCCGACTAGGTTGGAGGAATTTTTGGTAAAGGAAAACGGGCCAATATCTGACGTAGTAATGAGAGATCTCCGAGTTATGTACGAGGCATTTCATGAGACGGATCCCGGACAAGAAGTTACATACGTCTCGCCCGGCTGTATTGAGGATTTAGATGCAAAATGTGTCATATACAGTTCGGTAAGGATATCTTTGGTTAATAATTATTTCTCTTAGTTTGATGTTTAAATTTTCGGTCTAATTATAATATTAAGAAACCATTAGGGGATTATTCTTTGCCCTGTGAGAAAGAAAACAAAATATGCCTGTTTCCCGCAATTTATTCTCCGTTTGATAAATTATTACTGTTTAAATTTCATATAAAATAAAGTAAAATGAAGAACATTATAGTTTAAAAGGTGTTACCAAGAAATAAATAATTTATAGTCAACAACTTAAAAAATGAATGATTATTTTATCTTATTATAACAACAGCCTTTTTCTGTGTATCTACCAGTATGCATTTATTTCTGTGATTTGGATACATTTAGTGAGTTGGCATTTTCCAGCCATTTTTTTCTTAATTATTGATCTGTCAATGGCTTTTTTATTACCTTTAAATAAATGTATTAACAATTCATTAGGTTTCACAATCATATTTTTTTAGGTACACTACCGGTTAGGGTAGGTTTTTGGATGGACACAACAATCAAATAAACATTTTGTGACTCCCCACCTAGCAAACTAATCTATATCAGGTCCCTCTTCATCTCGGTGTACTTCTTTCCTCACTTCATCCCGTCCAACAACCCTATCCTGTTCCTACCTTTACCTCGTTTGCCCAACATTCTCCCCTCTATTACCCTCTTCAACATTCCACTACCGCTGAATACGCCTTTCATCCATTTTTCCTGCCTCCATAGGATTTCTCTCAACAAACCCCTCTCCTTCCCCACCATTTCTAGTACTTCCTTATTTGTTTTCCTTTCGGTCCATTTCACCTTCTCCATTCTTCTCCACACCCATATGTCAAAAGCCTCCAATCTACGTCTATCCTCCTGCTTCAGCGACTACGTTTCCGCGCCGTACATACCTACGCTCCATATCAGAGTTTTTACGAGCCTTGTCTTAGCATCCCTACTCAACGTCCCCGTCATTAACTCCCTCCTCCTTGAGAAAGCCTCCTTCCCTAGCCCAATTCTTCTCCTTACGTCCCTACCACTTTGACCGTATTGGTCCAAAACACTTCCGAGGTATGTAAACTGTTCTACCTGCCCTATTTTTCCCCGCCTATTTTAATATTTAGCTTAGCTTTTTTCTTTCTGGAAAATCGCATACCCTTTTTTTATTAATATTGATTCTCATCCCATATTTATCGCACTGAAACTCCAATTCACTCAACAATGCTTGCAACCCCTTGGCTGACTGAGCAACTAATGCTTGGTAATCAGCAAACCTAACCGATTTTACGAATTCCCCTCCGACTTTCATTCCTACCTCAAGTTCTTCCCATGCCTCTTTCATCATTTCCTCCACATATACGTTGAACAGTACCGGTGGCAATGCCTTACACCTCTTCCTAACACTGCCCATCCGGACTCTCCGTTCCCCACTCTCACCTGAGAAGTCTGAGACATGTACAGGTTGCGGTTCATTCTCCTGTCCCTTCAATTCATTCCTATTTTCTGCAATACACGCATTAATTTTTCCCAATTCACTCTATCAAACGCTTTTTCGAAATCTACAAAACAGGCAAAGACGTCCTGATTGTATTCTATATTCCTCTCGACTAGTGATCTCATTACTGCAATGGCATCACGCGTACCTCTTCCTTTCCTGAACCCAAACTGATCATCCCCTAAGTACTCATTTGCCTTACTCTCTATCCTTTTGTTGATGATCCTGAGAAAAACTTTAGCTGCTTGGGATATCCAACTTCTTGTTCCGTAATCCTCACATGACGAAGCCTTTGCCTTTTTTGGAATAGGAACTAACACCCATCTCACAAAATCTTCCGGCCAGATTCCTTCCTCATAGATACTACGAATCAGTCCACATATGGTCTTCTTCCCACCTTTCACTAACCATTTCAACATTTCTACAGGAATATTGTCCACCACTACAGCTTTATTTGCTTTCATCTCCTTTAATGCCCTTTCTATTTCATCGTCGAGTATGCCTGGACCTAAGCTATCTTCTTCTTTGTAATGTTCTATTTCTATGTCTAACCTTGTCGGCCTAAGTACTTTACCATACAGTGTTTCTATATATTCCTTCCAACTCTCTTGGATTTTTCCTGGTTCAACTATTATCTTACCCCATTTATCTTTAACTGTTAGCACATATCCTGCCTTCTAAATGTTTTAACAGTGACGATTTTTGAAAAGACATTTCAGCTTCACTATACATTAAAAAGTGACTTTCCAGGCTTAATATGGTGGAAAAGCAAGATAAATACAAGGGTACCATCCATTTACTTACACAGAGTTTCACGTAATTTTCAACTCTCTTCAGTGTTTTTAATTTGCACTGAGCGGTAGTGGAATGTTGAAGATGGTAATAGAGGGGAGAATTTTAGGGAAACGAGGAAGGATCAGGGTCAGAATAGGGATGCTGGGTGGAAAGAAGTACACAGAGATGAAGAGTGACCTGATTTATAGAGTAGGTTGCTGGATTTGGTTTTGTTAGGAATTACACATTTTTTTTTGAGAGTTGTGTCCATCCAAAAACCTGCCATAAGCGGTGGAGTACTTAATAATAATATGTTAAGTACATTAGAGCAATAAATATATAAATGTTCTTTAATGTGCATAATTAACTACTAATCAATTGTAAGTAGTGTTTTATGTTTTTATAGATACGTCATCGTAAATAATTTTATATAATTATACACATTAAACTAAACAAAAATATTTCTAATAATTTTGAAGAAATATATTGTCATATTAATTATTTATATTGTGATGAAAAATCATGGGGTAAAATTTCACATAAATGGATATATTTTTTCATGATCTTATGACGAATTGGAAAAATGGTGAATTTTTTTTCATTAAACTTTTCGTCCTGCTCTGTTGAAGAATTGTTGTTTGTGGAGTAAGTATATTAAAAAACCCTAATCACTGATTTAAATAACTGGCAATTTTAATGTTAAGATATATTATTTTAAGTGATAACCTGGGATTGGAAATTTCTAAAACATGTATCTTATACTTTCTTTATCGCATTCAGCTGTCGGAGTACAACTTCATGAAATGTCTACACACTATGGGTATAATGTACTATGGGGGAAAGCTTCATCAGTCGTCTTATGAGTGCTTCAAGCTGGCTTTGAGTTACAGCGTGAATCGTTGGGGACCATTCGTCTCAATATCTCGCCTACTAAGAATGAAGTTGGCTCAGACTCTAATGCAATGGGGAAAGGAAGACAAGATCCTCCAGGAGCTGAAAGAGGATGTGGAGAATATGGATTACTCCCAGGATGCGACCGTCACCCTCTATCTTCGGTACGCCTACGGTCACGCTTTGCTACGCCATGGGAGGTCTCAGGAAGCACTCGAATTCTTAGCACAGCCTCATTTCGCTGTCATGGAAACGACTGAAGATGTTTGGGGCGAACATTTTACCAAGTAGAACCTAGTTCTTGAAAGCTATAATAATAAATATCGGAGGTGACATTTCACAATCAAACCGTTAAAACAAGTTTTAATTTTTAATCATACATTAGGAATATTTATGAAATATAAATATAGATAGACCTTTCAATAATTTCTTTTCATATATATTTTTGTAAATGCCACATGAATTGACTATAATTTATAGTGATTCCATATTCCTATTTTTTTATGCACAATTGAATCTATTATTATTACCTAATCACTATTAGTCCGTGTTATTTCAGAACATTTAATGCTTTATTGTACTTCATCGTATTGGGGGCAACTGTCTTTCAAATGTATATATAAAATTAACTCTTCGGTAAGAATGATGTGAGTCGCATTGGTATCACCATTTGATTAGGACAGTTTTATGACATTGATTGGTTTTAAATTTCTTTCAAAATCATGCGTAATATCATGTTAAATAAATAGTTCAGAAACATTTTACATTTCTGATTTTTGAAAACATGACAACTATTTTAAACAGAATAGATAAATTGGTTTTCCGCGTACATATATGATATTTTTCAATAAAAGTGATTTGTCAGTGCCTTAATATTTCAATTAAAATTGTAGATTATTAAGTTTCATTTAAGAAAAACCGATCACATAATTACAGTATCTTTCTACCTGAGGCTTAAAGGATTTCATACACTTTTAGATTATTACATTGTTCATTTAAAATATATTTTACCTCAAAATTATCCTTAAAATATTAAATATTATGTGATCATCCAAGTATTTCATGAAAATATCGTGACAAAAGCACAATCATAATATTTCTCGTTCAAATATTCTATGGAAATGACTTCTGATTTATTTTGTCATAATCTTCATGTGCATAAACATACAGTTCCATCAAACTATAATATGTTATCATTGCATATATGCGGATATTAATACTGCAGAATATATATAAAATATAAAAAGTCAGAGTAAATCATTTTTAAAGTTTGTGCGGCACGGCATACATTGCATTTTTTTAATCAAAGGTAATGTTTTCTCCCATATAAGAAACTAATATATGAATTTTTAATTCTTTTCTAAGATTGCCATGTATGTGCTTAAAAAGACCCTCAACCTTGTACTGCGTGAGCTGAACAATGGAAACGTTGATTTCAGCATGAACATGTACAGACTCCTTTTCCTGGAACTGAACCGAAGACTTAATGACGATTTCATTATGTACGTGGAGTTTTGTGCTTCGTTTTGCCGCCTCCTGGACAGACACGGTCACACGGAAGAGCTGGGAGAAATATACAACCAAGCGTGCTTCATCGGCCTATCAACCAGGTCACCGGTAGCTCAAATGTTATTCACTGTCATTGGATGTGCCTTCCCAGTTCACACTAAAATCCACGAGGAGTTCGTCAAGGTAAAATTGGTAATTCTTTGGAAATCATTACAAAATAATCCTCGAAATTAAAATCAAAAAGCAGTTTAGAACAAGGGGCTAAGATACATGTTTACTTTTATGGCGAACGTGATAAGGTTGATCATTTTCATAAATCATGATTTTCCTGCATATATATTAGCAAAGGTATTCTAAAAAATTATGTCTTCCTTTTCCAAATGCAACTCTACCTCTCATTTTGAGGTAATCGTGACAATTATGTGGAATAATAAAATTTGTATAGTTGCTTTCAATAAAATGTGGCAATTTCAGTAAAAAAGGACGATTTTCCATATAATATACTCTTTTCTCTCAAACGTTTTACACTACTTTCTCATATCTTCACTGGAAAATTGTAAAATCAATATTAAAAATGCTGGCCAATTTTGTTTGAAAACCATTACTTTCGACGACACCATATCATTTTTAGATTGGAATATTTCTTAATTTCATGTGATTGGGTATAATATAGAAATAATATGAATTATTTTCATTTTAGCTCAAAACACAGTGGTTTTCCTATAGTTTCTCATTGCATATTCCTTAATTTTAATGCAAAGTTTAGCAAAGCAATTTTAATAGTATAATTTTATTTAATAACATAAACGATTATATGTCATTGTAGCACATGATAATGTAAGTTTAGGAATAAGCTAGATTAAAAATGGAGAAAAATAAAGTTTCAAATGCAATGATATAACTAGAATAGAATAAAGAATATTGAGAAAATTAGGTCAAAACCACGAATTAATTCAACTTTTTCATTGTTTTTTTCCGGCATTTTGATTTCTTTTATTTAAAATTTGGTTCCATTATTTCTGTAGAAAAGTCTTAACAAGTAATTACTCACAACTAATTTTCAACCAACAGACATTAATTAAGATACACAAGATTCTTTTGAACTTCCACGAAGTCATGGAATATCCTCGGCTAACTAAACTTAAAGCAACATCCACCTTTGTGTATTACTGGGTGACCACAGGACTGGCAATTAAACTCCTTAAGAGGACCTACAGAAAGATTGATTCAGTGACACATCCGCTGTCGCAATTCTGCATAAACGCCATTAAGAAGTTGGAAACTTTACCAAGAGGGAAAGAAGGCACGGATATTGAATTCCATGACTTGTTTGAATGAAAATGGCCAAAAAAACGAAAAAAAATCTTTCCTGAATATGTTGTATTGCTTCTCGTCAAATAATTGGCTAATTAAATATTTTGCATCCTAAAACATTATTGTCGAGGGAATCGTTTTTCAAACAGTGAATCATATTAAAAAGAGTGAATCGTATTTCAACAGACACGACGTAATCTTCAATAGAGAAATGAAAAAATGTCCATTTCTTGAATCAAAACCATTTGCTAATTATATATTTTAAATTTTTATATTTTAAATTTTCTTCTGAAATATCGCTTTCATATTTAATTGTTAAAACGATGTTAGCATTCATTTCAAGAAACATCATTTAAGTGCACGTCCAACGTTCTACTGATATTGTGTTAATTATATGTAATAATAATATTTTTAATATTAAAGTTTAAGTACCTTTATACTCCAGTGTAATCATTAATTATTATAATAGATAGCATGTTCTTGACAATAATTAAGTGGATATTAACGTATTTTAAATGATAAAAAAGGTTCCTGGAAATGTTGAAAAATTATTTATTTAAGATACCATCTTTTTTAATATTAATAAAATTGCTCTAAAATGAATTGAACATATCTCTTATTATTTATTGAAGTTTATAAAGGCTGTTTTTTATTTTTTATTTTTTACAGTAATCAAATCAATATACATAAAAATATAACCTAGACAGTAACACACAGCACGAGATTACATAAAAAGAACACTCACAATAACATCTTGATATATCGACGTAATATCTTGATATTTCGACCGGTACGTGGTGCAGAGAAATTAGGGGACGAGGGAGAGGGAAAAAACAGGTAGTGGGGGAGGGGGAAAGAGGGGGAGAAAGCGGAGCGGAGAACAGGTGGTGACGACGATAGAGAACTGAGTACTATAGAAAAAAATGAGAATTCGGAAAGTGAAGAAAATCGGGAATTCGGAGAAAATCAAGAAAGTGTTGTCGAAAGCCTAAAAAGACTATAGGATTCGTTAAAGGGAAAATGAATATAACACCATGGGTCACGAATGAGATGATTGGAAATATGGATGAGAGAAGAAGATGGAAAAATGTAAACACAGAGTAAAGGAAAATTAAGTACAAAGAGCTAAACATTAATTTGAGACGGGCCATAAATAAAGCAAAAAATGAATGGTGGAAAACGCAATGTGAGCAATATATATTTATTTATTTTTCTTGGTCCGAAAACAGTAAAAGCCAGCATGAAAAAAATGCCGTGGAGGGAATTGCACCCGCGACCCTTTGATTGGCAAATGATGACGTTACCCCGCCGGCACCGTGGCTGGCCTATTGACATTTTACTGAGGAAGGGTGAATTTGGGGCGCTATTCGGCTACGATAAGTTATTACCAAGAAGTAAGAAGGGATCATCTGTACTGAAAGATAAAGATGAAAGGGGTAAGTTAACAGTTCACACAGAAAAGATCCAAGGGAGATGGAAGGAATATATAGAAATATTGTACGGTAGAGAACTTAGGTCAACAAGCTTTGACATAGAAAAAGAACATGACGTAGAAAATAGCTTAGGTCCAGGCATACTCCACCATGAAGATCTTTGCGAACAGGTAAAGTGAAATGGGGTAATATAATATTTGAAAGAGAAAAGATGTAAGACAGATGGAAGGAATACATAGAAGACCTACACGTTAGAGAACATATGCCAACAAAATTAGAAATAGAAAAAGAACATGACAAGTTCTATAAGCCTGTACCTAAGCTATATAGATATAGCGTAGGTCCAGGCATACTAAAAGATGAAATGGAAAGGGCATTAAAGGAGATGAAAGCAAATAAAGCCGTGGGGGTAGGCAACAATCCTGTGCAACTATTGACATTTTAGGAATATATGGGAAGAAAATGAATAGAGATCGATATAGATGGTGGAGAAGTTATGAACTAATTCGTAGTATCTTTGTGGAAGGAATCTGGCCGGGAGATTTTGTGAGGTCAGAGTTAGTTCCTATTACGAAACAGGTAAAGGCTACATCTTGTAAGGGTTACAAAAATAAGCTGGATATCCCACGCAGCAAAAGTTATTCTCAGGATCATCAAGGATATAGGTTGAGGCAAATGATTACTTAGGGGATGATCAGTTTGGGTTTTGGAAAGGAAGAGGGACGCGTAATTTGCATTGCCCATTGCAGTAATGAGATCACTGGCTGCGTAGATTTTCACGGCGGTGGCATAAAACGAATAAACAGTTTCACGTCTCTGCCATCTCCGAACATAAACGGAGTGAACCCGGCCATGACATTGTATTCCATGACGCTACAATCATAGGTAAAGAAAGTAGATATTACCCGCGGCTAGTTAGAGAAGCTGTTGAGTTAGCCAAAAACCCGGCGAATTTCAATAGAGATGAAGGCTACCATCTCCACATCGCGTGGAAGAGAGCCATTAGAAAAAGGACCAATCAGAGAGCAGCACCTAGACGGGACCACCTATATAAAGACGGCCAAAGTCTCTCATCTTCGACCTGAAGACGCCGGATGCAACTTCGGCGAAACTGTTGTCGGCTTCAAACAACTACGCGGTGAGAACCCAAATATGCAGAATTCTCCAATGAGATCACTGTTTGAGTGGAATATAGGATAAAATTAGGACGTAATTGCCTGTTTTGTAGATTTCAAAAAATCGTTTGATAGAGTGAATTAAGAAATATTTTGCTTGTATTGCAGAAAATAGGAATGGATTGGAGGGACAGGAGACTGATACGCAACCTGTACATGTCTCAGACTGCTCAGGTGCGAGTGAGGAACGGAGATTCTGGATGCGCAGTGTTAGAAAGAGGGGTAAGGCAGGGTTGCCCAATGTCACTGGTGCTGTTCAACGTATATGTGGAGGAAATTATTAAAGAGACACTATGGGAAGAACTGGGGTTAGGAATGATAGTCGGAGGGTAATAAGTAAAATTGTTAGGTTTGCGAATGACCAAGCATTAGTTGCCCAATCAGCCAAGGGTTAGCAAGCGTTGCTGTGTGAATTTGAGGTTCAGAGCCATGAAGCTGTTTCTGAGTCACAGTCTTCGTGTCTCTGTGAAGGAACCCAAGAGCCTTCACATGTGAATATCACGAACCACATGGCTATGCTCGAAATAATACCACACATCACTACGATTCCTATGGCGCTGTGCTCATCCAATACTCTTAATTCAATATATATTGCAAATAAATTCATTTGAATTAAGTCATACCATAACGTGTTATATAAATGAAGTGGTTATTGTTTGTCATCTTACTAACCCCTTTTTATATACATGGCACATACTTCATGCAATTAAATTCGCATTTACAAAAAATGTCGCGAAACGGTTCTTGTCCATCAGTAAACCTTCAATGGAATATGTAACGGCTGACCTTTGAACGAGTATTTCATTTTCTCTTAGAGCTCTGGCCTTTTAATATCTGGTAAGGACGAATAATCATTTTTTATATATTCATTAAGTGGACTTCATTCAGTTAAGTACGCAATGCATGTAAGTTACTCATGACGTAAATTACACCATTACGTAAGACACGCAATAAGACGCCTTATTGTCATCTCCATGTAATTATAACCTAAACGTGAACCCTATTAATATGTAGTTAGAGTAGTTAGAACATTGTTTTTTTAAATACAAAGAGGTTCTTAGTCCAAATGAATGACATTAAAATACTCAAATTATTGATTTCATAAAAGTTCCTAAAAAATATTAAACATAAATGTTCATTAAGGGTAGGCCCGTTTGGTCACTTCATGGTTTTATGACCAGGCTTTCCTAAATAGCGGTCACCCTCCTTGAAATCTGCACCTCTTGAGGTATGTGGCAGTGCCGCCATCTCTGTAATTTATAAGGAACTAATTGATGAATGCTACTACATATAAAACGGGCATCGTGGTTTGTTGGCTTCACTCCGGAATTGGCATCGACAGCGGTTGGTTCACCATCGTAGCTCAACAGTTATCTTCCCTGAGACCTGAGAGGTATATATTAAATGAGTACGGGGTATTGTAACAGGTTGATTTTAATACTTTAAGTGTTTGGACAAGCAAATATACAATATTTTTCAATACTACAAGAAGAAATCAAATGATGTGATATAACTCTTCTCAAATGCTTTCTACCAGTGACACGCAAGAGAATCATTTTTAATGCCGAAAAAGAAATGTTATTCTATGGTTTCAATTTCTTTAAATGCAAAAGCAGTTGGTTATTTTGATGCATGTGGAGTTCAATTTGTTTTTATCTAGTTCATTCCGATCTATGTGTTTTTAATCATAAATAAAAATAGCATGAATGTTTTATGAAGTTTTAATGCGTTTTCTATTTGAATTTAGAGTTAGCATACAAAATGTAGATGTTAAAAGTTTTTACAAGGAAACATTTTCAACAAATTATCGTATATATATTGTCTTATCTAGCCATTTTAAATAAATAAGGCAAACAATTACACATTCGGCGGTAAACGAGGGAAATGTTTCTTAGCATTTAACCAAGAATTAATTATCACTGGATATTATTATTCCATTTTATAGCTAAGTTATTGAGGTATTATCATGTGTTAATAACCGGAAGGTTTAATATTAAGTTGTTTCTGTATCAGGATGTTTTTTTATTTTGGCTGTAGTATCATGGCAATAAAATAACCAAGTATTTATAATTTTGATAAAAAAATATGTCTGGAATAATGATTTTTTAGTATCATAGTCTTTTAATATTTTTGCTTTAAGTTCATGGAGTCGCATATATCATGGTGTTTTATTGTATAGGAGTGCTCTTAATGATTTAGTTTTACAATATGCTTTACATTGTAATATCGTGTTTATGTCAGGAGGTTTTAAAATTTTCTTTTTCATATAATTGTGTCAAAAATTACTTGTTTTAATGTCGTAGCGTTTCAATAATTTGGTTTTACAGTTCTGGTGTTTCAATATCATTGCTTAATATTATATTTTTAAAATATTTGGGTTTTAATAATATGGATTTTAATAAATATTAAGATAATTATATTTAGCTTTTATATATTATTATAACATAATATCATAGTGTTTCTCCTTTTCTAAAATTATAAGCGCACGCTAACAACGACGCTGAGTTTGTTTTTAATTAGATTGTCATGTAATGAGTACCTAGTTACATAGCCTTTTTCCATTTGCATACTTAATGGTTTTTCTATGGAGGAATTTGAACACTCGACGGTTGCTTAGATTGTGTTTTTCAACGAAGCAAATGATATGTGTAAACATGAGTCAAAAAAGCTGAAGCCCTTGGAATAAATTATACTTTATTTTCTTGCAAAATATTTTATTTATAATTTTACCCCTCATTTCGGTAACAAATACCGTATTTAGACAGATAAAATCGCACATAATCATTGCGTCATTCAAGATTGCAAAAGAACCATGGGGAGGGGGAACGATTGCATGGAAACGACGGACTTTCTAGAGGAAATAGCTTTATAATTTAGTTAAAGAAAATGATTTACGTAACTTTTTCGATGCGTAGGTAGCGTTTACTAATACTTCAGTGAATACTACTTTAAATTTCAACATATTTACATTTTCAGCAATAAAAAGAACAACGTTTGCTCTTCTGTTTTTTCCTGTACCATCTTCGAGAAACAAAACATCCAGTTTTATTTATTCCCAGTTATATTCTCTCATCGCCATACTTGCATCCTCCCCGAAAGACTTCCATTTTTGAGAAGATGTTCCATTTGTCAGTCAATAAAATTCATGCCGCATATGTTTTGCATAAACCAGTTTCAATATTGCAAGCGTTTATAGATTTAATTGTAGTTATTTCATAGGTTACTAGAGTGTTATAGATTAGAGGTTCCATTTATTCCTGTGACTATATTCTGTTTTGAAAGTAAATATTTTAAAGTAAATGCAGCGGTATTTAATTCATTCAATAACTATCTCAGTTTGTGTTATTTATGTTAGATGTTCTTCTTGTTCTATTAAAAACACTCGTTAGCAAAGGCGTAAGTTTATATAGTAAAATGTTGGTAGTTTGTTTATATTAACAAAGCCAAAATAATTTCTGTCTCTTAAAAAATATATATAATAGTTTTTCGAATTTGGAAGAAATACATCCCTAAACACTTCAATCCTCAACGCAATTGTTATTTTAATGTAGATTTTTATGTATGTTATTGGAAATATTAATTGATACTTTTGGATAAAGTGCATATTAGTGCAATATAAAATTTTTCATAACTGTAAATTCTTGGCAAACCGATGATAAATAGATATCATGAATGCTCCTATCATGTGTCCATATAAAATTATCTTGGTATTTTCTATATAATTCTGTGTAAATGTACAATATAAAATGTTTCCATGAATGTAAGCAAGTAAATGTGACATATTTATTTATATAATTGGGTCTCTACAATATATATATATTCAACCTTTTGCATATAACTTCCGAAAAACAGACAATTTTGAAATAATACAAGATATTCCCAACTGATTGAATACTTAAATTCACTTCCATGACATTTTCTGTAATTATTTTATACCTAATGGATACGGTCTGTAATTTTCAGTCGTCAATTGCCATAAAATGTCAATAAATAATGTGGAATAACGAAAAAATCAATGATTCATAGTTTAACAATATTCATGAATAATTCATATTTTATTTTGTCCTGCATCACCTTTGATGCTAATCTTAAAAACATTTTCGAAATATTTCTAAAACTAAGCAACATTGGTCAATCCTCTTAAGTGTAAAAATTTTTCCATCATTTCACAATTCAGGAATCGCTTGGAGAAAGAAAAGTTTGGAGCGGTCATAGCCTACGCGACAAATTCATATCAGAGAAATTGCTGGAGGACAATCAGGGATTGTCTGGAATTCCATTTCCGATTTTAAGGCTGATCAACGAGAGCTTAAATTCGTCGTCAGGTGTTGTTGACATCTCCTGTTCCATAATTTCTCTCAAAATGGCCGGACAGGTTATCGCATTGGCCCTTACTCTGATCACCCTTGCAGTGGCCATCACAATGTTATTCCTCTACTATTGCAGCTCATGCTGTTTCTGCTTAAATCTCCAATAAACCACCCATTGAATTGATTGAGCAATATATCCACCAATCAAGGGGTGAATGCATAAGGTTTGTACACAGATCTACTTTCATCCAACGGTAATTTCAACTACCTCATGAATTGATCATTTTAATTAATAATTTAAGTGATATCCAGATCAACGGAGGAAAATAATGTTTCTTATATCTTCAATATCTTACATCTGTTTTTCTTATGTCATTTATCTCCTAAATAATATTTTTATTTATCTATCGCTGATGGTCTACGAAATTGACTCACAAAGTTATTATCAGGGCTAAGGATTACTAAATATATACGGATGAATAAATTGACCCCTATCTCGCATAAAACAATGGAAATTACATTTATATGGCTGTGGAGAGCATATCAACCTCCGGATCTCAATGTCGTTAATTAGTTGTGGGGGAATGAAGTAGATAGGTTTAGATTTGATTCATACGATAGTGTGAGATTTAATTTATTAATCAGCATATATTTTGTCATCTTTTGCCTTGGTTTTTATTTGTCGAGCCCTCATGATGAATTTGTGATTTGGCACCTAGGTCGTGGGTGTTATGGTATCTGTGGATGAATTATTTGTTTCCTGTGTCACTTGAAATTATTTCCACATCCTTCCGCTCATCCCTATTCCATCTCCGCTCCCCTCTGGCCTCCCTTCTCCCCCTCCACTACCCCCTTCTCCTCCTCCTATTTTCCCCCCTCCCTCATCCCCTTATCACTCTATCATGAATTTATATACATACACTACAAAACATGCGGGTAAAAATTTAAATCATTGATGTTACAATGAATCGTGTATGTTATTTATCATTTGTTCAAGAATAACAATAACTAATATCTTGTTTATTTAAAAATATTTTTATTAAATCCTGCAATGATTACTATTGGAACCAATTGTAAAGTAAGGAAAAAGTATCTGAGGTTCTCGTAACTTCCTTTTATTTGGAAAAATCATTTTCATTTCCTATTACCTTAGGAACATTGCCTGACATTTATTTATTTGCAAAATGTGAAAAAATCTAAAATTAGTTTTTTGGAGTTTTGCTTCTTTTTATTTAAGGGCAATATCAAAATTACTCTAGCAAAGCTTTACGTTAGTGCATGATAATTTTAATTTTGTCAATGTTTCACTTATTGTAGGAACTTTTCAGGTTCAGGTCTACGCTGAATTGGAAGACGTGGCGTCAGCAAAATGTCCTTTGGTCAGACATTTAGAGAAACCAGATGTTACTTGATCAAAACTGCTTCCATAATTTCAGTTACTATCCGGACCGAGTGCTTTGAGAGCGACATTGACGACAGAAGCAGGAAGGTTCGACCGTGATTCAGAGATGAAGAAATTATGGATTTTTTTTCCTTTAGCCATTTCTATTGCAACGGTATCGTTCATTGTCTACGTAGCCTTCATCATTGCTACTGAAATGATCTCTGTTATTAGTCATGGATTAGCCCATCTATATTCATTATGCTGTATGGATTCCTCGTTTAAAAAAACAAAGAATGTAAGCCTGAAATCTCTTTTGGAAAATGGAATTCTTCAAGGTGTATGATATTCATGGAAAAAAAACTTCAACCAATTTCTTAGCAGTGTCATATTCTTTTTCCAAACTGACTTGCACTTTACTAATATCATCCATTTTTTTCATCCTATTTCCAATTTAAATGATGGTCGCCTTTTGAATTTAATTCTCCATTTAATTTCATTAATCCTGTTTGACTAATTTGTGATATATTTTTAGAATTTTTAGAATGAATCAATTTTCTTTTGTAAAAATCATTCAAAAATTGCACTTATATTGATATGTACTTGTTTGTATATTCCATCATACATAATAAATAAATGTACGCTCTCATTGACCAGCATTTCAGATTTTCCAGATTGAGGCTGTAACTACTCTTACATTAGCATATCTTTATAACCAAATAGAGTTTTTCAAAATGCTATATATTTTGTCAAATAGCTCCATTTAAATATGTTGATCGTAAGGGAGTTGAATATAGTTATTTAGTTGAAAATGAATTCAAAGTTAATAAATGCCTTGCATCAAATATCTCATAAATTTCACATTAATGATACTTCAACATTATGTAACAAAGTAATACTTGGTTTTGAAATTTAAAATTTTCATATACACTTAACAATGTTATTTTTTCAAAGTTATGGGGATATGGAATATCCCAAATGACGTTCTATGTGTCAAAGAAACATGACATGTTACTAAATTCTGAAACGTAAACATTAATATTTAAAAATTAAATTAGAGTGAAATATCATTGTTATCCTTAGTGAGATTAATGTTTACTATGTTTGCATATGATTATAAATTCTGCTAACTGAAACAGATATATTTTATATTGTTTCCTGATGAAAACAATTAGCATTTCCAATGTATCCCATCACACTGAAATACTGGATGAACTTAGTATCTGAACTTTTTCAGTCTTTTTATTTTTATGTATTCATCAGTAAATGAAATTTCTTAAATAAGAAACTGTACACCTTATAATTTTGATGGGTACTCTAATATCCATATCTGCTGTTTGTTTGTGCTTTGGCTCACATTTTTTCAAACATTTATCCTTTCAATTGAACATTTTTTTTTATAATGATGATATAATAATGCTGTAATCATAAAAGTTGTATATGAGTATATCAAAATAAAGTTTGAGTTCTAAGTATCTCTGCAGTTGTTTAAATAAAAGCTCTGTAATTTAATAAAAAAGTCTTTCATTTTTGTTGAAGGGTTGCAATCAAGAAATATTTCTTTACAATTCAAAAAAGTTTCCTCAAAATATTTTAAATTTTCAATTTAACCAGAGGATATATCATTAAGATTGAAGGATATAGATGACAGAGAAAAATCTATTTTATAACTACTAAATATTAATAAATTCTCTATAAAAGTCCATGTAAGCTATCCCTGTCTAAGGAAAGCATTGATTGATTTCATAATTATGCAAAGTTGCTTGCCTATTGTGTTAAGATAAATTTTCAAAACATTAAAAATCTTCTTATTATTTATATTAAAAAATATATTTAGGAAGTCTAAAGATGTCAATAACCATTAGAAATCAGCATATAAAGATGATGGTCAAAATTAACACTTTCTTTATGATTTCTATAGTTCCTTATATTAAGCATATGGAGGCCTATATGAATATCAATATATCAAATATGACATGGATCTATTAGGCTCTTGTGTTATTATACTTTTCACTTAAGTAATGTGATATTCATCATTTTATCACAGGTAATTGTTAAACCATAGTCCAAGATATGCCGAGGAATGAGAACCTATGCATTGCTGGACATCAACTATCCTTGGAAAATTAATCAACAAAAGAGATATCCCAATATGTTGCAATGGAAATACTAAAATTAATACAATTTTTCTGACATATTTTTGAAATCTTTAAACATGCTAGGAAAGATAATATATAAAAATAGATATTCAGTGATTTAAATTTCCATTGATGTTTTTGATATTTGCCTACCTATCTCACATGTTCAATAAATTGATTATAGATTATTGTAAAATGCTATTTAACTATATGAATAATCTCAATACACCATATGTAGCATTTCTCAAAATTTTGCAGAGGAAATCGTTTTTACATTGAATGTAAGGTGCTGGCTAAACAAAAAAGTATTTTCCAATTCACCAGATATCCAAATATCTGTCAATAGATGTGATTGAAATAATAAGCTTAGCAAATGACTTTACTAAGTTTATGTGGAAAAGTAAAGTGGTTTGATTATTAAAAGTCAGTTTGATTTAATTGAGTAATTTATTTTTATCTAACATTTTTTTCCTTTAAATACATCACATACAACATTATCTGAGGAAATTCAACCTAACTGTGTTAGGAATGGCATCTTAAATGATAGTAGGCATAATATATTCTTATAAATACATTTCATACTGAATATGTTACCATATCTCCAATCAGAAATAAGCGTATGATTTATTCATGGAATGAATTTCAGTTCATCTACATGACAATAGCATTTACTAATAAATGTGAGAGGAGTTTTATTTATCACAGATTAGGTTATATCTAACATTAACATATCTAATATAACAATAATTTTAATGTAGCAATAAATCCTTTTATTATCTTAAAAACGTCATGGCAATGGTTTATTTATGGGGAAAAAATGTAAGGTAAACTTAGAACATCTTTCCATTCACCAGATATCTTAATATGTACTAAACTGTGCAGGAAATGAACTATGAATTAAATGTAAGATGTTACGTAACTTTATTACTTCATGCAATAGACCAGTTACTCCAATATATGCAATGAATGTTGAAGAGCTAAATTGTTTAGAGATAATGTCTAATATATTGCTGATTTTCTTTCAATTTATCATATTGCAAAATATATGTAAAATGTCTGTATGTAAAAACAACAAGTAAAATATTTGTAAAAAGCAGAGAAATCCTAATATCACCAATTAATTGATATCCTTTACCGTGAAAAACTATCCTGGTTAGCAAAGTTAACCATGTATAGCTAACCCACCAGATGACCTTATAAATGTGTACAACAGATTTTCTAATATCACCAAATAATGAAAATGAATTGGAATATGTATGATATATATAATTACATTACTAGGCTTACAAAAACCTTTAAAACCTCAAATAACCTAATGTATATAATTAGATATGGGACTGGGTTATTTATGGAATTGAAAGGTGTTATCTAATTTAAAATATTCCTCTAATCAGTAGGCTTCTAAGAGCTACAATAGGGGCAGAGATTGCGTTATTTTCTGATATTTGATATTTTATGACATCACATTATTTAAACATATCATATGCTGCTATATCTGCCAGGAAATATGCTGTGAAAGAGTTTCTTATTCATATTAGGTATTGATTAATAATTTTAATTCTTTGAACACATTAGTAATCCGAATATCTCCTAATAAATATAAAGGCAATGGGAACTTTATGTTTAATCAATAGACATGTTCCATGTATCCTAATCACTTTACATAATTATATTGAGTGTTTGATATATTAAGTATGGTATTATTCTGTACATACAAATTCTGTAAATCTTACGTGTAATAGATGCCATCCAATCTTATAAATTCTTGCAATACACCATATATGCCAATATCTGTTTATAGATAGGCTTGGAATAGATAATTTACTGATACTGGGCAATTCTAACTTATACAATCCCTTAAAACATTGGACATCCCATTATGTATCAATTGATATGCTTGGAAAATTTTCTTATTTGCGTTAGATATTATCTTATTTTTTAAGTTATTACTGAACACCAAATATCCCAAATACCTAGATATCCCAGCTAATAGGTTTTAGTTCTGAAGAGGATGGGCTATATATTGTAATAAGGTGTAATGTAATTATTCATGTTGATTCATTTCCCAGGTTATCTCAATATCTGCATTAACATTTGCAGGTAACTGTTTATCAATGTTTTAAATCATTTATCTTACTGGTATTATTCTATCCATGGAAAACATGCCTTAATATCAGCTTATATATGTTCAAGAAATAAACTTCTGATGTAGTGGTACTTATATCCTCAATTTATAATATGTAACATATCATCAGGAATACTTTGTTACTGAATTCAAAATGCAATCTACAACCTCATGTACTCAAATTGTTCTATGTCACTGCTTATTTGGATTATTATTGGATATTATGATTTTTTTTGAAAAAATTTGTTTAATAAACTGGATATCCCCATATCAGAAAAGAGAAGTGCAGGGAATAGGTCATTAACTGATGTTATTATATTATGAGATAATCTACCGGTTAAGGTAGATTCTTGGATGGACACAACTATCAAAATAATATTTTCCAACTCTATACAAAACACAATCAAGCAACCTACTCTCTTTTTCAGGTCTCTCTTCATCTCTGTGTACTTCCTTCCTTCCTTCATCCCCTATCTAAGTCATTCTTATCCCCTTCTTCATGCCCTTTCCCTGTTTGCCATTAACATTCTGCCCTCTATTACCTTCTGAAACATTCCATTATTGCTGCTCAATACGTCTTTCATCCATCCACGTCCTTCATAGGATCTCTCTCAATAAACCCCTCTCCTCACCCACCACTACCAGTACTTCCTAATTTTTTCTTTCCTTCCATTTCAACTTATTCATTCTTATCCACACCTACAATTCATCAGCCTCCAATCAATGTCTATCCTTTTGCTTCAGTGATTAGGCTTCTACACGGCACATAGGTATGCTTCCTATCAGAGTTTTTACGAGTCTTTTCTTAACCTCCCTGCTCCACACCCCTGATATCTATGCCCTCCTTCTTGCTAGCACAATTCTTCTCCTTACATCCCAACTATTTTAATCAAATTGGTGGGAAAATAGTTCCGAGATATTTAACTGTACTACCTACCCTTTTTTTCACTTCTTATTTCAATGTTTAGCTTAGCCTTTGTATTTTCTGGAAAATCGCTTACCCTTAGTTTTAATAATGTTGATTCTCATCCCATATCTATTGCACTGAACCTCGAATTCACTCAAGTAATGCAGCTTGCTCAGCACACAAGTAATGCTTGCTTGCTGACTGAGAACTGGAGTTTTTTTTACCATGTTTTCCTAAACATTTCAGTAGTTCCAAAGCAATGTTTTCTTATTTGCTTTCAACTCCTTTAATGCCCTTTCTATTTCATTGTAGAGTATGCCTGGGCCTAAGCTATCTTCTTCTACGTCATGTTCCTTTTCTATGTCTAACCTTGTTGGCCTAAGTTCTTTACCATACAGTGTTTCTATATATTCCTTCAATCTCTCTTGGATTTTTATTGGTTCAACTATTATCCAACCCCAATTATCTTTTACTGTTAGCACAGATCTTGCCTTCTCACCTCACGATAATAACTTAACCTTGCTGTATAGAGCACCAATTTCACCCTTCTTCTGTAAACTTTCCATATCATTTCATTGCATTTTCCACCATTCTTCTTTTGCTTTATTTGTAGCCCTTCTCAATTTATTGTTTAACTCTTTGTAATTCATTTTACCTAACTCTGTGTTTATATTCTTCCATTTTCTTCTCTCATTCATCTTTGCAATCATCTCTTCCGAGACCCATGGTTTCCCTATCCTTTTCCCATTAAGCGTTCCTTTAGTGTCTATTGCAGTTTTGGATATAACTTTTTTGATACATTTCAATTTTTCTTCGATAGTACTCTGCTCAGTACCATCATCAATTATTTTCTTTACAACCTGCTGATACTTCTTCCTTGTTAATCCATTTTATGCATCTACATTCCATTTCCAAACTGCCCACCCATGCCTTATCTTTTTGAAATGGACTTTACAAATAATAACAACTAAACTGTGGTCAGAGTCTACATCCATTCCTGAGAAATTGTGCAAATTATTAGACTCTTTTTTAAAACTGTGCCTAACATAACATAATATGATCTAACTGATACCTTTCAGGGTCAACTGACATTTTGCATGTATTTCTATGACTTTTGTGACTTCTAAACCATTTGTTGAGGTAATTACTAACCCCTGTCACCTTCAGAATTCAATTGCTTTCTCCCAACGTTCATTCCTCATGCCTAACTCATAGTCCTCCACCTCATCACCATCTCTTCCTTTGCCCACCATCACATTCCAAGCCCCCATCACTATTAAATGTTTCCCAGGAGGAACACATGTAATTATATCCTCTAACTGATCCTGCATCCTATCTACTTCTTCCTTCTTGTGGTTGCTCGGTGGCATGTATACCTGAACAATGACCAAGTTTCCAGTTCTGCTTTTTCTCTACCACTAATATTCTCTCACTTGCTTGCTTTATGTTGACTATGCTTTTTCCTAACTCTTTATTTAATATTATGGCAACACCTAGTTGGCTCTCATCCCTACTGCTATGTATTATTCTATAATTATCATTCCAGTAATCCCCGCTATCCTTCTATTTCCCCTCACATAGCCCTAAAACATCTATATTACCTCTTTCAATCTCTTGCCTTAAATTCTCTAATATGCCTGTCCTCAACATTGTCCTGGCGTTCCATGTTTCTTCTAACTACTTTCATCTTCTTCTGTCCTGCTACTGTTTTTCCCCACTATAAGGGTTTCCTGGGCCTCCCCTGCCAGGCACGATACATGGCCACTTGGGCCAGTTCCCATAGTTGCCAGGAATCAATATCTATCATGTGTCCAACATTTTTTGTGAGAATAATAACTGAGGCAGGTTCATGTTGCCATCCTCAATAGTTTTGTTAACATGACACAATCACTTAATGGCCGCCTCACTGGGGTCAGATGCCTTGGTAGCCACCTCTCTGAGGAGCAGACGCTGCGTGGACTACCTTTCGTCTGGCTTCTAACCCTCGACCTCGACCTATCTGGCATAGGTGACCCTACCAGGAGCAATTATTATTACTCCCACCAGCACAATTCAAGGGGTCATTGGAATGGACAAGCCCTTCCACCACATCAAGGTTGCAATCCATGGGAGGGTAATTGATATGACATAGGTATAATTACAACCTTAAACATTCTGTGAATGCTCCAGAAATCTCAAAACTGTCTGTAGATATGCTTGGAGTTGGTTATTTATTAATGTTTATGATTATCAAATAAATAATATGCTGCTGTATAATATTCCATAATATCACTCCAGTAATCCCTGCTATCCTTCTATTTCCCCTCACATAGCCCTAAAAAATCTATATTACCTCTTTCCATCTCTTGCAAAATATTCTCTAACTTGCCTGTCCTCGACATTGTACTGACGTCCCATGTTTCTATCCTAACTAATTCCATCTTCTTCTTCTGTCCTGCTACTGTTATTTCTTCCCTTCCAGGGTTTTGTAGGCTGCCGGGCATGACACATGGCCACTTGGGCCAATTCCCACAGTTGCCAGGAGTCAAAATCTATCTTGTGTCCATCATTTACTTGAGAATAATAACTGAGGTGGTATCACGTTGCCTTTATTCAAGGTGTTTTTACATGACACCATCATTTAATGGCCATCCCACTAGGGTCAGTCGCCTTTGCAGTTGCCTCACTGTGGAACAGATGCTACGTGGTCTACCTTTTGTCTGGCTCCTAACCCTCGACCTGTCTTGCATGGGTGACCCTACCGGGAGCAATTGTAATTACTCTTACCAGCACACCTCTAGGGGTCATTGGAATGGACAAGCCCTTCCACCACGTCAAGGTTGTAGTCCATAGGAGGGTAATTGATATGACATAGGTATGATGAACACCTTAAACATACTATCAATGCACCAGAAATCTCACAACTGTCTCTAGATATGCTTGGAGTTGGTTATTTATTAATGTTTATGATTATCAAACAAATATTTCAGTTGTACTCTTATTTATGTGTTTGGAATAGATTATTTACGGATGCTACGGGTTCTATTCTTAGAAATTCCTTAATGCACTATTTATCTCATTTCAGTTTAATATGAGCTGTGTATACATTAGTTATAGATGTAGGTATTTTATAGCCATATAAAATCTTATTATACATCAGATATATCAATTAAAGTCTAAGATATTCAAAATATGGGTTTATAATTGAAGAAATATCTTATCTTAGAAAATATATCTCAAAATAATTTGGCAAAATATAACTATGGATATTTTTTGAATGTGTTATTTATTGATATTGGATGTTAAATATCATAAGAAATTAATTCTACCCAGAGTAGTCTCGAAATTTATTTGTCAATAGATAATTGGTATTTAAATGGATGTTAGGTTAGGTCAACCCTGTATACATGCATGTATCTTAATTTCTCTCTACAGATTATCTAATATTGGGTTATGTATTGATTCAAGATGTTATATAGCCTTAGTAATTCCTGCCATTCACAAAAGTATCTCCTCATAAATCTACAGATATTATGGGAATGGGTTATTTTATGAAGGTAAGTGTTATCAAACAATTACATTTCATTTTATCCACTAGCTCTTTTAATATCCCTCAATAAATATGCTGGAGCATGTCTTTAAGGGATGTTAGGGGATATATAAGCTTTTTGATGTCTTGTATACCTTGTTTTCTCATTAAAGTCTGAAATTTTTCCAGGAATGGTTTGTTCATTAATTGTATGCGTAATATTTTCCGGGAAATATAATCTTTTCTTGAGAGATTTCTCGCCTCATTATCCTACTTTAAAAAATATGGTGACAAAATTCAGAGTCGTTAGAAATAAGATTCTTTTCTCGGACTACAACTGTTTAGAGACACAAGTGTTTCATTGTTGACAGTTATGTTATATTAATGATATAACTTATAAGATAACATTAAATAAACAAGATTCTACTGTGTCACCATTTGAAATTAAAGACGCGGCGTAACTTATTCATGCTAATGTTGGTTTCGAAAAATTCTGCAATTAAAATAAAATTGTTAGGGATAAGCATGATATCATGATCAATCAAGATTCCTACGAGAACCTAGAAGTCTTTAGACATGACATGGTCAACTATTGGGAGTAACGTCCGATATATACCGCATGTATATGGCATAAAATAAACAAAACAAGATTATAACATGTGAAAATCAGTTTTTAAAAATTACAATTAAGTTCTCAATTTACTTGGGCATTGAAAAACTGAAATTATAATAAAATATAATGCTTTTGCGACACTTATCCAAATCTGAATCCTGGTAGCATAACGAAAAAAAGTTTCTTTCGTCGTTTTCTGAGACACCATTAAAAAACTTAATGACCGCAGTAATGACCGCAATTTATTGTCACATAGACTGAGCAGAATAAGGAAAAACAAAGAAATGACATTGTAGAGTTCGCTTACACCACTTTAAAGATGTAACTGTCAATAAATCGGATTAATATTTACTATTCACTGCAACTACGGTAAAAGATGTCTAACATTTATATCACAAATGAATTTCTCGTAGAAAATAACCAAATGAATCAATACAGTATACCTGGTAATAAACAAAATTCGTTCGAGTGTTTCGATCTCTTTAAAGATGCAATGATATACCCTAAATTATGCAATTTTTGGCATGAAATGTGTGAAATAATGACAAAAGACATGATTTGGCAGAATTTCAAACACAAACACTTTATGCATGGCGAATTTATACTCATTCACTTATTCAAAATATAAAAATTGGTAAGGGATTGGAGACAAGAGCCGAAGACTTTCATGAAAATATTAGATGACAGGCATTCAGAAATTTTAGGCGCCAAACCAACTTCCTCTACGGAGAATAAAAACGTGGTTCCTTCGACAATTTTTAAGAAGAAATTGAAAAACTGAAAATAAATCAATCATTATGCTCAAGACTTAAGATTCTCACAATAAATGTTGCTTTTCGCTTCTCTTTTATCATATGTCATTTATTTTCATTTCTAGTTGTACATTTTACTTTATTTTGATTTTACAGCGCCTCTCTCGGAAACTAGTCCAACTAAGAAGTTATACAATTCTTCCTCATTCAAAGTGTTTGAATAAATCAGCTGTTTTCATATAAGTTCCGGTCAATGCTTCTACATAAGTGTGTGGCTGCGAAAGTTTAAAAGTTATAAGTGCTGCTATTTTCAGTTGGTTTCAAAGTTTTCTTGTGTCAACGGTTCCACTGGCGTCATTTCTACAGTTTGAAAAAAAAACGAAATCTCATTTGAGTAAGTTGTAACAACTTTAATTTAAAGTGACCCACAATTAGTAATATAAAAGTTGACTTATCAATTTTTTTTGCTTTTTGTCATGAGCGTTCATGAGCAGTAAATGTTTGCAGTGGACTTAATGTTTTGACAAAATTATTTCGAAAGATCTAAAAAGAAAAATTTTTAATCCACGCTTTGACATAAATACTCCTTAGAAGCTTACCTCAAACTTTAAATTATGTAATACTCCGGTTTGATAAGAATCAAATGAGATTTATATCAATTTTGATAAGAATGGCGGAATACCATATAATATATTCGTACTTCGATAAATACACCTTTAAATTCCTGCTCCACTCAAAAATACTTTTTAGGAAAGTCAGTTCTAAGCTAAAGAATGTCATTAAAATTTTACTTGGATTATTTACACTTAATTAAGAGAGTATATATTTCCAATCGTGCACTTAACCAATGGCAGGACATCCAAAACTTTCATATCTCTGCTCAAAACGTGGATTAATTAAGCATATTGTCAGGTTTGAATTGAAAATGAGTATTAAACATGTAATATACGAAACACAGTTTAAAATAGTGTGATCTCCATATTATCAAAGCAATAATTTTGAAAGGTCTCAAAAGTAAATCTGTCATCAATGCCTGTATATACTATTGCATGCATTGCATGACTCTACATAATTTAGATCTAACATTTATTATTTAAAGTAAATGTCAAATAGGTGAAAAAAACGATTTAAATTTATTCATACATACAAACACGTCATTTCAAAAAATAAGAAAATGGTATAAAACGCAATACTTTACAAGAAACTAACAGTAACTTTAACGGAGTCACCCGCTATGTTTTTTTGCTTTAAAGCCCCCAAAATTTCAGACAGTAAGAGGACGTCTCGGTAGCTTAATTGGTTAAAGCACTCGGCCGGATATCGAGGGATCCGGGTTCGAATCCCGGTCAAGGCGAATGATTTTTACTCTCTGAAATGGTTTCAATACTATTAATGAAACACTGTAAATTGTATTCATGGTTCGACAGTAACACAACTTAAAGGAATTGCGCTAAGTATAATTATTTATATCAATGTTTCAATATCCATAAAAATGTAATTTTATATATTCATGTACCAAATATATATAAGGAACACAAGCTTCTATTTGAATTTTAAATGTTCGATCTGAAACATCAACGATGAATAATTATAATTAAATTTGGATGCTAAAAGCCATTAGAAACACATTTTCTCCGCAAAGAAATAGTATAGAACAGCAAAGCCTATTCATGGTTAGAAAGTAATACAAATTAAACTTATTGAATGGAGTCTAATGATGTATATTTATGTTTCAATAGGCATAATAAAGAGATTTTATATATTCATGTACAAAGTATGAATATGAAACACAAATTTCTATTTGTTATTTAAATTTTCTATCAGAAAAATTAACAAGGAAGAACTATTCTTAAATGAGTATGAATTAAGCCTTTAGAAATACATTTTCTCCTAAAACAATTGAATAATATAATTTTAAAAATAAAACATGTTTGTTTTATCCAAGAAAAGAGATAAGCACGTTGATGTGTAGGTTGAAAATCGCCTGATAAAATTATCAAAAAGAATTTTATTGGGTATTTATGCCATTCTCTGATATAATGCATCATAAAACCATGGTCTCAGTTTAAACATTCAAGGCAAGATTCAAGGGCAAAAACCTAAGAATCATTTCCATGGTTATAGTTCAATAAACTTTAAAATCCTAGTCAAACTGCATATTTCTTAAGAGTTGGATCAGATCGGCTTTTATATGAGAATTGAATACAGTCATGGAAAAACATAATTTTAAAAAGACAGTTATAGCTTTCATTTTTCAAAATAATTGCTAAAAATTATGAAAATGTAGGAATTCTGTCTTGAGTGAAATATGGGTTAATATGATAGAAATGTTGGTTGAAGAATCTCAGCTGAAAAAGTAAAATAATGCAAAGGTATTTTGCAAATGTAATGCTTTTAATATGGAGAGTCCGGATGGTACGCATGATGCCATTGCAGTAATGAGATCACTAATGAAAAGGAATATAGAATACAATTAGGATGTATTTACCTGTTGCGTACTCATGAGTGTTTTGCAGAAAATAAGACTGGATTGGAGAGAAAGGAGATTGATCCGCAACCTGTACATGTCTCAGACTGCTCAGGTGCGAGTGGGGAACGGAGAGTTCGGATGGGCAGTGTTAGGAAGAGGGGTTAGGCAGGGTTGCCCATTGTCACCGGTGCTGTTTAACGTATATGTGGAGGAAATGATTAAAGAGGCATTGGAAGAACTGGAAGTAGGTATTAAGGTCAGAGGGCGATACATAAATTCGGTTGCGTTCGCTGATGAGCTAGCATTAGTTGCCTAGTCAGCCAACGGGTTGCAAGCATTTCTGAGTGAATTGGAGGTTCAGTGCAATAGATAAGGTATGATAATCAATATTAATAAAGCAAAGGTTATGGTGGTTTAATCCAAGAAAGAAAAATGCTAAGGAAAACATGAAAATAGGAGGGGATAGAATAGAGCTGGTAGAACAGTTTATCTCTAGAAGTGTCTTGGACCAACATGGTCAATGTAGTGTGGACATAAGGAGAAGAATTGCGCTAGGCAAGGAGGCTTTCTCAAGGAGGAGGGAGTTGATGACGGGGACGTTGAGTAGGGATGTTAAGACAAGACTCGTTAAAACTCTGATATGGAGCGTAGGTATGTACAATGTGGAAACTTGGTTACTGAAGCAGGAGGATAGAGATAGATTGAGGCTATATCAGATGTGTGGGTTTGGAGAAGAATGCAGAAGTTGAAATGGACCAAAATGAAAACAAATGAGGAATTATTGGAGATGGTGGGTGAGGAGAGGGGTTTCTTGGGATATCTTCCTATGGAGTTATAGCTGTTATTTTTCAAAATGAGTGTTAAAAATTATGTATGATGGAAAGGAGACAAACTATGCAAATTTCACAGGAATAGAGATTTATTCACGACCCGGGTTTCAAACACTTAATGTCATCTTCAGGCTAGTCAAGTGAAATTTGCATAGTTTGTCTTCTTTCCATCATGGATAAATTTCACAAGGTTAACCCTAATACCGTTCGGTTTGTTAAAAATTATGTAAATGTAAGAATGCTGGCTGGAGTGAAACATATGTTAAATAATCTCAACTGAAGGAGTAAATTTATATGAATGTATGTTGTAAAAGTAAAGCTTTTATTTTCTCAAGTATTTCATTTAACAGATTTGCCCAAACACTTAAAATTCTTCAAAGTCCTAACATTAAGGCTATATGCATTTTTTTCAGTGACTCTGCCATGACCCATATGAGTTCTTGTAGGCATCTTTAGAGACGTCTTTCAAAGTCTTTGCACATGGCTGATGGAAATCACTTTTTTAGACCAAAAATGTGATTCTTGCAGGGCTGCCTTAATCCAATGGAACAAAAGAAGTCTTTTGGAGCAATGTTGGGACTAAAGAAGCATGGGGTAGCATTGCCGCCTGGCATTTGGCCAGGAAATTACAGAATTGTTATGTTTTATAGCAAGGCACATTGTCTTGAGTGGGTTTGCATATAGGAGAGATGTCTTTTCCTGTTCTGATGACCCTTATTTAGAGTTGTCAGTATATCCATGTAATTGGCAGCATTGCCAGTCTGTCTCGGAGGAACAAACCTTTAATGGACAAATGCTTTGCTGTCTACTCCCAATATCATTGCTGCTAATTCTCACTTTTATGAGGCACAGAGACTGGTAGATGTGCCAGTCAGAACAACAGAAAAACGAGGGTCTATCGCCGGTGATAATATTGTTTTAATAGTCTAATTCACTTTTAATATTTTGTAAAGGTCCACTGAAAACTTCTACTCAGTCAGTCATTAATTACAGACTGGGCACCCAGTGATTGACAATAACTAATATGCTATCACTTCCAAAGTATTGAAAGCACTGAGACATGTGCATAAGGCATTGCTTAGTGTCTCTCTCAATCTACAGCAAATGGTTTGGTTTTACTCTGACCAATAGGAGTGACATAGGAAATTGAATTCCTTTTCTTCAAATACCCTGTATATTATGGTTAAATAATTAAAACAATGAGATTTCAATCCATGATGGGACACTTTTATACCATAAAAAGAAGGTTTTCGCCATATATTCTTTAAACAGTTCTTTTACAGTTGTAACAAGGGAAATAATAATCCATACTTTAAGATAACCAAAAATTAAGTGTACAGTTCATAAATATGATTGGGATAGCGAGAAGATCATGTTGCTCCATGGCTACACAGCAATACTCCAAATGATTCCTGTCCCAACTGAGAAATACTTAAATCTCTCATCAGATTGGTGTAAAGAGGTGAAAAGAATGTTGTTATAGGTTTTAAAAATATATTTTCATATAATTAATCATTAGTTGTTGATATGAAAACAATTTAATCACATAGTTGATGTATTAAATTTAAAAAGGATGGCTACAAAGAGTAAGGAAGAGATTTATAATCCAATGTTGGATATGAAAAGCCTTTAAAAATTGTAACTTTTAATAATTCCATTTAATGATCTGGAAGCAAAACAAATTTTATCCTTAGTGTAAAATAAGTCATAAATTCTGCTAATTGGTTAGATCAGATAGGTATCCATATAAAAGTTATTTACAATTATGGACGGGTCATGGTGGCCTAGTGGTTAGAGCGTTGGACTACGGACTATAGAGGGTCCCAGGTTCAATTCCTGGGCAAGGCACTCTGGGCACCTGCAGCTGGACCCATGCTAATTCATTTTTCGGGTTCCAGATCTTCCTGGGAAACCAAAACCGGCACAGGGAAAGGAATTGACCCTCTACCCTGATGTGTGAATATTCACTTCCTGTTTACCCTGGTAGATGGGTGAGCTCTACCATCACCTACTAAACTGACATTCAGGTTGATTACTGTGTTCATGGCTTTTATGGCACAATAATGGCCTTAATATAGTTTAGAAACACAGTTTTATCTATATTGTTGTAGATATATTTCGAAATACATGCCTTAAATGTCAAACAATATAAGATATGTCTGAACAATTACTGTTAAAAATCCTAGCTGAGTAATCTTAATCTGTATATTTATGTATGCTAGGGCCATTAGACCGAAAAATTAGATTGAATCAATTATTTCACACAATTAGACAATAAAAACTTGATTAGAGCCTTGTATTCTTAAAATGATTTTGAGGAGGTTGTATGAAGAAGAATTTTAACTATAAATTAACTTCAATAAACGAAATATAGAGTACACTGAAAAAATATATAATTGTGATTAAGAGAACTCTAAATTGACTTTTACACTCATTTTTTGACATAAATATGCCGTAAAATTCCTGATCCAACAGAAAATTACTTCATTTTTGGGTCAGATTGTTATATAAATTGCTGTATCTTTTGTCAATTAAAGATCAATATAGACATTTATAATCCTGGAAATATAAAACCTTTCAAGACAAAATAATATCAATAATATGATCAAGAAAAAATATAATATATATTTCAGTCATACATTGGCATAAAACCATCATATATTGCTGACTGAAGTTTGTAAAATCCTAAAGTACTCATTACAAAAGCATTCATATAATATTTCAATCAGTTCATAGACACGGATAAAAATTAGAAATGTTAGTTTAGTTAGTCTAAATAGTCAAGTTGGTTGTCCAAAATTAATAAAAAAGAAAATTATATGCCAATATTGGATTATAAGTTATCTGACATTCTCATTTTTCAAAATGTCCATAAATTATGATCATTGGCTGAATGGCTATTACTGGACCATGATGCCCATCTGTATCAATTGCTTCTCTGCCCAAAAACCAACTCCTGAGCTATCCATTGTTGGCCAGATTAGTGGCTGTGGGCACCAAGGTCAAGTTCACTGAGCGTTCTATTTAAGCTGAGTTCTGAGCTATTCTTCTTTAATAAGTTAATCCATATACATTGTAATTAATATATTATTGAGCTGAAAAATCATTCCTTTACCTCTATGCAGAGAGGTAAAGGAATGATAAACACTCATATCAATAAACATATTAATATGAGTATTATTAATCTTAAAATGTTTCAATAAGTTTATCGTGCAGTGTAGGCCCTCCAAAGTGATGAAAAACTCCCTGGCGTTAATGATTAAGGGTTCAGGGACAGGGATGGATTATGTAATAGTCTATTAATGGAGTACCACTCCTTTCTGCTATTGGGCTGTTTCAGTGAACATGTCTATGGCCTGTTCTGCCCATGGTAGGGCAACTTTTCTATTGAATATCTTATTTTCTTGGAGTATTGCCCACCACTTGATGTTTTGTTAGAACACATGAGATATCAAAAGCAGCAGCAGGAGTTAGTAGCCATCAGATCCATGCTACCCACAATGAGAGAAGCCTGCTGCTTTGGGAATATCATAAGTACAAGTTTAGAGATGATCGGTTTAACACTATACACTCTTTTCTTGGATATTGTGATCAATTGGAGCGACAAATCCCTGTGTTTTTGTAAGAATTATTGCAGAAAATATGAATGGATTGGAGGGACAGGAGACTGATCTGCAACCTGTACATGTCTTAGACTTCTCAGGTGCGAGTGGGGAACGGAGAGTCCGGATGGGCAATATTAGAATGAGGGATAAGGCAGGGTTGTCCATTGTCACCGGTGCTGTTCAAGGTATATGTGAAAGAAATGATTAAAGAGGCATTTGGAAGACCTGGAAGTAGGAATTAAGGTCAGAGGGCAATACATAAACTTTGTTACGTTGCTGATGATCTAGCATTAGTTGCTTAGTCAGCCAAGGGGTTGCAAGCATTTCTGAGTGAATTGGAGGTTCAGTGCAATGAATATGGTATGAGAATCAATATTAATAAAGCAAAGGTTATGGTGGTTTAATCCAAGAAAGAAAAATGCTAAGGAAAACATGAAATTAGAAGGGGATAGAATAGAGCAGGTAGAACAGTTTATCTCTAGAATTGTCTTAGACCAACATGTTTAATGTAGTGTGGACATAAGGAGAAGAATTGCAATGCTAGACAAGGAGGCTTTCTCAAGGAGAAGGGAGTTGATGACAAGGACGTTGAATAGGGATGTTAAGAAAAGACTGGAAAAAATTTGTTTTTGAGCGTAGTGATGTATAACGTGGAAACTTGGTTACTAAAGCAGGAGGATAGACGTAGATTGGAGGCTTTATCAGATATTTGGGTGTGGAGAAGAATGCAGAAGGTGAAATGGACCAAATTGAAAACAAATGAGGGAGTATTGGAGTTGGTGGGTGAGGTTGGAGGTTTCTTGGCAGATCTTCCTATGGAGTTATAGCTGTTATTTTTCAAAATGATTGTTAAAAATTATGTAAATGTAAGAATGCTGGCTTCAGTGAAATATATGTTAAATGATCTCAACTGAAAGAGTAATTTTATATGAACGTATGTTGCAAAAGTAAAGCTTCTGTTTTCTCAAGTAATTCATTAAACAGATTTGCCCAAATACTTAAATTTCTTCAAAGTCCTTTCATTGAGCCTCTATGCATTTTTTTCAGTGACTCTGCCATGACCCAAATGAGTTCTTGTAGGCATCTTTAGAGACGTCTCTCAAAGTCTTTGCACATGGCTGATGGAAATCACTTTTTTAGACCAAAAATATGATTCTTGCAGGGCTGCCTTAATCCAATGGAACAAAAGAAGTCTTTTGGAGCAGTGTTGGGACTAAAGAAGCATGGGGTAGCATTGCCGCTTGGCGTTTGGCCAGGAAATTACAGAATTGTTATGTTTTATAGCAAGGCACATTGTCTTGAGTGGGTTTGCATATAGGAGAGATGTCTTTTCCTGTTCTGATGACCCTTATTTAGAGTTGTCAGTATATCCATGTAATTGGCAGCATTGCCCGTATGTCTCGGAGGAACAAACCTTTAATGGACAAATGCTTTGCTGTTTACTCCCAATATCATTGCTGCTAATTCTTGCTTTTATGAGGCACAGAGCCTGGTAGATGTGCCAGTCAGAACTTAAGCATTCTTTGTTTGAATATAAAAACGAGGGTCTATTGCCAGTGATAATATTGTTTTGATAGTCTAATTCACTTTTAATATTTTGTAAAGGTCGACTGAAAACTGCTACTCAGTCAGTCATTAATTACAGAATGGGCACCCAGTGATTGACAATAAGTAATATGCTATCACTGCCAAAGTTTAGAAATCACTGAGGCATGTATATACAGCATTGCTTAGCATCTCTCTCAATCTACAGCAAATGGTTTGGTTTTACTCTGACCAATAGGAGTGACATAGGAAATTGAATTCCTTTTCTTCAAATACCCTGTATATTATAGCAAGAATTCAAGAGCTCTACGGCCTCTAGGTTAAATAATAATAAGGGGGAAACTCCACTGGCCGTAAAGACAGTTGTGACAGTTTTTTACGGCCAGTAAAGTTTCCCCCTTATTATTTTTTAACCCTGTATATTATGGTTAAATAATTAAAACAATGAGATTTGAATCCATTATGGGACACTTTTATACCATAAAAAGAAGGTTTTTGCCATTTATTCTTTAAACAGTTCTTTTACACTTGTAACAAAGGAAATAATAATCCACACTTTCAGATAACCAAAAATTGAAGGTGAAAAGAATGTTGTTATAGGTTTTAAAAATATATTTTCATATAATTAATCAATAATTGTTGATATGAAAACAATTTAATTACATAGTTGTTGTATTAAATTTAAAAAGGATGGCTACAAAGAGTAAGGAAGGGATTTATAATCTAATGTTGGATATGAAAAGCCTTTAAAAATGATAACTTTTAATAATTCCATTTAATGAATTGGATGCAAAACAAATATTTTATGCTTAGTGTAAAATAAATCTTAAATTCTGCTAATTGGTTAGATCAGATAGGTATTCATATAAAAGTTATTTACAATTATGGACGGGTCGTGGTGGTCTTGTGGTTAGAGCGTTGGACTACGGACTATAGAGGGTCCCAGGTTCAATTTCTGGGCAAGGCACTCTGGGAACCTGCAGCTGCATCCATGCTAATTCATTTTTCGGGTTCCAGATCTTCCTGGGAAACCATAACTGCACAGGGAAAGGAATTGACCCTCTACCCTGATGTGTGAATATTCACATCCTGTCGGGCCTGGTACATGGGTGAGCTCTACCATCACCTACTAAACTGACTTTCAGGTTGATTACTGTGTTCATGGCTTTATGGCATAATAATGGACCAAATATAGTTTAGAAACACAGTTTTATCTATATTGTTGTAGATATATTTCAAAATACATGCCTCAAATGTCAAAAATATAAGATATGTCTGAAGAGTTACTGTTAAAAATCCAATCTGAGTAATCTTAATCTGTATATTTATGTATGCTAAGGCCATTAGACCGAAAAATTAGATTGAATCAATTATTTAACACAATTAAAACTTTAAAAGAGCCTGATATTCTTAAAATAAATTTGAGAAAGTCGTATGAAGAAGAATTTTAACCATAAATTAACTTCAATTAACCAAATATAGTGTGCACTGGAAAAATATATTAATGTGATTAAGAGAACAATAACCTAAACATTTTTTGATAGAAATACACCTTAAAATTCCGGCTAAAATAGAAAATTACTTCATTTTTGGTCAAATTGTTATATAAATTGCTTTTTCTTTTGTCAATAAAAGATTAATATAGAGATTTATAATCCTGGAAATAAGACATATTTCAAAACAAAATGTTATCAATAAAATGATCAAGAAATAAAATTATGTATATTTTAGTCATACTTTGCCATAAAATCGTCATATATTAATGACTGAAATTTGTTAAAACCTAAAGTAGCCATCAGAAAGGCATTCATATGATATTTTAATCAGTTTATAGACATGGATACAGCTTAGAAATGTTAGTTTAGTTAGTCTAAATACTCAAGTTGGTGGTCCAAAATTATTAAAAAAGAAAAGATTAACTCATTGTTGGATTAAAAGATATCTGGCAGACTCTCATTTTTCAAAATGCCCATATATTATGATCGTTGGCTGAATGGCTATTACTGGACCATGATGCTGACCTGTACCAATTGCTTCTCTGCCCAAAAACCAACTCCTGAGCCAGATTGTCGGCCAGATTAGTGGCTGTGGGCACCAAGGTCCAGTTCACTGAATGTGACCATTCTTTTTGAATAAGTCCATCCATATACATGGTAATTAACATATTATTGAGCTGAAAAATCATTCCTTTACCTCTATGCAGAGAGTGTAGGGCTATAGAGTCTTCAATAAAGATATTATTATGAGTATTATTAATCTTAAAATGTTTCAATATGTTTATCATGCAGTGTAGGCCCTCCAAAGTGATGAAACACTCACTGGCGTTAATGCTTAAGGGTTCAGGGACAGGGATGGATAATGTAATATTCTATTACTGGAGTACCACTCCTTCCTGCTATTGGGTTGCTTCATTGAACATGTCTATGGTCTGTTCTGCACGTAATAGGGCAACTTTTCTATTGAATATCTTATTTTCTTGGAGTATTGCCTACCACTTGATGTTTTGTTAGAACACATGAGATATCAAAAGCAGCAGCAGTAGTTAGTAGCCATAAGATCCATGCTACCCACAATGAGAGAAGCCTGCTGCTTTGGGAATATCATAAGTACAAGTTTAGGGATGATCGGTTTAACACTGTACACTCTTTTCATGGATATTGTGATCAATTGGACTGACAGTTCCTGTGTTTTTATTAAGAACTCCCAAGTATTTTAATTGGGAATTTTTAAATTTAAATTTGATTTGGGTAAAGTTATAATTGATTTATTCTAATAATTGGAATTGCAAGTTCTGTTTCCAGAAAATTTATAATGGTAAATGCACATAATTGATTGATCGAATTTAAAAGCCAATCCCACAAATAAGAAAAAATTTTAATTTTAAACTTTTCTTGGACAAATTTTGCACAATACTTGGCCCACCATTTCAGAATCACAGGGGATACTGCATGTCGCTTAGGCAATATAGTGAACACAAAAGTTTTATCATTAAACTTTATGCCATAATACTTCCAATGGCAATAGTCAACTTGCAATTGATAAAATGCTCTTTTAAAGTCTAATTTGGCCAGGTAGGCATTCCTTTGTATCAAGGCGATGGCTCTAACTGGTCCTAAAAGGGAGAATTTTGGTGTACAAAAATACTTAGTAAAAGGTGATAATTCATCAATTACCTTAGCCCCTTAGCTAGTTGGTTTGTCTTACTTAGTTGGCCTTAGCTATAAGGATACACTTAAATGCATATTTGATCCCCAGGGTACTGTGATACCTGCCTTAACCAGGGCCTGTAAATAATAACACAGGCCAACAGTGGTTTTGGTGCCGGAGCTTTTAATGATGATTTAAAGAACAATTAAGATGCTGAATCCAATTATGACACTAGTTTTTTCCTATCAGCTATAGTTTTCAAGATATAAATATGTTGTTACTTACGTAAAAAAATCTTCTGCATGATGATATGGCAATATTACATTAATAATAAAACCTACTAAATATAAAGACTTGATTTATTTCTAGGGCTGTTAAATCACCCACAAACACAACAGAATTTTACAATACAATTTAACACAAATACTAACATTTTTTACTGTAATACACAAAGTGAAAAGAAAAAATACATGACAACATCACTCAATACATTGGAAGCTTCTTTTGCGTGATTTTCTTGAGTGCACTTTGTTCAAACAGTCTCGTTTTAAGCACCAGCAGTAATCTGCCATCATATGGTTATCCCATGTTCCTTGGTAGCAAGCTTTCATTGTTTTTATATCCTGGTGAAATCTTTCACCTTGTTCTTCACTTGTGTCTCCTAAATTTCCAAGAAAATTGTCTAAGTGGCTGTGTAGGCAGTGAACTTTTGTGCTCATATTACATCCAAGTGATTTGAAGTTACTGAGCATAATGTTTACCAGCTCAATATAATTTTCACTTTTTTGATTTCCTAGAAAATTTTTTATGACCTCAACAAATGACATCCCTCTAATTTTTTCAATCTCATCCATTGACTCGACAAAAGCAGGATCCTTTGTAAGTTGTCTGATTTGTGGCCCCTCAAAAAGAGCAGCTTTAAGTTTTTCAATACTTATATGGGGCATCTTTAGTCTTAAGTAGCCGAAGCATGGTCCATCCTTGTCAAGAGCCTTTACAAATTGCTTCATTAGGCCTAGTTTAATATGTAGAGGCAGTAAGATGATTTTCTCTCTTTCAACTAAAGATTCAGCAATGATGTTTTCTTTCCCAACAACCAAGTTTTCTCTCTTAGGCCACTCCTTCTTAATCCAGTGGTTTTGTCTGTCCCTGCTATCCCAGAGACACAAGAAACAAAGATATTTTGTGTAGCCACTTTGCTGCCCAAGAAGAAAGTTCACCATTTTTAAATCTACACAAATCACCTGGTATTTTATTTTCTTTAAGGCCAAAGCTATTGTATCATATTCTTCTTTCATTTTAGTTGAATGAGTGATTGGTATTCCACCAAACCTGTTACCATTGTGAAGAAGTACACATTTTAAACTACGCTTGGAGTTATCAATAAACAAACGCCAATCATTAGCATCATATTGCGATAGTAGTCCCATTTTTTCCAAAAGACCTTTGTCTAAACAAAATGTAAGCTTTTCTTCTTGAGTAAAGAAGGGTAGCATATCCTTTTCCCTTGTGCGATAAAAACTTATTTTTGTATCGGTACCGGTACCGTACCGTATTTTTGTACTGGTACCGTATTGTTGTTTTTAATCTCATTGGCCTATAATATAAAAATATACATAAAACTTATTGGCAGTTTATTGAAAAAAAAGGAACACCGCAGAGTGGTCATAAATTAGTATACTTATAGATTTATTTAACTTTGAAAATTATTTTCCGGAATATATCAAATATTAACAACTAATCGTAAGATGTGCCATATCTAAAAAAGTAGAGCTGTTAAATAAAAACGGATTTCATATATGGATTCCGCTCTACAAATATACTTAAAATCATCACAAAGATTCCTGGCACCAAAAAACAATTTTTTTTGTAGGCTTGTGTAATCGATGTTACATGATATTGGCATGGGGTAAGACATATAAGGCACATCCTGAGGTTTCAGCAGCATGGCTACAGTGTGCGAAATTTTGGTATTGATGTACCTATTATAGCGGGTCATGGTGGTCTAGTGGGTAGAGTGTTTGACTACTGACCGGAGGTTCACGGGTTTGATTCCCGGGCAAGGCACTTTGGGCACCTGCAGCTCCACCCAAGCTAGTTGATTTTTCGGGTACCAGATCTTCCTGGGAAACCATAACCGGCACAGGGAAAGGAACTGGCCCCCCTACCCTGATGTGTGAATATTCACATGCCGCTGGGCTTGGTACATGGGTGAGCTCTACCATCTCCTACTAAACCGAACTTTGGGTTGATTTCTGTGTTTATTGTTTTTTTATGGTACCTATTATAGTATCCAGAGTAGGGGTTATACATCTGACAGGACACTTGGGTCCTGTTCCAGGTCTTTAAAGATTTGTTTCAAGTTTTCTGGCATGGATTCTTCCTGTGCCTCCTCCAGGATGGGGGCCAGGATATTCCTAGACTTTTTGTAGCCAGGGATCTGCCATTTTATATCTAAATCTCTTTTGGTATTTGGACTTTTCCTGGTTAGGTTGATTGTTGTCACTGCTGCTGTCCTTCTGTGAGTCATCGTTGTCAGACAATCCCTGACTTGAGTCCTCTGCAGGGAAGTCCTCAGGGGACTCAATCACTGCTGAGTCGCACCATTGGAGCAGGACCTCTTCATCCATGATGATGAGGGCCGTAGGCATGATCAGCTCATTCAAACATTCATGGCCAAAACTTGAGGTTATACCATTTCACATAAATTCACCTTAAAATTCCTGCTCAAACTGAAAATAATAAATACTAGAATCAGTTAGTTGAAAAATGGTGAACAAATACAATTTTTGTCATAAATATTATTTAGAAGCACAGTTGTTAAATTTACTTTTAAAAACCATTTTCTATAGAGTCAAAAAGGAATATTTTAAAATTCATACCACGGTTTCTACGGCATTGATTGCATGTCTCTGCATTTTGGTTTTCTTCTTCCTCATTGGTTCTCATTTGGTTTGGATAGTTTGACTTTCAAATTCAAATCCAAATTCAAATCCAGCCTGCAACTTTAGGTCATAGAAATTTTTTTAAGCTTTCTCGTCCACTTTATATAGGACTGGTAGTCTAGTACCCTATTTCTCAACATATTGGTATGGTAATGGTATAACCGCAATATTGAAGAGAGACCAAGGAAGGTAAAAGTCTTTCAATATTTAATCTTTAGCTTCTCAAATCTCATAGTCTTGCTGTGAATGTGTGTGGAAAAGTGACACTTCTATTATGCATAGCAGTGTATTACTTTCCTAACAACCTCATATAAGTCAGTCAAGAAAGGTTAAAAAATATTATCATCATAAAAATACAAGCTAGATGCTCAGCAAAATTAGTATCACCAAAGGACCACAAATGGCCATAATTAGTTAATTCAGGGCATGACAAGCATACACCTTAGAATCCAGGCTCACAATGCCTGCACAATACCTAATATTAAGGTAAGATGAGCATTAAAAAAGGATTGAAATATTAATTGGGGAAACATTATCTAGAGACAAAAACTTAGCTCAAAATATTTCAAAATTATCATAAGGGGTAAAGCAAACAGGGAATTTTCATGATTGGATATAAGAACTCAAAACATGAGCCTTTTTTTGCCCAATATTAGACAAAAATACATCTTAAAGTGTATCCTCTTTTATGTAAACTACTTGGACTTTTAATTAGAGATAGCAAAGACAGCCAAATCATTGATGGGCATAAAAATCTGAAAAGATAAATCATAATGCATTTCAGGATGTATTTATTGCTTAGAAGTCTAGCTTTAAGTTTGATTCACTTGATAATATGGGCAGATAAAACAAACAAGAAATTTAGATAATTTTATTGAGAATATTTCATCCTTGAATCAATGTTAGAGCTTTTAAATCTCTAAAGGAGTGTCATTTAGATTAAATATTGAATAATATTCAAGTCTAGGGCATTATTATACCAAAACCCTATTATAAGCTTTAAAGTATTCATGAAAATGTTCATGAGGGCAAACCCTAAGAATTATATCATAAGATTCTACTTAAATATCCTAAAAATCTGTTTGAAACTGCACTTTATTTAACAGTTAGAGCAGATGGACATGAACATGACAATTACACATAAACATGGGAAGAAAAACAATTAAGATACACAGTTCTATATTTATATTTTAAAATCAATAGCTAGACAATCTGTAAATAAAAAATATAGCAAGGACATATAGCATTTAGAATTCCAGCTGAATTTTAAAATTATAACATAATTATTATTTGGTAATCTACCAGTTCAGGTAGGTTTTTGGATGGACACAACTATCAAATAAACATTTGTTAACTCCAAACAAAACCCAATCCAGCAACCTACTCTACATCAGGTCCCTCTTCATCTCTGTGTACTTCTTTCCTCCCTTCATCCTGTCCAACATCCCTATTCTGTTCCTGCCCTTACCTCGCTTGCCCAATATTCTTTCCTCTATTACCTTCTTTTTAACATTCCAATACCGCTCAATATGCCTTTCATCCATTTTTCCTGCCTCCATATATTACATAATATGGTTACAGAAAATCAAAGACTGAGTGTTGTACTCATAACAATAGAAAATCATAAGCAAATTAATTAATGCTAAGGTTAATTTGGTAGGTGATGGTAGAGTTCACCCAGTACTAAGCCCAACAGCATGTGAAATTCAAACATCAGGATAGAAAGGCTAGTTCCTTTCCTTGTATGGGTTTTAGGTTCCCAAGAAGGTCTGGTACCTTAAAAAGCACATCTTGGTTTGAGCTGCAGGAGCTCAGAGTGATTTGCCCCAGTGAAAAATTAACTTAACATTTTTTTTTCAAAAATATACCTTTGAATAAAAGCTAGGGCTTTGTAATCTCAAAATGAGGGTCGCTCATGTTTAAATTTTAGAATTTTAATTTATTCTAGGAGATCATTATGATATTAAAATAAGGTATTAGTTTAAAAAGTACAGAATAATGGATATAAAGACAGAAACATATGATATATAGTCAGTCTTTATAAATATACTTCAAAATCCCAGTTAAAATTATACCTTGTTTAATAAAAAGACAGGATAGGCATGAACATGAGAATTGAATATAACCTTTGACTTGAATGCAATTTAAAAAAGAAGATCTATTTTTCTATATTCAAAGCCAGCCTTATAAGGTCTAAAAATGAAAAATATAAGACATGACTGAACATGTATAAAGTATGAAATCCCACCCGCATCTGTATATTATCACACGTGATCTGATAATAAAAAATACAGGGCATAAATTCATTTTTGAGTGCTTATATTTCATTGATACTAAGTTATTACTGTGTATTCTCAAATCAACTGTTAGAATGTTCACAGGAGGAGAATAAACCCATAATAGCTTAGGAGAATAAACCATTAAAACGTCATTTTGCTCCAGAATTAGTTCAGGTAGTCATTAAAATAAGAAATAAATACAATAATGAAAAAACATAATTTAAAAACCTCTGTAATTGTGGCATACTAGATGATATAATCATAAAGGCAATAAATGCAACTAAATCCATTTTTATGAAAGTTTTTCAACTATAAAATGAGTTTAGAGCTTTACAATCCCAAAATGACAATAAAAATGTTTTGAAGCCAGGAATAATACTTCATTCTTTTTCCTTATTGTATCCCAAACTTAGTATAACCTTTAACAATCAAAAATTATAATCACAGGAGGCAAAACTGTGAATTATATCAAGAATGAACACCAATACACCTTAAAAGTTTTCTCAAATAGTTTGTGGCTTAAGATTATAAAAAGATAGGTATTAAAATAAGGATAAATACAAATTAACGGTTTAAGTAAAACTAAAATCAGAGTATAACCTTGTGATTTTTAAATGATGATCAAAAAGAGCTAAAATAGAAAATTCTAAGCCATTGTGGAACAAATTATATGCTTTAAAATTCAATTTCAAGCACAAAATCATTTAACTGTAGTAGCAAGTGGCTTTAAAATGAGATTAAAACCAATTTTTGAAATAATCTACAGCTTGAAAATACAGTCAGGGTGTTAAAAATTTCATATTATGACTAAGAAGGCTAACAATGGGTATAAAGTACATGATTAAATTAATATACTATTTAAACTTCCTGATTAATCCTATAAATACTTCATTTCATGATCAAAAAGGTTTTAAAATTGAAATGAAATAATTAGTGTGGCTATTTATCTATATGATATCAATGTACCTACAAGAATTAATGGTATTTTCTTTGCTAATATATAAAAAAACTATTAAATCGGTTTAGATACCATTGCTGGACATATACGAGATCGGAGTACATCTTAAAAACATGGTATAAGAGTACATGGTACAAGATTATATCTTAAAGACATGTTGTAAGCTTAAAAGATTCAAGTAAAATGATTTGAAAACAAAACTTTGGTATTATGTACATCGTTTGAATTAAATACACCTTAAATCCAAGTGTACACCCATATTTGCATCATAGATTGATGATATTGACATTAAAATGACATTTATATAAAATATCATTCCAAAAACAATTTATAAATACAGTGTTAGCTACATATTATAAATGCAATGGCTAGAAAGTTTAAAAATTAAAGATGTGCCAGAATATATATGATATGGAAATCCCAGCCAAATCTGCACATTTATACATGGTAAATTCATAAGAAATATATTCAAATCAATTATTCGGTGCAATAAAATTCTAGAATTAGTTTATAGCTTTATAATCTCGACACAGTTATTAGAAAGTTCTAAAAATAGAAATTAATACCACTATTGAACATCAATAAACAAAGAAATACAATATATGGTATTGATTTTGGTTATTTGATTGGGGAAGTCAAAAATTGATATCAATACACATGATTGGATCGATATACTAGTAAATCAAAGAATACCTATTTTAAATGAAAGTTACTTAATTTTATTGGCTGATTGATATAAAAATTAGAATTTAAAGCATTCTGGGGCATAAATGTATTATAATTATATAGTTTTCTATGATTATATAGTTGTTTTAAGAAAATTATGACATTCTTTGACATATGTACTAGTTTTGAATCTTTAATCCATAATGGATATAATATATTGGCTATATATAGCTTATAATCCTAGATAAAAATGTAATTACGTAAAATATGATCTCTTAAGCAGAAAAGAGACTTTTATATCTATTATTGGGCCAATTCAAATCAAACACAGATAAGGCTTTGAGAAATTCAATATGATGATCAGAAGTGCCAAAAACTGAGAATTATATCCTTAGTTGGACATATTTCATTTTAAAGTTCTTGATCATACTCTTAATTACTTAGTTTAATGGTTATTTAGGTACTAAAATGAGATATATATATATGCATTCATAGATATGTAAAATAAAAAACAGAATTATAGCTTTACACTATGTTAATGGGAATGATGTCCGGCAGGTGGAAAAATCATAATTTTATTGATACTTGGAAACCAATTTACCTCTATAAACATAGTTTATGCTTTGAAAAATGATACACTATAATTATAACCACCTATATATATGTATTTATATATGTTTTTACACTTAACTGTACATTATAATTCTTCCCACTGCATGTTACATGTATATTACCATAATCAGATTGTGGTATAAATGGATGACATTAAATCATTTCTTGGACACAGAGAGACCTTTACACCATGGTGATACCTTTATATTATTAACAAGATGATCCAAAAAGTATAAGAATAAGATTTAAATCAATTTTTGGACACAGTCATAACTGTCAAAATAGTTATTTGTTCAACTTACTTAATCATATGAATATCCTCAAGATGATGGTAAAAAATATGAAATTAGTTGGTTTTGTTCTAAGAAGACTTATTTTTATAACAAATTTTTTGATATAATTGCCCAAATTTGTTATGTTACTCCATGCATAATGAAGGTAATACAATTACATTTTCCATACTGATCCAATTGGTTGTAGAGGGAATTATTTCCTTAAATTAGATGAAAAAAACAGTTAACTTTGTCATATTGCCAATCTCAGGAGTCTGAATTCTATAAAAATGAGAGAATGATATTTGCAAGCTTCTGCACACCAGCAGTAAAATGGAAAACTAACTGGCAATTACTTGCAGGTGATATTTCACAGCATATTGAAAATGAACATGATTATTTGGACAATGTTATCACTGGTGATGAAACCTAGATTTTTGAATACAGAAACAAAATGAGATCCCCCTCTGAGTGGTACCCTGATCAGTCCCTCAAGCCCAAAATTGCAAGAATAAGGAAATCAAAATTGAAAACAATGATCATTGTCTTTTTTGACAGTAAAGGTGTGGTCCATAAGGAGTTTGTTCCTATAGAAAGACACTTAATGCTGCCTACCATGTGGATGTCCTGGAAAGACTACGTTATCAGGTAGAGAGAAGACATCTCTGCCTACTGGTTACTCCATCATGGCAACTCTTCCTGCCACAACTCCCTACGAGTCCTTGAGTTCCTGGCCAATCACCAGGTGCCAATGCTGTCCCACCCCCCCAGTAATCCTGATATTCTCGAGCAGACTTCTCTTTGTTCCCTTAGATTAAGGAGGCCCTGGAAGAAACCACTTTTTCGTCCAAAGAAAAGACCCAAGCAGCTGTGACAAAGACCTTGTGAGAGGTCCCTAAAGATGCCTTCATAGATTGATACGGTTCATGGCAGAGTCACTGAAAAAAATTATAGAGGTTTACTGACAGTGCTTTGAAGAAATTGAAGTGTTTGTGCAAATATGTTCAAAACATATCTTGCAAAAAATTAATATACTTTTGTTATGCGCCTTGTATATGCTCATAAACTACTTCAAATTTTTTTATTTCTCCTTAATGTTAGCAGAATTTTCTAGAAAGCAGGATACGTTAAGTAGAAGGGCAATGGTTCTGCTGGCGATGGGTCAATTGAATGGATTGTGCCTGGAACTGAAAATTGGATGCTTAGCCCCTATTCCTTCAATTATATTAAGATTTAACTTGTGTGAATAACTTCAAAAGTCATATTTGGTGTACTTATTTTGTAATATCCTTAAGAGCTTTCCTATGTTTACCTTGATACAATCTTGGTACATTACAGTGCATGCTGGGAAGGTGAATACCTTCCCAGCTACTATGAAGGTGAATAACCAGTGATTGGGATGATAGATTGATTGAGTCCCCCTCATTATGTTTTTCTTGAAGCTATTCCTAGTGTCAATCCCTGTCTAGTAGCAAGTACGAAGCATCGAACACAAAGTATATATTTATAATATCATGATGTCCCTATCCTATAGGCAGGAAAAGTATCCTGTATGTATTAATTCCAAAATCAATGTTTCTTTCCTTCAACTAAAGCTGGAGCAGGTTTTGGGTCTTTGTAAATATTTACATGTCAATCTGGGAAAGAAATATTTTCAATTTACCTAATGACGCCAGTTTTTCATTTCATCCACAAATTGTTGCTTTAATTAGCAATAAATGGCTTATTAGCTAACGTCTTTACCCCATGGGTTAATTATTTTATATGTATATTTTGACAATTAATGGTGCGGTTAACAAATAATTTGTTTGAATTGTAACCCCTTTAAATCTGTTGTTCTAGGGCATTAGTACAAATACAAGAAAAAGATTTATCGCCATTCCTTAACATATATATTGTGCAACACAAGGGAAGACTAGTTGACGCTAATAATGAATGAACTTAAAAGTTTAAAGGGTTAGGTGAAAATTCGTCAATCCTATTCAGACTGCGTTCAAATCAGCGATAATTATCGATTCCTCCATAGTTGTACCGTGTCATCAGTTCATATGACGACTTTCGACATTTTTTCCTAATTAATATTACTACAGGTATTCTTGCATCAGACGTATTTCGTGTTTTTCGTTAAAATGAGAGAATTAAATTTCAAGGAGTCCATAAACTCTTCGTTTTAGAAAAATTAATTCCTAACGCAATTCATAATAAGTTGAAAAAAGTATGCGGAGATTCTGCTCCAAAAATATAAATCGTTCAAAGCTGGGCAAATGAATTTAAAGGTCCTCCATACATGCCGTGAATATGAACAATATGGATGACGGCCAACAATCGTAGACTTGCTGAAAACCATCCGAAAGGTACATGATTTCTTGTTGGATGATAGTCGAGAGAAGGTGAGTGAGATGGCCAAGGTCTTGTTTGGATATCGGATGAAAGGGTGGGAAATGTCTAGCACCAATAATTAGGGATGCCGAAGTTATGCGAAAGTTGGGTGCCGCATATGCTGAACGGCAATCAAGAGGAAATGCGCAAACGATATTAGCACCAAAGTTTGCACCGATTCAGGAATGATCAGAGTGATGTTGAAGGGCGATTTGTCGACAAGGGTCCCCCGCTACCAGCCAGAATTGAAACAGCAGTAGACGAAGGAGTGGATTGAAACCGGTGATTCAGCGCCTATGGAAACTAAGTCGAACATATCTCCTGGTCATGGCCAGTGTGTCTTGGGAAGCGAAAGAGATCCTGTTAATTGATTGCTACCTTGAAAAAGGCATAAGCAATCACATGCAAATATTACTACAACTTTATTTACCGGTTAGGCGCTGAAATTTGCAAGCTGAAACCTGACTTGAAGGAGAAAATATTAACTTTAACCAAGACAAGGCACCTGCTTACAAAGTTGCGGTAGCGATGGAATAACTGCGGTACTTGGCGATCGATTTGCTCAGCTAACGCCAACTATTCTCCCGATTTAGTATCATCTTTACTTTCTTCATCAGTACTTTCATCTATTCCCCAACTCAAAGAAAGTTGTTTCAGGGGAGTGATTTGCGTCAATGCATAAGTAGACATGGTTGTAGATGGATATTTCACAACCTTCCACACTGATACTTCCGGCAAGGAAGCCTGATGTCGTAATAATACTGAAACAGCTGCATTGAAGTCATGGGATGGTACCTAAATAAAAAATATTTCTCAACTGAAAATCGCGGTCTTTCATTTTTGGTCAAGAACGTTTAACCTTATTCTCTTATTATATTTAGGCATCTAAACAAAAAATACCGGGACCGTAAACTTCTAGTTTACGGTCCCGGTATTTTTTGTTTACATTGATTCACGACCTTAGCTACGTTCCTTGTATATTTAAAATATTTAGACATTATTTTGTAGTTTTAAAATTATTCGTATTCAAAACTGAAAAATATCAATTCAAACTCCTACTTTTTTCCGTTTCCACTGATTTAGTAAATGCATTATTTCTGTGTATTTTTTATATAAAAAAAGACCAGAAAACCATGAAATCTACCAATCAAGTAGAAGATTTTATTATTGCTTTACTCTAACAGCGATTGGGATGACAACCTAATCAGTGCAAGGTTTGCTAGATAATCCTTTTGTCATTTTCTGTATAACTAATATATTATACTTCTATAATTCACATGTTAACATTTCTCGTTTTTCTATTACTAGGCTATTAGTATTAAACATTGCCTCTATTGAAAAGGATATTCCCAACTTTTCAAGTATAAAAATGATGAAATTGATTATTAATGAATTTACTACCTTTTTTATTTCAGATGACATTTTTCTAACCCTGACTCTATCATTTGCCGGAAAAACCATTTCAAAATCCTCTACCAATTACATTCACGAACCCCTTTAATGATATTAAACCTCGGCTTTGTTTTTCTAAAGAGCAGAGATTTTTCGTCGCCAAGGCAAAAGAAGATATTGACCTTTGATTCTGGAGTTCCTTGCCTGGAAATTAATGGAGTATTTCGGGGAGACTTTCCGAAATCTCTTCGGCCACATGATAAAATCAGGATTGATCCACAGCCTCAGGGACGAACTCTACAGTGAATTGAGGGAGATATACAAGACCCTCTACGATGCTGAAAGTGTCGACAAATCTTCAAGCAGTGTGGACGTCACCTGTTTTATAGACTCCAAAACCTCCAATTCGAAAAACGATCCTGAATCGGTAAAATAGTCCTTGAACTTTTCAGTCAATATGTGAAGAAATTTGTTTATGTTTCTATATGTAGAGTTTTTCCACCAAAAAAATTTAATATAATAATGTTTTTACGCAGGGTTTTCCATGTGAGAAATGTTACGAAATTCTGCAACACATATAATGTTTTAAACCGTGAATTGATGTTGTTATGGGTCAGAAATTTCAGTGTAATAATGAAGTGGGATGAAATATCTGTAATGTTTAATGAGAAAATAGTTTATTTGGTCAATATCAGGTTTTAAATTGAAGAAGACATTTATCGTCTATCTTTTAACATCCAATGAGTACATTATCAATGCTCATGGGGTCTAATGTCATTAACATTCCATTTTTTTTAAACTTTCCTCTTATTATTTAAAGAAAAGGAGATGATGTGGTGGGATACTAAAGACCAATATTTTAAAAAAATTGAGTAATTATTTTCATGCACGATATCAATTAAACTTCTAAGTGTTTTGCATTTCTTAAAATACCAATATTATTTTTTCAGAAAACATTTAATAAATATCACTTTTTAAAGCATTTTTCTAATTGGACATAAAATTGTGTATTAAGCTTTGTAGTTGAAAAAGTTTTTTCGTTTTAATATCCTTGGTATTATAACAAATATATTTAGCTCAAATGAAGCCCTGAATCAAGATATCATTGAATTTAAGTAACTTGTTAAATGAATCAGATCATTTAATGTTCATACCAAATCCAGAATTCACCGATTTTATAAGGGATAAACAAAAAGGGAACACCATAAGCCAAAAGTAAAAACCAAGATTCGCATAAAAACGTTAAAAATAAAATGAAAATATTCGGGAAAAAGATATTATCTTAAAGAGTTTGGACCCCATAAGTACTTTAATGAAAGTAACTTTTTCCCAATGATTATATGTTTTCTTGCGTTTCTTTCAGCGAACCGTCCATATGATGCTCAACGCCCTTGATATCATGGGAAGTAAATACATGATGGAAGGAAGCTACAGCGTGGCCCACCAGTGCTTTAAACTGGGTTATTCTGGTTTTGTGGAACGCTTCAGCAAAGATTTCTACAAAGCAAGAGACTTCAAGAAGAAAATGGCGAAGGCTCTTCTGCAGATGGGCCAATTAAATGAACTGTGCGAGGAACTGAAATCTGAGGCTGACGTTGATGCCTACACGACCACTCTTGACGGGGATACGACCATCTTCTTGAAGTATGCCTATGGTTGCTGCCTCATTTACAAGAAACGTCACATGGATGCCATTCCATACCTGTCCCAATCCTATTTGGGCCAGATGGACACAAACAAGGCAGTAAGGATATTTAATTTTTACTGCTACACATTGTCACAAATTTAAGTATTCCTTTGATTTAAGATCTCATTTTTTAATCGCGCACAACGATAATGACGTAAAATTGGTGATTTAATGAGTCGGTGAGGATTTCTGCGGTGGACGTTTTTGTATTCCAATGTCACAATTAGCGAAATCCGTAGTTAGCTGTTTCATCGCGCGAACTATTATAAACTCAAATAGCAACTGAAGAATAATTATTTGGTTTCATATGAAGGATTTTAATTTAAATATACAAGGAACGTAGTCGTACGGTCGTGAATCAATTTAAACCAAAAATACCGGGACCGTAAACTTGAGTTTACGGTCCAGGTACTTTTTGTTTACAAGGATTTTAATGTTTTCATAATTCAAATATTCAAAAAATTTATCAAATTATTGGGCATAATAATAATAACTGCTTTCAAAAATATACATATAAATACATACCTACAACGTACAGTATGCAGATATTTGCCAATTGAATAAAATATATATTAATATATAACTTAAATATACATATAAAATTAAGTGTACACCTAAACATATACATGATTCATAGAAAAGCAATCTTGGGAAACACGGCTATTAGGGTACTGCCAAGAAATTTTGGACTCTATGGCTGTGGGAGTAGATGTGGATGCTATAATAGGCGACCTTTTAAAAGCCCATGAGAAATTAAGTATGCACCTAAACATATTTTAATAATGCAAAGTAGTGCAATAGTGCAAACAAACAAACCTCTCCAAAATATTTATTGCCTTAGGACTGATGAAAAAGGAGGTGAACTTTTAAGAGATGATTGTTCAATGATAATCATTGATTTCGGCACTATTCAGGAGGAATTAAATAAAATACATTTTAGGAAAAGGAGTAATATATTTAGTAATAATGATTTCATCTTTCATCTGTGAGTCTTAAATACCGAACGCAAGACATTCATTAAACAAGTTATTGCTTGCATATTGATTATATGTATTTTAATACGAATTTTGCGCTTTCCTGAGTTTTAGAATTTTGAGCTCTCATGAATGTAAAAGTATCACATAAACTCATCCATTAAATTATTACAATTATGAAGCAGTTATTTTTTTTAATAACCACTATTTACTATTTATAAGTCAATTAGGTGATGTTGAATCATTTACAAGTTGCCAAATGAACAAGAGAATTATCGTCCAGTCTTTTTTTTGCACTGAGAGTCATATTTTTTTCATTTTAAATTTCTAATTATATAAATGTTTTAATTGCAAGAAAATAATTCTACATTTCATGTTCATTTTACATTGGTATAATATTATATGGTTTCTCCTCAATGAAGCGGGGTCACGATTTTACGCCCACACATAATCAATTTTATGCTGACATTATTATTGTGAATCAACAGACTGTATTGAAATGTGGCTGCCTTTTTAATTTTCAGGGCAATATGGAAGTACTAAAATCTATCCTGGGCATTATAAGCGAACAGATGTACCGAGGAAAAATCATTTTTTCCGTCAAGATGACCTTCAGGCTCCTAGACATCTTCAAACCTCGATTACTTCGGGGGGACTGTCCACAGGAGGTCATATGATTCTGCTCAGTCTTCGCCCGGCAACTTATAAGAAGGAGGCGGATGTCGGAATTCTTTACAATGCACAAGAAAGTGGCAATGATACGATCAGAAGGTTGTACTCTCGAAACTCATCTGCTCATCTCAGCCGTGTGTTGTTTCTACAAGACGGGATCGTGGCATCATCGAACGGCTATATTGTGCATCGTCGAATTCCACAAAAGACTCTTGTCCACGCTATCCACTGGAGGCATTCTGACATTGAAGAGATTGATGGTCACCTCCAATTTGATCCGTTGGCGCGCCAACAAGGAGAAAGCTGATGTTATTCTGAAGGAAACATTCAATGCAGTCTCCAAACGTTTTAAAGAAAACGAGGCAAAACTTAAAGACTTCCGGGCAATAGCTAACGGGAATGTGTAACTCCAGCCAATGTTGGTAAGGCTAATAGCATATGCCGTGAGAAAAAGTGAGAAGCATTTAATATTTGTCCTAATTTTTTTATTAGGAAGAAGACTTGGAGTTTTGTACCAGTTGGGAAACAGGAAAACTAGTTTATGTGTTAACCGTTTTGAAATCTTGAGGCATAAGCTTTATTTGGATCATTTAATTTTAGAGATTTTATCAATGTTGTGTCAGTCCCAACAACAGTTACACTCATACACACTTTATAATAAAATACAGTAATTTGCTTAATGTATTCTAATATTCAGTGTTTTTTAAGGAATGGTAAATATATCACCCGTTTCTTCATTCAAAACTAATCATCAAGCGACCATGGTTTGGTCTTAGACTTAACTGGAAATGCTGGACGGCAGTAACATCATGGATTTGTGGTTAGTTATAGAGAACTGTGAATATTTAACACCTGTTCTTGAAATTTGGAATACATTTTGCAGAAAGGGTAGCCCATGGATAGTGTGTTACAAGTTGTGAATTTCCTAATTATTTTATACTTTATGCTACAAGCATGATTTTTATATTTTTAATTGTATTGAATATGAAATTTTATATCCACTTATTACATTTTATAAAATATTCTTGTAAAAGTTGGATAGAGTTAATTCTGAGAGAGAATAATAGTTATCTTTTAGTTAAACAAAGTAAATGTTATGGAACGGAAGAAATATATGTTGTTTTTTACAAAATCTTTTTTCATTTTCTAAATAATTATAACTTATATTTGTTGAGTTTAATGCACTCGAATGAATGAGTCCAGGAGTTCCTACAGGAAAAAATCTACCGCTCCACTCGACCACAAACACCACAGAATAACAACCCCACATCTGACGCTGGACTCAACCTTTGCACAACCTATTTCCTCGGATCACACAGACTGAAAACCATTCTCAAAGAACTTTATCCAATATTACATGATAATGACGCGACCACATCCTTACTGCCCCAATGCCCCTCTGTCGCTTACAGACGACCAGCCAATCTCAGAAACCTTCTGAGATCCACCAACCCTTTGGCACCCCGCCCTGACAAATTTCCACATATTTCCCCTACCTGAAATCGCCCCCGATGTAAAACATCTCCTAATCACCTCCTAAAAGTCTCCTAATCAGAACTGCTCCCCTCTCCCCACATCCCCTCATTGTCCCTTCACCCCGTTCTCACGCTAATTGCCTCTCAAAAAATATTATCTATCTTTTGTATTAAGAACTCCGTAAAATTATTTTACCCTAATATGAGCTATGGTTTTAACATTATATACCATTTTCAGCAAATTTATTTTAGAAAGAATTTGATTTAAACAATGTGTTACAAACACGTCCTTAGATACACGTACACTGTAGAAATTATTCACATGTGTACTAACTTAACTTATTAACATATTTGGTAAGACTTTTTCGTTACTTCGGGCTCATTTTCTATTTGATAATAGCAATAATGAAACAGGACCTTGTACAATGCCAAATTAATTAAAAGTGGTGGCATGGGTGACGATATTAACATAAGAAAAAGCTCTACCAAAATGAAGTGTTTATTGTAAATTAATATCTACTCATATAAAATTATTCCAAAGTTTATTAATTAGGTACTAACAATAAAAACTAAATATTTGAACATGAAATAATTTGTTATAATGTTGAAATATATGGTTTAAAAAATTAATGAGCCTGATCAAATAGTTTATACCCAGTATTGTACATTCCGTAGCTAAATATAAATTGAAATGCAATATCTAAATGGCGACTTGAAAGGTAGAATTCCCTAGCACAATTCCTTCACCTTTTTATTAGCAATTTAGAACATCAAAAATCAAAAAAATATGCCAGTTCCAGTTTTGCATGATTTCGTCGATAGACGTTTGCATTTTTTGTTTCACCATCAGCATCATTTGAAATCACTTGAAAGTAGAAGTTGAACCATTCCAAATCAATTATTTTTTTGGTCCATTATCATGCTCCAACGTAGAAAAACTCCTTCCTTTCTGCAAAATATGAGATAACAAAATCAAAGGACAACAGCTTGAAGACAAACGATAGACTGATAAGACGCTTGAGATTTCGTTTGTTAATTGGATTCGTATATTGAACATTAAAAAAAGGTTAATATAGTTTTTATGTGTAAATAAGTAACCAACAGGTCCATTATGGAAAATATAAAAAAGACTAATTGAGAAATTATCTGCATTGACAATATTATATAGAGTTAATGAAACTTTATAAGCATGGAAGAAAAAGAGAGAGGCAATGTTTCCTGACCAACATGATGATACCACAACTGACACCAACTATCCATTTATAAATAGCAATTCATTTTAAGCATAGAAACCGATCGCTTAACACACAAATTCCAATGATCATGGTATATTAATTGTCCTTTACCATTGACTTCCGCCGCAGGGAGACCGTCACGAAGTTCTCGTAGTAGCTCATAAGAGTAGGGATGTGTATCATCATTCGAATTGTCTCCCTAGACCGCCCGAACACTGCGAATAGCTGAGGAATGGCTGCTATCAGATGTATTTCCTTGGCAAGCATCGTCGTTTGACTAATTGCTTCATACAAGATCCCGTATCCTCCCCCCATTTCCAAAACTGCAATCTCCGCCTCCTGTACAATTCTCTGGTACAATCTCCTGTTCCCATCGTCGTCTGCCGCGTAAGGCCTGCCATTGTTGTTGAAGGCTAGATACATGGCCATCTGTGCCAAAGTCTTTGCGAAAGATCCAAGTTGATACTCAACTTCAAACGGATAAAATACCTTTCCACCCAAGTATATTTTGCCCTCTGCAAAATTAGCAAATGAACGGTACTTATTTCCGTTGCGTTCACATCCATCGTGATCCAAGACGCTTCTAGCCATCTTTGCAATATACAAGGAGTCAGGGTCTACCAGGATCCTCAGATGCGTTTGGTGTTGTAGAAATTTCAGGAGGCATCGTGTCTGGTCACTAGAATTGCACAGGGCTGCGTAAACTTGACGGATGTCGGACAAATTTGACTCATCTTCATTCAGTACTATAGTCTTTGACATCATCCCTTCAATGCAAACGTTGAAAGCATTTTCTTCAATTGGAGATGCCAAATTTCTTTGAATAAAGACATTCGAAATTTTTGAAACTTCCCCTTTCTTATTAGAATTTTCATTTGGTTCAAGTCTCTCCTCATTCGCCCATTCCTCAGTGCTTAATTCGGACTCAAAAACCAGCGCAGGTTCAATGGCCATTATCTCTGAAGGAGAACCGGCTGGTGTTAAAATATCCTTTTTACCCTTATACTCCATCAAGGACACTTGCTGGTTTAGATTCATCACCCCTAATTTTATATCCGCCATCAGAATACTCAGGCTTTCCATTTGTGCGGATATCATGCTTTTATGTCCCAAATGTTCCTTTGGCTTTTCAATATCTGTAGTCAACAAAACTGGCTTCTCGGTCAACTCCTCCATCTGTTTTGAAATATTTGATGTAAGATCCTCCAGCACCTTGGTGTTAGCTATTATTTTCCTTTTATATGAAGGAGCAGCCATATATGTCGCACCACGACATTCGTCTGCATGAACCCTGACCACCTGTTTAAGGATTTCAGCGCGGTCTGAATCTTTAGGGTGCTTCGCGCACATTTCTTCAGCTATATTAAGGGAGTCATAGCCAGAAACGTTTTTTATGATAGGATCAGCGCCCAACTCGAGGAGCTTTTGTACCCAATCCAGCTTCCCCAGTAAGACTGCAAGCTGAAGGAGAGTGCGCTGATTGCCAACCATAACGTTTATATCTTCCAGCTTCTCCAGAAGGGCCTCATTTTGGAGGAGAGGGCCAGTAAGCATCGCTGCAAATAACTGCTCCTGCACTTCAAGTTCTGAGATGGAGGTACGAGATTGCTCATCCATGATTTCAAAGTTTTAGACTGGATATCTTGCTTAAAAACTTCACGTGTACTGGATAGTTGTTTGATGATTTAATACGAAGTATTTTTAGTGCCTTAATGGGGAATTGAGCGAAATCTGAAAAAAATAAGAAAAAAGTTATGTGACTTGAGTTTTTCTGATTTTTTAAAAAAACATTAAAGCGTGATCTAACTGTGCATTACTAGATTGAAACGTAAATATTAATTTGCGAAATTATGTTTTTGGAATGAAGGATATTCAGAGCATTATGTATGTAAATATCCCAAGTGATAAAAAAAAGAAAATATTACACCATATAATCCTTTCAACATATTATAACTGTATAGAAGATTAATAAATCAAAATTAGATTAAAAATAATACTACCTTACTTTCATTACTAAACTCTATGAAAAATTAAACTAATAAAGTATATCCTAATGTTAAGTTCTTCATAGTATTTATAGATACATATTCTCTAACAAATGCAAATATTCTATAAAACAAATAATTTTTTTCACCTGATATATTTAGCTGAACGGTTTGGACTTTTTTATTTACTTATTTATTATTCTTTACGTGTTTTTTTTACAAAAGAACAAATGCCTTAGAGCGGTTTTTGTCGAAAACAAGCACAAATTGTAAAATTTTATTTTGAGTTTCTTAATCGTGGCATATACTTCAAAAACTATCTAAAAATTCACCTTATCAATTATCTTGTCATCATTTTAAAATTTAAAGTTAAACAGGTCTCAAGTACATAAAATTCAATTGTTTTGTCGAAATTCACATTTTAGGGACCCACTTTTCTCTTTCAATAAATTTGAATAATTATTTTTAAATAGGCATATTTAACGTTGAATTGAAGGTATCATAAACATGGATATTTTTATTCAGGAAAGTCGCATTATTTTCTCTAATATTGTTTTTTAAAAAATATTGACAAAACCTTAAAAAGTAATTAGATATTTATATCTACACATTTTTTACATTCCATTGAAATAGTAAAGGTATCCTAAACATTTAAAGATAAAATAACAGGAAGTATTTAATTCTCCACTACTTATTTCGTAAAAATATTGACAGAACCAACGTGTAATGTACGTAAAATAGAACGTCAATGAGCTTAACCTTTGGAAAACATTTCACCTTAATATTCAACGCGTTTTATCTCCCATATGCTCCTAATTTTATTAGAATCATTAAATCACTTTTAAAACCATTCGCTAGCATTTGCTCATTATTCATTTGTATGGTTTGTCAAAAGGTATTTTCGTATATCGTGCAAAATAAACCAAAAATAGAGCAAAATATTTAATGAGGAAATTTTTATAAGAACTAAGTATTTTTTACGATATTAAAATACATTGAAGCAATTATAAATAAATTAGCAAATACAACATGTGGATAATGTTGAAACCATATTGTGAAATGTCTATGTAACTGTAAAATACGACCGGCAATGACGACCGTATATATATATATATATATATATATATATATATATATATATATTCATTCAAACATAGAAATAGGTATATGGAAAGGGGATAGGAAAACACATAACAGGCGAACACAGGACATGTGGGGAAGGCGGTTTTTGAGCAGATCACGAAAGTAAAAATGTTTCCTTGATGATATATATATCTGCATTGCTCACTTCATAATTCATCTCTCTATTTGATATTTTTGTAAAAATTATTGTTGAAATACCTTTTTTATTAACTAATAACATACATTAAGATAATTAAAAAAATATTTCAAATACAAAAAGTTTAAAGCCATGATTATGTATAAAATAATAAAAATATAATTAAATAACAAAAATAATTAAAAAACTTCCAAAAAAAGTAAAAGTTTTTTCAACATTGCTCCACACCAATGTTCACGACGAGAACACTGCGTGCCTACCCCTTTGATAAACTAAATGCAAAATGATCATATCCTAAATACATTGACATTTGTCCGTTGACACTATATAAATAATATGTATTCCTGTTTATTGAACTGTTTCGTTCATTTTGACCTGCTAATAAAAACCAATGACATGCAGCACCGTCATCCAAAATAGTGCCTCGAGTCATACTATTTTTATCTGTGCATCTTAAGTCTATGAATAAACGCAGGTAGGTTTCAGAATTCTTTTTTGATTCCACACGCTGTAAGACAAATGCCTAACATCAACTGGAAATAAATAAAATTTTAGCCATGCATGAAACAAATATTTGAATACATCACTGAAGAAACATTGACCGGTCAGGATTAAATAAAATTTTATTTTTTCAAAAATGAACCGTCCTAAGAATATTTCACTTTCTATTCAGTAACCAAAAGTTAGAGACTGGTTTTCTTTCATTTGTATGCAGCGGAACCTTACATGGTATTTTCTATGGAATGTTTAACCATATTCCCTTCTGCAGAAAAGTAATGTTCAGTACATTTATAAAGAAATTCATAACTTTTCTTTAATATTCTTACACTTATTAGTCCAGGAAGCCCATTAAAACACCCTAAACGAAATCATAAGTGATAGCTAATGAAACGAAATATTATTACAAGTAAGAAAGAAATATAACATTAGTCTGAATCAACCAAATTTTATTCGTTCTTGAAAAGACACTAACGTGTATAAGCATGAATTTTAAAGAATTGAGTATAACACCAAAATCCATTACGAGAAAAGCATGAACATTCGTAAAATCCTTTCACTATTTTAAAAATAGGCCAGATTGATTCCTTAGTCATGGATATAGGAATGCGTATAGTTCATATATGAACATATTTAAAGCATTGATTCTTTAAATGTGTGTATAAATTGGTTTTAACGTATTTGAACATAAAAAAAGCACCCAACGCAATGTTAGCATATTAAAGATAAATAAGTAACTTAGACAGTATTTTAATGGAAACCTTAAAGGAAATTTCGGTGTAAGAGCCTTTGGATGAATAAGTTAATCACTTACTTTTTGCTTACGCAAAATTTCGTCCTAGATCCCCCGTCCGTGTATGGTGAATGGTTTTCTAAGGAAAAAACTGGGAAAACCTTCACTTAAACTTGACACAGAGCAGACACACCTTGAACTGAAGCATCCAGTCATATCTAGACATTCGAAAAAGCGACTAAATGCGGCTAAATTTGGTACTAAAAGAAATAGTTCCATATACATATCAGAGAGTGCAGTCCTGTCTTCTTTTCGAAACGGCTTTGTGGACTCGATGAGGTCACGTCACCTTTTCATTCTCGCTCGACTCATAACAAACAGATGTAACAAGACTGGGTATTCTCTGAATTCCCTGATTAATTAAATGACTTCCTTTCACTGGTCACCAATTATATGAGCAATATAGATGGTTACACTTCGTGATGATGTTTATAGTTTCCATAAAATACGTTTACAATTTTAAGTTATATTCCATAACCATGTGTGTCATGTAAAACTTTCTTTCCTAATTCAATGGCCCTTTTCTGCCACATAAAAACATTGTTAAAAGTGATAGTTCAGAGAATCTATATTCTGTCGGGGAGTTTTTGGTATCATTCAATTGAAATGTTAAGAGCTCTTGGTGATAGTATTTTTCGTTGGGGGACCATTCCTTCTCAGATGATAAATAACAGGTCGATTACTGCTATAACTGAGATTGATCTTCCAAGAGTTAGTATGATAATTCATGCTGTATAATCATCTGGATAGTGAGAATACCGTCGAGGTGTTTGCTAATCCTGGAGAGTGTTTGGGGAGGAAGGCCAAGTTTACTCCTACAGATATTGTAACAAATAATTAATCCAAGCCTTAACTATTTAGTTATTTATGGATACTCCCGTGCATAAAGGGAATCAGTGTACTTGGCTTCCTATGAAACCGAATAAAGCTCCTACAGAAAGTATATAACGAAAGTGAGCTACTGCATAGTAACTGTAATGTATTGCGATATCAATCGAAGAAGTTGCTAAAACTACTCCTTTTAAACCCCCTTCTGTAAATTAGAGCAAAAATTCTAAACTTCACAGTACAAATAAATCTCTAGTAAAATTGGTTTCCATGTTGGTGCCAGTCAACTGAAAATTTTAATCCCTGTTGGCACTGCAATAACTTTTGCTGAAAAAATTAAAAATTTCTTAAAATAGTTTCTACATAAGTCATTGAAAAAATGTGATTAAATTAAAATTTAATATTTAAAAAATTGAAAATATTTAACACGTCGCGATTTAGATATTAGTTATTAAATAAATATATAATCCATTCGTCATGATCCTGAGTATCCGATGATGTTTGTATGAACGTAAGTGAATTCTTAATAAAATTTCGTTTATAGCCACAGCCTACGAGAAATGAACGGACGCTATAGAAATAAAATCTTATTAAATTACTTTTGGTCGCATAATATTTCCATTACTTTTAGACAATGCACTTTTGCACTCCATTTTTTCAGTAGCGAATTCCGGCTAACATGTTGGCAGCCCTGGTGGCGAGAGCTCTCTTGCGACGCACACTTCCTCCGATAAGCCATGATTTCACAGCTGTTCCGTTCAAGGTCATCAGAAGGGAGAGTGAGAGTAACGAAAGGAATGCCACCAAGCATTCACTATGTGTTCTTACGCTGCTGTAAAAAATTCGATAAATTTTTAGCCAATTTACCAAGTAACCTACCAACTTTCCAGGAATTACATTTTTTAATTTAAAAAGCAAATGAAATTATTAAGGAAAACGGATCCGAAATATTATTCTATATTACGAGAGTCAATGATCTGGACCAGCTTGTAGCACTTCAAGCTTCCCCGTGGGTACACTAATTGAAAAAGCAAAAACTGAGACTCTTCAGACAACACAAAGCATAGGAGTGAGGAAATAATTAGTATGAGGCAAAATGAAAATAAAATGTTAGCTTTTAAACGGTTTTCCTGATGCATTTCCGCAATTGGTCAATATTTATAAAATATAATTTCAAAGATCCTAATCAATGCTTATCCACGTGCAGGAAACATACAAATATGGTACTCCATATTGCCATTTTTACTCCAAATCCAAAAAATATGAGCTACCTAAAGGTTTTTCTAAAATATATTATAGGAGATCATACAAAACTTTATATATACTCATGCATAATCTATCTTAGGGAAATGTAATTTTGAGGTGTTAATGTTAATTGAAGCTGAGGAAAGATTAAGATTTATAAATTGAAGGAAGAACATTTCTTTTGAAGCACAAGCACATTTGCAAAGATATAAGGTGAAAATATCTGGAAAAAAGGCATCTTGACCACATGGGGAATTGGTGTTTAATATAATTACAACAAGATATTTTAAGACAAAAATCGCTACTACATAGTGAGAAAACCAATACGCTTATAACAAAGGTGATACAATACTCAAATATTTAATTCGAATATTCATACAAATCTTTAACAGTTAAATTTTTATCAAATTTCCAAGTAATTTTGTAAGTGCATAATAGTCAATTAATTGAAAATTTAAACTTAACTCCAATGAAGTCGACAATTCCAACTATATTCTCCCCATTGTACGGCCGCAGCCTGACCGTAGCCAAACCGCGGAAAAATGACCTCATTACCCAGATTGGATTTTGCGAAGGTCAAGGAGGAGGCCGCCGGGCACGGGACCACATGCCCAGGCTCCCATTAACGCCCACTAGAGTATGCCAGCAGAGGGTCACATCTTTCCCTACCCCCTCTGCTCCCATATTGTCCACGAGTAGGCATGCAACTAACATGTCCCTGCATATTTTCATTCCTCTTTCCTTACAGAAAAGATCAACCACAAAGATGTAGACTAGCCCAATTGAAAAGGAACTAAAACTTAAACCTTATTAATGAGAATTTTTCATAAAGGCTTTTGAGAACACTATTGAATTATTTTTTGTTTAATACCTAACGAAAATTTTTGTGTCTAACACTTCAGGACTTCACGACTGAGGTTGGTGTCGGTCTGTTGCTAAGAGCCCCCTCCACCTAACCCTGCCAGGCGGACCCCCCCTTCACGGGTAAGAGAAAATCAGTTTTACCATTTTAGGGTGTGACCCTGTACAAGAGAAGAATGATGTAGTAATTTTAACACCACAGAGCAGTCTTAGGACTAATGCTCGGAAAACAAATGCCTACAGCAAAAAGCACAACAAGCATGGGCAGCAGTTGGAATATCAAGAGCCGGTGCCTCAGAACTAAAAACTTCGAAATAGATATCGGTGTTTCTTTCTTATATTACATAAAACGTTCGTACGGAAAATAAGTGTACTGAGCTCAGGAAAAAAATGTATTACCCTTTTACATATCTTAAGCTAAAAATCCTCAAAATAAAACCCTTGGGAGTCGATACACTTGTTCTAACGGCGTTCCCATTCCTGGAACGCTCCCGCGAAGGCATCATCCGGAATCTCTTGAATACACGTCGTCACGGCCTCTTTGTCGGCGTCCTAACTCCGGTATCGCGCTCCTTTCAAACTCCTCTTTATCTTCGGCAACAGAAAAAGTCTGGTGGTGCCAAGTCCTGGCTATAGGGCGGAGGCGGCAGCGTTGCCACATCTTGCTTGGCCAAGAATTCCGACACGACAAGCGTGGAGTGAGACGGCGCATTGTTACTCATGTTGTCAGTCATACGGCTGATCGCTGGCCGGACGCGGGTGACTCTTTTCGAAGCCTGTGGAGCTATTGGACGTAAAATCCAGCATATATAGTTTGTCGTTCAGGTACAAATTCGTAGTGGACGACTCCCCTTTTGGCAAAAAAGATAATGAGCTTATTACACTTATTTTCCGGACAAACTGTGTAGACACACACACTTCGTTACACTTGAATGAGAAGTTTTATTATTTATTCATCGCATTTACAAGTGACAATAACTCATATTTACCTTACGACTCCTGTTCATATTTCTTGTTAATTTTTAACGCATATCATACTTAATATTTTGAAAATTGCCAGCAGTATCTGATTACATTGACATAAAATCAGTAAGATTATCTCAATAACTCAATCTCTTTAATGTATTTGGTCTAAAGTTCTTTCCTCGCGCCTATGGGGTGCATTTATGTGCTTTCAAACTACTCCTTCCCATAGTATATTTTTATATATATTTGATTACAATAAATAAGACTACATCAAGGCATTAAATATATTGCAATGAAACAGTGTTTTCATTTATTACATTCATCATACACTCTAACACAAACTTTTGATATCAAATATGGCGTTTGATTTACTTCCTTCTACCGATTAGGTTTCAATTTATAGACTTTGATATACTAAGTCATGTCAGGTAATACTTCAGCCATTTTAAATGAATAAAAGAACCTTTCCAATATAAATAAAATAGCATCTGTTAAAATGCACAGAATAACGATATTTTTCTCTCGATCCATTGGAGCATGTATAAATGATTTAATGAAAGTATAAAATAAAAGAATTGTTTCCTCTGTAGGTAGTCTTTTATTTGTCCAGATTTTACAAATTAAATATAACTCCATACAATTAGCAAAGCTTCAAATTTTACACATACGTAATAATCTCCAAAAAGACTAACATAAATATGATGTACAAAAAGCAATGAAATATTCATATAATTTCCCTTCATATCAAAAATAATATACAATGGAGCAGTGTATTAAATATCAACATAAAATGCAATGCTTTCTTTAAACAAGGTATTTACAATAGCCAAGAACAATTAAAGGTTTCTAATACATCATGTTTATATCTAGGTTTATTTTAGTGACTCTTTTACACAATGTTGTAAACTCTAGATATAAAGACTCAAAAACAAATGAAAGAATATACGTAGAGTATGCTCATGAATACTCTTAATAGTTGGCAATACTTTTTTGCTGTAAACTTTAGAATGGTTCTCCATAAAGGGAGGGAATTCAAGAAGAAGGTTAAGGAGGTTTTGCAGAGGATGTGTTTGTCCGATGAAGTGTTCTCGTACCTGAAATTGGACGCGATTTGGAGTTTCTCAGCCATGCTATTGAAAGTGACAAGGTAATGCACTTTACGCACACCTTCACGGATTATAATTCGTGCAAAATAATTTCCATCGGATGCTTAAACATTCCGGTCAGTCTTACAAAGGGCATACTGATACTATCGACAGGGCAAATACCTTTCTATTTAGCAGATTATTGTTTCATCCCACCTTAAATAAAGATGGACATTAAAAAATTAAACGTTTAAAATATAGTCAAGGAAATTTTATGGTAATATTTGAGTAATATTTAAAAAACCAAAATTAAAAAACAAATGGCAAAATTCAAGGCATCAAGCAATGAACGATCTCCATGGAATACAATTCAATTTCTGTGTAATGCTAAGTTCCTTTTGACAACCATAGGAAAAATTAGCACAATATCAAAGGTACGGTTGGATGTACCAAAAGACGATGTGAATGTTTCTCGCAGGTAATTCTTAAGGAGATGACTCCGCTTTAAGGTCAACGGGTATCTCATCGTCATTCAAGTGTTGAAATAGAACTTGTCTCTTATTTATTTCAATAGATTTACCCAATTGCAATTCAGCACTTCCGGTTCTTTATGCCTGATAAAAAAAGTAAATTCATGTCAATTAATTAATACTTAAAAATAGCAGAGAATATTTATTGTACCTTCGTAGCTAATACCATTAGTTTGCCAAATGTTTTGTTATTTCCACTTCTTGGTGAAAAAGATAATACAATAGTTTTAAAGAGGACATTCCGCCGATAAAACTGAATTCAAAATGGGAATCCTCGGGTTCTGACTGAGAGCTAAAGGCAGTTAGGTCACATACAGGCCCAAATTATTCTCATCAAAGACGAAAATACGAACTGGTTTATCCATCGACATGTAGCAAAATAATTCCTTATAAATACTTTTTAGCTCTGTATCGTCCCATTAAACTTTCTCTTGTATCTTTTAAATTGGCAATTATAAAAATTTCTTAGTAATATGTCATAATTATATCACAATGATGTAGGTCACATAAGTATTTTGATGATATACTTCAATATCATTTTCACTTATGTCAGTTAGTATATGTGAAAAACTATACTTTCTTGGTAACATCTTGCCCAATGATCACTTTCTGAAATTTAAACTCTAAATTAATTTCATATTCTTTAATTTTGTAAGCAGGCTAATGTCTTCAAGAAACAAAATTAATATAAGATATACTTCTAATGTAATGAAACAAAAAACCTCTTTCGATAATTGCGTACGTTTCCATTTTTAATAAACATGCAACAAATTTGATTCAAACAGTTATTTATGAGAGTGAAATTTTTAAGGTTATGTCCTCATTTAAAATTACGTTTAAAAGTTATCTTATATGATTTTGGAGTCTGTGAACTTAAAAATTATTTTTTGTGTCACTAAAATATTAATAATTGTAGTTGAGATATATGTTGAAGGAATTTGAAACTGATATTAACAAATTTTGAATTTTGATTTCAAGATGAACGAAAAGGTTGAGATTTCTTACCCCATTTTCAGTCCCCATAAATCCAATGCAAAGCTGGAACATGTATGCAATGGCTTCCAATTAAAATTGTCTTCTGCGTAGGCGTACGTACGTTGTGGTGCTTCATGTGTATCGCCTTGTCAATTTCAGTAGCATGGGTGAAGAAATTCCAAGTCGCTTTCATTTTCAGTCACAAGCACCCTTCGCCTGACCAACACATCCTCCACAAAATCTTCCCCTTTTTCATCTGAAATTCCCTCCTCTTTCAAAACATCATTTGGCAGTATTCTACAATACAAAAACACGCTTGCTTTTAGCAAACGTGAACTTCAATTCTGCCACGCCCAGTCATTCTTTTGTTCTTGATAATAGCAAGAAGGTTTTCCATGCTGTCCTATGGTCACTGAAAAATTTTAAGGAAACGATATTAGTAATCAAAAAGAGTTCCAATTGACTTTGTTTATATTATAAATTAAGCATTATTATCGGCCAAAATATTGCTATGAATGTAAACACTTTAATCTTAATATTATTGATATTTAAATGAAAAAAGGAAAAATATTTAGTAGAAACTATATCGTTAAAACATTTATTAATCTTTTGACGTTATTTATGTTTTCAAGGATAACAAGGTGGATCGGACGAGCTGTGTGTGGAACCCTAGAAACAGTATTTTCAGCGGCTTTTTGCTGAACATATAACCTTTTTCTGCAAAAAAGAGCCTCTTCAACGCCTCGCTAATGCAATCCTGTTTTTCCTATTGTGCCTTCTCTGCCTGGTTTTCAAAATTTCCAGGATTTCTTTAAAAGATTACTCTTCATAAATGTTTCTCACTTGCTACCTAGGTAAGTATCCATGGTTCAGTCCGAACTTGTGTAGCCTTTGCTTCAGGGATAAATTGATGGCTGCACTCCAGCTCTGCAGTCAGCAGAGTAATTTAATCTGATACATTCGTATATATTAAGGACACCATTCATGAATATATTATTTAATATTGAGAATACTTGTAATTTTTTGAAAAGAGAATAATTATTTGTACGAACGGCGTAATATAAGATATTTTTTCTAAATGAACATATTACATTAACCTACGTTGTGAAAAATCCAGTGTTTAACTTGAAATTATTACGCAAAAATTAACTTCTGGTTTTTTCGTAGGCCGAGTTTTTAATTGAAGTTAATCGTTCATTTAGATCCTCATGTTTGCCTCATGAAAATTGAACGGTCGTGTGGTATACTTTAACGACACTCGTAATAGGTTAATTCCTTCGAACATCCCTACAAGTTGGACAGTGTTAACGTTCGAGTTAAAGTTCACCAGTCCAGTTGGGAATTTCAAGGTTACAGATTGTTCCTATCGCTGATAAAAATGAACCGTAAGGGTATGGACCTAAAGAAAATATATTTTATATTTAAAACCAACGAAAAAAGTGAAATTAATTTTGGACTAAAAGCTTAATTAAAATATTTCCGATAACTGATTATTTCATACTTTAGAAGCGACAGACACTATTTTTGGAATTTTAAGACAAATTTTCAGAAATACAATATAGCGGATGGCATTTAATGGAATTTTTAAATAAATAATGAAATAATTTTCTTCCCTTTTCGCATATTTAAAATAGGACAATAAGAACCGTACAAACTTGTAGAAAATTAATATTTTCAATACGTATTAACGTTTTATAAAATGTGTTTAAAATTTTTAAGAATAAAATGTTAAAGCTAGTATTTTCTTAGAAAGAAACATTTTGACAAATAAGATACGAAATATACGATTTCATGAAATATCGGAACAGACGGAAGTGAAAAAGGGACTCTGTGATATAAAGACAATGTAAATGGGATGAAGGACGAGGATGTTGGGATAATCCTGACGAAGGACTTTGAAAGTTTGGAATAGGTTATAAAAAAGAATTAACGCCACCTAACAAAAAACTATCAAAATAGGCCCATTTAGTCGGTGTTCTAGACAGCGATTACACAGGCCAACAGTGTTTTCGGTGACGGAGCTTTTAATGTTGATTTAAAGAACAGTTGGGGTTCTGAATCCAATTATGACACTAGTTTTTTCCTATCAGCTATAGTTTTCATGATATAGATATGTTGTTACTTACGTAAAAAAATCTTCTACATTATGATATGGGAATATTATATCAATAATTATTAATATAATATTCCCATATCATATTGCCCAGCGATGTTCCTGGTATCTTATCTTCTGTAGGACCAATGCTATTGTATCGTATTCTTCTTTCATTTTAGTTGAATGAGCGATTGGTATTGCGCCAAACCCGTTACCATTGTGAAGAAGTACACATTTTAAACTACGCTTGGAGCTATCAATAAATCTTTTACCGAAGTCGATACAAACGATTTTTGTTTTCTAATCTCATAGGCCTAGAATATAGAAATATCCATAAAACTTATTGACAGTTTATTGAAAATAACAGGAACGCCGCAGAGTGGTTATAAATTAGTAACTTTATAGATTTATTTAACTTTGAATATTATTTCCGGAACATATCAAATATTTGGATTCAGCTCTACAAATATAGTTAAAATCATCGCAAAGATTCCCGGAACCAAAAATTTTTTTTCTAGGCCTGTGTAATTAATACGCATAACATATATGCTACCAAAGGTTTCTAAAGAATATTTAACAGTTTTTTCAACAGTTTTTTAAGCATGTGAAAATGGTACCTGTTCATAATAGAAATCAGCAGAAGTTTGGTTATAACTGTAGTGTTTATCATTTAAATTTTATTAAATAACATCCTAAGTTCCTTATTGTAAATATTACAAGATAAAATTAATTTTTCGTTAAAAAATATAATGCTTATATTTTAATGACTTATATTTTATTGACTTGTATTATTTACTTATATTTTATTTACTCTTATATTTTATTGACTTGTATATATATATATATATATATATATATATATATATATATATATATATATATATATATATATATATATATATATATATATATATATATATATATATATATGTATATATATATATATAGATGATTTCTTCGAAGTAACACGGAAGTGTTGAATAAAAAAGATGGATGGAGATGAGATGGACGGAGGTGGATTTGTTTCTTGCGAGGTGGTGGGACAATTCATTCATCCGCATACATTTTGTCATCCTTGTCCTGTGTTTTGACTTGTCAAACCCTTATGATGACTTGGTTAGTTGACGCCTTGGTGATGGGTGTTGTGGGATCTGTGGATGAATTGTTAGTTTTCTGTGTCGCTTGTTACTATTTCCGCATCCTCCTTATTCCATCTCCGCTCCCCTCTGGCCTCCCTTTCCCCCTCCATAACCTCCTCCTTCACCCCTCTCCCACCACCTGTTCCCCGCTCCGCTTTCTCCCCCTCCATATACCCCTTCTTTACCCCTCCCCCACTACCTGTTTTTTCCCTTCTCCCTCGTCCCATACTCTCTCTGCACCGCGTACCCTTTTCCTTAGTCATATCTTATCTTCCGAAGAAGACGGAGCTCAAGTCCGTCGAAATTATCAAGATAATATTGTGAGTGTTCTTTTAATCTATGTATGTATATGTATGTGTGTATATATACATATATATATGTATATATATATTTTTTTTCCTACAGGTTCCCCCCACCTTTCCTCACCTAACTCCCAACCCCCTCAACCCTTACCCTTCCCTCATGGTGCTACACCCCCTGCCACACACCTTTTTGGTGGCTCGCAGGGTACTTATGTAGATAAAAAAAAAATGTGTTCTCGTGCTGTGAGTTACTGTCTAAGTTATATATATATATATATATATATATATATATATATATATATATATATATATATATATATATATATATCTTCATAAAACTAAATATTTATACCTAGCCTTTTAGCAAATACACATTTACCAAAATTTATGAATGCATTAACATAAGTGTTCATCCTAATGAAAAACGATGCATTCCAAATAAAGAACGATACCTATTCTTACAGCGAAAATGAACATTAATATTCTAATACTTTGTAAAAGCTTCAGCAATGACAAGCTGTTAAGGAGGTCGATCAGGATTAAACCCCCGTTGTTCCTATTTCAGGGACTATTGCCTTACCTGTACATACCCTACCAGGACTTCAGGGCCTAATTGACTTCTACTACTCTATGCCCGACTTATATACTGATCTTGTCTCGGTTAACGTGTGCTCTGATTGGCCAATTGGAAATACATCATACCTACTCATGTCTTGATTTAAAAAAACCTCCCACTCACATCCGGTTGAGGAACCACACGTGCGGCGACCTGACGTAATCCGACCGCTACCACAATTGTTTATATTCCGAGATATCACTCAATCCAATGCAACATTGCCACCTTGAATTCCATGAACGGATATGAGTGGGTGTGAGCCGCAACAGCAGTTGCACAAGACATTGCCTTTTATGGAGTCTCGTACTCGAAATGAGCAATTATTGCGCACCTTGGCAATCGATGTTAATGTATATAAGGCGGGCTATAACAAGCAGCTAACGATTTTGAACAGAAAGCGCATGCGACAACATAGTTGAAGCTTATGCCTGTATGTTTATATGGAGACAATAAAACTGCATTAATGTTTGAAATTTAAATAGGCCCACAAAGGAAAACCTCTACAAGTTATTTATGCATGAGTATAATTTTAAGGTTACCCTTCGTTACTTGATTTATTAAATCGATACACATTACCCTAAAACGTTTCCTTTTACTCTTGGGCAATATTCGGTAACTAGTGGATTAGTGATACCACATATGGCCTTCATGATGGAATGCAAACGATCAACTTTAAAATTTTTAACCCAACAGCCAGACGAAAATATAATCTAATTCAGGCTGTATGAAAAAGGGTGTCCCAGTTACTCAACAATGATTAAAAATTAAAATTCTCCTTGTAATTTAATTTATCAAAGTTAATCCAATTTATGAAATGTATACAAAAAAGGAATATTTCAATAAATTTACTATTCCAATCGATGGTAAGAGTTTTAGTTTTTATTTTAATATATGCGCAGTTAAAATAATAAATAATTATATGACATCTTCCTTGAGAAACTTGGCTGAGATCAACTGAAATTAGATACAGAATTAGTTTCTTTTTTGATTTCGGTTGTTTTTGCCTTCGTCAACTAGTGCAACCTTTGTATTAAAGAAAATCTTTATGAGGGAATTTCTTAAATTTATTATGTTCGAAAATTTAAATTTACCGAAATATATCCTACGAAATCGATCATTGTATTCAATGTTCAAGCTTGGAGAATATTAATAAATTAAAGGCTTGATAAAATTACATAAAAAAGCTGTATTAATCTATGAAATATTCAAAATAACATTAGGGAATTTCAAAATACATTTAAGCTAATATTGTAAGTGAAGCGCACTTCATAAAATTACTAATTGCTCCAATATTTCCGTATTTTAATCGAATAAAGTAATACATAATTTTTTCCTTATACTCTTTCGAGAAAGTTTCGTGGTATCAGTGTTACATGATAAAAACATCGAAATATTTCATCAAATAAAATTAAATGAGTATTGTCGAATTAAGTTTAAGTCTGTTGTTGTTACAAAGAATATACAGTTTATCCGAAATATCATTTTTTGTTTAGTTTGATTGAACATGGATAATAAGATTCTCATTTTGATGAAATCCTTTCAAAGAATAAGATTCAATAATAAACGGGTAAAAAACAATCTCAAGAGTGAAAAAGACGTCCCTAAAAACATATATCACCCTCGTCTATGATTAAGTAACTTTTTCGCCATAGAAATATAATGGCGAATACATATCACTATACTTTTGTCACGACGTTTTTCCTAAGCGTGTTCTCCTTCAGTTAGAGTTTCATATTTAGTTAGATATTTGCATTGCTTTGACTGAGACGTTTTGGAAACTGCTTTGAATATTTCATTCAGAATAATGTAACTTCAAACGTCTTTGCTTTGCTCACTCAAATTGGAGTTGATTATCATTCGCTTTAAAGTCAAAAGTTCCGTGTGCAACATTGATACCTCTTCTATGTAAGCCAAAGATACACAATATAGCCCACGACTATGCCTTGTACCTGACTAGTAAAAACAACACACGGCGGAAATTAGAAGAAGCATGTCAAGTGTATAATGTTCCAAATGAATCCTTTCGACATCTTAATACATTGGAAAATATTTGGTCTACTGTGGTTTATCTCAAAATGTACCCAACAACGAATGGTAAGAGCTCGAAATCCCCTTGTAGCATTCAAACGTCTAGGAGTGAACGAGGTTTGAAAATGTCCATAAGCCTCAACGTCAAGTTTACGGAAAAAAAGATTATACAGCGCCTTACGTCTTCCCGTAATATGCCCAATATTAAGATTAGTGCAATCAGATTACTCTGAAAATTAGAAAGGAGCAATTCTCCTTTGCCTCCAAGTATTTCACTAAAAATATGTTTGTACTCAGTAACACCTGGCTATTCACGCAATTGCGTTTCTGTTCTATGAATAAGAAATTGTTTCACTAAAGCTGAAGTTTTTTGTGGTGTTTATGTCTTTTTTGCAACAAATATGGAAAATGTTAAACCTACATCAATAATGAAATGAATGATGGTGTCTTTTTTGTTTGACAATGACGTAAAGTCACCCAATTCAATGCGTTTTTTTAATTTGATTATGCACATTATTGAAATAAGGGTATATTAGTCTCCAAAATAGATTAACTCAAAATGGAAACTATGTTTTGTATGCTATGCAATTATTTGCATCCGGTGACCTACTTTAGGTAACTGCAGTTATTTACTAGGTTCGGTTTGCTACAGGTTGTAACCCCTTTGACGGTCGCGCAACGAATGCGCATTACCACAAAAATTTGCATGATTTTAGGGTTCGGAGGTATATTTAATTATATAACATATAAGTAGTAGTTATATAGATAAATAGGTCTCCCGATTGAAGGTTTCCTACTTGCATCAATATTTTGGGAGGATAGAGAGTAGGTTGAAGAAGAGAAATTCCCGGTACATCCAACAAAAAACCAGATCAATGGATATGTTTAAAATTTGAGGCACATGGTAAATTCTGATTGAACCATAAGTGTTAGCTTTCTTGCAGAAAACAACAATGTTAAAAAACCATATTCCATTGAATCTATCAGTGGAGTTAGCTAAGAAAACAGTGTGCCAGGGTGGTCCCCAGGTGCTGTTGGATCTCTAGTTGAGGGACAATCTGCCCATGGACCCCTTAGTTCCCTGTGTATGGACCAAAATTTATGTTATACGTAGTTGCTTGTAAGGAATGGTGGACCATTGTTTTTGCTCCAAGGACCTTAGAGTACCATTTCGAACCAGGGGATTATGTCAAAGAGGCCATAATAACGTACCTGAACGAGAGCCCAGTCTTACAGCCTTTCATAAATGATACAATTATCGGCGGAAGAATGGCCATTGGTGTGTCGTGGCATTTGGGTGTTCTTAAGGAGAAGTTGTATTTTGTTAAACAATATTTTTTCCATGTTAAATATATTTTATTTATTAGAAGCTGACTCTTTTTTAATACCCTGTTTTTATCTAAGGTTTATTTTGTTAGTCAAAAGTAAAAGATGAAGATTTTTAAAAACTGCCTCACAGAGGAGAATACCTGAGTATATTGAGTTGAAACTATGAAATACCCATTTTATATTGAATTCAAATTTACCTTTTTCAAACTACTTATAATACCTTTAATGTATTCAACAGTACAACTTGCATTAAATACTTAAAAGTTAAAAATTAGTATAATTCTCCTGTGTGTTGTGCTTTTCATTTGATAACAATAATATTATTAAGGTATTAATTAATTTATTAATATTTCGTGTTTAAATTTAAAAACTGGGGAAGACCATTTTTAATATTGGAAAATAAAATATGTATTTTTTGGGCTATAATAACCGATTCACGTCATCAATCAAGATAAATTTCTTTTATTTTGGGGATATTTCATTTCAATGCTTCATCTGGTTCAAATCAGTTTTTTGTAAAAGTCAACAAATGAGAAATTAATCGCTCTTTTTCATCAACTTGTTTTATAAATTGTTACCTGTAAAATTTCTATTAATGTTATCACTTCAAAACCGTGATATATTCTGGCAAGTTGATATCAATAATTTCAATCAATATAAAGGCTTTAAGAAAAGTGGCACATGGGAAAAGAGGTCACTGCATACATTAATTGAGGAGTAAAATGTGGTTTCAAACTGTTCTTTACTTTGGCACTTGTCCTATATTTCAGCAGAGTTAAATGAGAGGTTTTCAAAACGACCCAAACGATTTTAATTAAATTTCTCATAATATGTGTATTTATATTTCAAATCATTGGTCAAAAATATATCACTGTCGCTTTTTACATTAAGACCATTACTGGTCAAAGAACAATAATTGAATTTCCACAATGATTTGGCTGTTAAACTATAATATTTGTTAATAACTTGAATTATGAATTCATTTTGAGATGCTTTTAATATCGGATTAAAACAGGTCACTTCATACATCAAATGAGGATAACATTTTGTTTTACGCCGTTCTTTACTTTGGCACATGTCTCATATTTCAGCAGAGTTAAACCAGAAACCTTCAAAGTCACCCTAACCAATATTTGAAATAATTGGTTATATGTGGACCACTATCTTTTAGAGCCGAAAGTGGAAAAAAAAACAATAAATGAATATCCATTATCATTGGGCTGGTAAATTATAAAAATACCTGTTCACAGGTGCAATAAATAACTGATTTTCAGATTCCTCCAAAATCGGATTTAAACTATGTCTACAGACTAAGAATTAGAAAACACATTCATTCGATTCTACATACTTATTTTTCCATTATTTTTAATAATAATAATTACAATCCATGCCTTACAATGATAGTACCTATAGATATTCGTGTTTCTTAATACAAAACACAATAAATACGTCAGTTTATTACGTTGGAAAGGTATTCTGGAAAAATACACACGAAACTCATCAATAAAATGCATGCGAAAATTGGCAAAAATTCTTGTATTTCATTACTGAATCAGGACTGTTTAAGAATTTGCAAATTTAGGAGCTTTAAAGACAGGGGATCTCAAAACTTATGGATGCTTTATCGATAATATATGTGTTGTGTGAATAAGCTATGAGTGTCTCTGAAGTCTCTCTACCTCATATCGCTGTAGTTTTCGGCAATAAAGCAGAGTACCAAACTTGATTCCATCATTTGACGAAAGTGGCTCTAGAACGTCAGTCCGAAACTCTCAATTCCTGTCCAGACTAGACACTCAAGGATTCAGAGTCAATTTAGTTTTCTCCACCTAAAGTGACCTCTCCGAAGAATGAATTTTGCTCCTTTGCTTTCAGAATGGAGGGAAAAGTTTTAATATCATAATTCATTTGTGCTGTTAGGTTATTCAGAAATCTATTCTTTGCCAATTTAAAAAGACAGCTAAAGAAAAGTGCCATGTGGAGCAGAGAAAAATAGAAAAGAGCATTATTAGGTAAAAGTGGAGTCATTTTAACCATTTTAATTTATAAAAAGTGGGACACTTTTTTACGATTACAAACAATGGGTAATACTTTACTTGTTAATTTTCCTCGGTCCGAAAACAACACTTTTTGTCATTTTAATCGGAAACAATGACAACACAACAGCAACAACCACACAAACACCGAAGCCCTAAGTGGGAAAGAGCCCACCCTGGCTGGAATGGAACCTGGGACTTTAACTCGCCGGATCGTATTTTAATATATTCCAGTTCGGTTTTACAGAAATGTCTTCACAGAAGGGTATATTTATTATATGCACCACCTTTCCAATTTCCTCTTTGGTGACATTTCATTCCAAAACTATTAAATACCCGTAAATAGAAATATAAAATTTTCTTAATAAAAGGTCCTATACAAAATATATATATATATATATATATATTATCGAGAAAGAGATTTTTGAAACAAAATAGGCTATAGATTGCCGTTTTTCTCAACAGTTTGAATCACTAGGATTAATGGATGCATTTATTTCTTTTCCCACAGAGAAGACGGTTTCTTTGCGTCCAAAACTCCGTTATCTTCAAGGGAATTAGGCGCGAAAAAATGCCTAGTCGGTGACGTCATTCCGACCAGATGGTACCGTTACTATGGCAACGGTGAGTGGGAAGACCTTGAGAAGAGGGAATATAGAAGGGGGCATTTCGGCTCGCTAGTTTACCAACTGCCGCAAAGTTCAATCGTTTCCCGCTATAAAATTGGCTCTAGTTAATCATTTTTTGGCTAACAGGGTTCTCAAATAAGTTGACAGAATGATTAGGAAATTATTAAGTTTACGAATGATATTTAAATAAACTCAATTTTTTTATGCGTCAACTTAGTACTCCCGGAAAGTATTTTGTCTACTTTCCTTACATGAATAGTTAACGAAAGGAATGAGGTTTGAATCTAATCAAAACAAATGCAAATTTTGCTTTTTTTATCAAAATTCAAGAAAATTTACACTGCATTTATGAAATCGTATTTTATAATCCACTTACGACCACAGACATCATTTTCGACTTCGTTCATTGATCTGGCCCTAAAGAAAATTATATTTCAATGCAAAAATGGTCTACATAAAAATGTTTAATTGAAATAATGTTTCTAGTGCGCATGGTATAAAAAGTTGAAAACAATCATTTAATTTAAATATAAACATTTAGGAGTTCCTCACGGGTGATAATAAAGTATGTTAATTAATGATATATCCTTCTTTAAATTTACTGAAATCTGAGTACGTTTGCGTATTAATTTAGAATATTTATCAAGTTTGTATATCGTATAAAATTAAAACACATTTCCATTGTTTAAACGATTATCTTCGAATGAACGATATTAATATTAAGTTTAATGACAATATTTTAGAGTTTAAGCATTGAAAATTCAAATCTCCCACTTATACGAAGTATCCTTCCGCCTCGTCGTTATTCCTTTGTTTGTCCCGGATTATTTTCCGTTAAGAGAATCCTTAAAAATGATCTTGATTTATTATACAGAAGTTTACTCAAGTGTTTAGTGCATAGATTGGAAGAAATCAAACGGGACTGCTATTATAGCATCTTCTGTCAATTCAAGTTTGAACACATTTTGAAGCTTCCAGAGCGCTGTTGTCGGTAAGTTTCGCAACTACTAGTGTTATCCAATGAAACGGCCTATGTGTTCATTCGGAAGTGTGCTGATCTTTGCTCGTGCATCATATCTTTCAAATTGTGTTTGGTTACATATATATATGTTACAATTAATTGATAAAGTTTACTATATCTAGGATAGTTACTAGGCATAAAACCGATTCGATCTCAATTTTGATCGTGTTATTACATATATTTTCGTGCCGAGAATTCAACAGGCAGTTTCCAGAAACCATTTTGGAGAGGAATTCATTTGGAAGGTGGGTGGCGGTACTGCACGTATATTTATTGTCACACTGCATTTCCCTTCCTGGTCAGTCATTATTTATATTGACAGCTATTATCAACAAATGTTTGCTTTCAACGCATAACTTGAACCATAATGTGTATTTTACATTGTGGTCATTCACTACCCTGTCCAATAAATACGCGAACAGGGCCCATAAAAAATTTAATTCCCAATATTTTTTAATATCGTTTTTTCCCTTGGCAGTTAAGATTTTTAGTTTTCCCGCAGTTTCTTCATTTTTTTGGCTTCTACATTTACTCATGTTATTCCATCATCTTTTTTTTATATATTTTTGGATTTTAAAAAAGCATAGGGTTTGAACGGTGGCAAATGAAGAAACATTATAAAGGATCAAGGTTACTGAACATTTTGCCAGAACCTGGTGAACAATCAATGCTCAATCTGAAGGGGCATTGTCTTCTTAAAGGATCCGTCCATCCTGTTTGGTTAAAATGGTGGTCACTGTTTTCCTAAACTTAGTACATCAGCTATCATTCGGACAGTTTTTCGACGATCAGAAAGGATATGGAACTAAACAGAATCAATGCTGTCGTCAATAGAGGTGGTTAAAGGTTGTGTCGGTCTTGAACCATCCGGACGTCTCTTTCGGCTATCTTAAAAATATAATTTCGTAAAATTTCAATAATTTCTCATTACCCTTCATTGTACAAAACAATAAAACATGATATTGATTCGTCGCTCGATGATAACGAGAATGAATGGTTTTTGACAAACAGTAAAAACTAAAGGAACATTAAAGGCACCATGCGTACAACTCGACAATCCAACAAGTTAAGACATCTCATTAGGTATCAGGCAACTAACGCCGCTAATCGGCGGGGATATAGTCCGCGCCATGGCCGGAATATTCCACCAGTTCGCGTATTTATTGCGCCGACTATATATTTAAATATTTATATTGTTCAAAGTTATAGTGGTTCCGAGGGGAATCACAGGTGTGTTAACACTGCGCTCTTAATGGAAATACCTAAAAACTAATTGATTTTTTAAAAGATGAATCAATATCGATTTGTTAACTCTCTTCCATTGTGTGTTTTGCATAGGATGCGTCGGAGGTGGAAAAGAAGGACCAAGGAAGATCGTGACATGTTCCAGGTCGCGTATGTTGATGAGAGCCAAAGAGGGGACGCCGCTAATGAGGTTCGCAATGACCTCAATCCGACTAGGTTGGAGGAATTCTTGGTCACGGAAAACGGGCCAATATCTAACGTAGTAATGAGAGATCTCCGAGTAATGTACGAGTCATATCATGAGACGGATCCCGGACAAGAAGTTACATACGTCTCGCCCGGCTGTATTGAGGATTTAGATGCAACATGTGTCATATACAATTCGGTAAGGAAATCTTTGGTTCATAATTATTTCTCTTAGTCTGATGTTTAAATTTTCGATCTAATTATAACATTAAGAAACCATTAGGGGATTATTCTTTGCCCTTTGAGAAAGAAAAAAAAATTGCCTGTTTCCTGCAATTATTATCCGTTTAAGAAATTGTTACTGTTTAAATTTCATAGAAAATAAATTATAATATTAATAACAATCAGTGAAATATAGAAAATGTTATGATATTTTAAATTTGCTCATATTTGACAATTGACTTACATTGGCAATTGAACTAATAATCGTTTTTGTCTTAATAGTTCTATTCAACAAACGACTATTATTATCTTAACTTCATGTGCCACGTTTCTATCATAAATTTATGACCACAATTGATGGTAAACGAAGTACTATAGTGTTGCTTATAAGGTGTTAATAGGAAATAATTATTTTATTGTCAAAAACTTAAAAAAAGGAATGATTCTTTTCTCTTATTAAAAAATCAGCCTTATTTCTTTTTCTGGTTTGAATACATTTAGTTAGTTGGCACTTTCCAGCACTTAATTTTTCTTAATTATTGATCTGTGAAAGGCTTTTAAATTACCGTTTAATAAATTTATTTACAGTGAAGTTTTGGAAAAGACATTTCAGCTTCACTATACATTGAAAAGTGACTTTTCAGGCTTAATATGGTGGATATCCGTTTACTCACACACAGTTTCACGTAATTTTGAACTCTCTTCAGTGTTTTTAATTTGCACTGAGCGGTAGTGGAATGTTAAAGATGGTAATAGAGCGGAGAATGTTAGGGAAATGAGGAAGGGTCTGGGTCAGAATAGGGATGCTGGACGGGATGAAGGGTGTAAAGAAGTACAAAGAGATGAAAAGAGGCCATCTGCAGAGTAGGTTGCTGGATTGGGTTTTGTTTGGAGTCAACAAAATCTTTATTTGAGAGTTGTGTCCATCCAAAAACTCTCCTTAAACAGTGGAGTTCTTAATATTAATAGGTTAAGCACATTATTGAAATAAATATTTAAATATGTTATTTAATATGCATAATTAACTACAATACGAATTGTGGTTTATTTTATTATACATACGTCATCGTAAATAATATAATATAGTTACACACATTAAATTAAACGAAATATATTTTTAATTATTTTGGGGAAATATTTTAAATATATTGTCATATGAATTATTTATATTGTTATGAAAAATCATTGGGTTAAATTTCACCTAAATGGATACAATTAATCATGATCGAATGATGTATTGGAAAAATGGTGAATTTTTTTCATTTAACTTTTTGTCATTCTCTGTTAAAGAATTGTTTTTTTGGAGTAAGTATATTAAAAAACCCTAATGACTTATTTACATTACTAATAATTTTAATGTTAAGAGGTATCCCAATTATTTTAAGTGATTACCTGGGATTGGAAATTTCTAAAACATGTATCTTATACTTTCTTTATCGCATTCAGCTGTCGGAGTACAACTTCGTGAAATGCCTACACAATATGGGTACAATGTACTACGGAGGAAAGCTTCATCAGTCGTCTTATGAGTGCTTCAAGCTGGCTTTGAGTTACAGCGTGAAACGTTGGGGACCATTCGTCTCAATATCCTGCCTTCTAAGGATGAAGTTGGCTCAGACTCTAATGCAATGGGGAAAGGAAGACAAGATCCTCCAGGAGCTGAAAGAGGACGTGGAGAATATGGATTACACCCAGGATTCGAGCGTCACCCTATTTCTTCGGTACGCCTACGGTCACGCTTTGCTACGCCATGGGAGGTCACAGGAAGGCCTCGAATTCTTAGCACAGCCTCATTTCGCTGTCATGGAAACGACTGAAGAGGTTAGGGGCGAACATTTCACCATGTAGAACCTAATTCTTGAAAGCTATAATAATAAATATCGGAGGTGACGTTTCACAATGAAACCGTTAAAACAATTGTTTTCATATTTAATCATATATTAGGAATATTTATAAAAAATTAAGACATTATCCTTTTCATAAATATTTTTTTAAATGCCTCATGAATAGACTATAATTTATAGTGATTCCATATTCCTATCTTTTTGATGTTCAATTGAATCAATTATTATTACCTCATCACTATTTGTCCGTGTTATTTCAGAATATTTAATGTTTCCTTATACTTCACCCTTACATTAAAGGCAACTATATTTCACTTGTATATATAAAATTAACTCTTCGGTAAGAATGATGTGAGTCGCATTGGTATCACCATTTGATTGAGACAGTTTAATGACGTTGATTGGTTTTTAATTTATACTTTACACTTTTGATTTTGTATAACATAACAACTATTCTAACCAGAATAGATAAATTGGTTTTCCTAGTACATATATGATATTTTTCAATAAAAGTGATTTATCAGTGCCTTAATATTTCAGTTAAAATTGTAGATTGATAAGTTTTATTTAAGAAAAACCGATCACATAATTACAGTATCTTTCTACCTTAGGCTTAAAGGATTTCGTAAACTTATAGATTATTATTTTGTTCATTTAAAATATATTTTACCTCAAAATTATCCTTAAATATATTAAAAATTATGTAATCATCCAAGAATTTCATGAAAAAATCATGACAAAAGCACAATCATAATATTTCTCGTTAAAATATTTTATGGAAACGAATTTTGATTTATTTTGTCATAATCTTAATGTACATAAACATACAGTTCCATCAAACTTGAATATGTTATCATTGCATATATGCAGATAATACAACTGCAGCATACTAATAAAATATAAGAAAGTTTGAGTAAATCATTTTTAAAGTTTGTGCGGTACGGCATACATTGCATTTTTTAATCAAAGGTAATAATGTTTTCTCCCATATAAGAAACTAATATTTGATTTTTTAAATTCTTTTCTAAGATTTCCATGTATGTGCTTAAAAAGACCCTCAACCTTGTACTGCGTGAGCTGAACAATGGAAACGTTGATTTCAGCATGAACATGTACAGGCTCCTTTTTCTGGAACTGAACGGAAGACTTCATGACGATTTCATTATGTACGTGGAGTTTTGTGCTTCGTTTTGCCGCCTCCTGGACAGACACGGTCACACGGAAGAGCTGGGAGAAATATACAACCAAACGTGCTTCATCGGCCTATCAACCAGGTCACCGGTAGCTCAAATGTTATTCACTGTCATTGGATGTGCCTTCCCAGTTCACACTAAAATCCACCAGGAGTTCGTCAAGGTAAAATTGGTAATTCTTTGGAAATCATTACAAAATAATCCTCGAAATTAAAATCATAAAGCAGTTAAGAAAAAGAGGCTAAGATACATGTTTACTTTTATAGTGAACGTGATAAGGTTGATCATAAATCAAGATTTTTCTGCATATATATTAGCAAAGGTATTCTAAAAAAATGTATTTCTTTTCCAAATGCAACTCTACCTCTCATTTTGATGCAATCGTGACAATTATGTGGAATAATAAAATTTGTATAGCATCTTTCAATAATAAAGTTGCAATGTCAGTTAAAAAGGACGATTTTGAAAATAATATACTATTTTATCTCACACGTTTTAGACTGCTTTCTTATATCTTCACTGGAAAATTTTAAAATCAATATTAGATATGCTAGCCAATTTTGTTTGAAAGCCATCGACATCATATCATTTGTAGAATGGAATATTTCTCAATTTCATGTGATTTGGTATTATACAGAAATTATATGAATTATTTTCATTTTAGCCCAAAACGCCGTGGTTTCCTTTAGTTTTTCATTGCATATTCCTTAATTTTAAAGCAAAGTTTGGCAAAGCAATTTTAATAGTATAACTTCATTTATATACATAAACGAGTATATGTAAATGTAGCACATGATAATATAAGTTTGAGAATAAGCTTGATTAAAAATGCAGAAAAATAAAGTTTCAAATGCCATGATATAACTATAATAGAATAATGAATATTGAGAAAAATTAGGTCAATGCCATGAATTAATTGAACTTTTTTATTGTTTTTTTTTCCGGCATTTTGATTTCTTTTATTTAAAATTATTTCTGTAAAAAAGTCTAAACAAGTAATTCCTCACAACTTATTTTCAACCAACAGACATTAATTAATATACACAAGAGCCTTTTGAACTTCCACGGAATCATGGACCATCCTCGGCTAACTAAACTTAAAGCAACATCCACCTTTGTGTACTACTGGGTGACCACAGGACTGGCAATTAAACTCCTTAAGAGGACCTCCAGGAAGATTGATTCAGTGACACATCCGCTGTCGCAATTCTGCATAACCGCCATTAACAAGTTGGAAACTTCACCAAGCAGGAAGGAAGGCCCGGATATTGAATTCCATGACTTGATTGAATGAAAATGACCAAAAAAAGGAAAAAAAATCTTTCCTGAATATGTTGTATTGTTTCTCGTCAAATAATTGGCTAATTAAATATTTTGCATTCTAAAACATTATTACCGAGGGAATCGTTTTTCAAATAGTGAATCATATTAAAAATAGTGAATCGTATTTCAACAGATACAACGTAATTTTCAAAAGAGAAATGAAAAAATGTCCATTTCTTGAATCAAAACCATTTGCTAATAAAATATTTTAAATTTTTATATTTTACATTCTCTTCTGAAATATCGCCTTCATTTTTAACTGTTAAAATGATGTTAGCATACATTTCAAGAAACATCATTTAAGTGCATGTGCTACGTTCTATTGATATTGTGTTAATTATAAGTAATAAAAATATTTTCCAAAGAGAATTCCTCTTTAAGTACCTTTATACTCTAGTGTAATGATTAATTAATATAATAGATAACATGTTCTTAACAATAATTAAGTGGATTCTAACGTACTTTAAATAATAAAAAAGGTTCCCGGAAATGTTGAAAAATTATTTATTTAAGATACCATCTTTTTTAATATTAGTAAAATTGCTCTTAAATGAATTGTATAACATATCTCTTATTATTCATTGAAGTTTTTAAACGCTGTTTTATTTTTTATTTTTTTAAGTAATCAAGTCAAATTTTAAAAATATTTTAAATATATATGCGGTCGCACTACGTTTATACACGTAAATATACTTTTAAGTTGTCAAGTTATTTGGTACTATAATTAGCTTTTACATATTATCAAGAATTGAAATTGTAAATCAAATTTGGAATATTAAAATAGTTATATAAATACATTGAAAAAATGTATTAAACGAATTATGAATTTTTATGTTAATTTAACAGTTTATTATTCAATCAAAGAGGCAACATGGTCAGGTTAAACTAAAAAAGCGTATGGAGGATATTACAATTAGGGAAACCAATTTCCAATATTTTGTTAATAATACTGAGAGCATCCTTAGCTGCAATCTATGGAACGCAAACTTATTGTTTTAAATCTTACGACCAGCCTCATTCCCCATAGATACTACGAACCAGTTCATATAGCCTTCCTCTGATATGTTCACCGTATTCTAACATAAAAGCTGTTCCAAGGAATGTTTTGTTTTGCCACTACCATATTTACATTCATCTCGCCAAATGCCCTTTTAATCTCATTGTCGAGTATATATTTACCTAAGCTATTTTCTTTTACATCATGTTTCTAATTAGAACTTTAATAGATAAAGTTTTGTAACATTCAATGCTTCTGTAAATTACATCTATTTCCCTTTGATTTCCCTATTTCAACTATCATCTTAACCGACATATATCCAACTCTTGACACAATATATTTCAAATAGTGTTTCAACCTTGCCTTGCCTCTGAAAACGTTGCACGCCATTGAAATACTTTTTCCACCATACTTGTTTAGCTTTGCATTTCTCCCGTCTCAATTGAAAATTTAACTTTTCTTCATTTCCCCTAACTCTTTGTATATTTTCTTCCCTTTTTCTCTTTCCTCTATATTTGTAATCATCTCATCCGTTCTCCAGGGTCTCTTTATGCTTTTCCCGTAAAAGTTCGTCAGTTTTGCTTTTAACTCTAATGGTAATATTCTATCCGTTTGTTGTTCTATTTTGATTTTACTTTCTTATAACACCTTATTTTAGATTATGGTAGCTGCTCGTTTGTCCTCTTCCCCTACGCTGTGTGTTATTCCATTATTTTACTCCAGAGATCCTTAATAATCTTTCATCTCACCTCGCATATTCCTGATATATATTTATATTTACCCCTTCATTTTCTCCCTAAATATTCTCCAAATTTTCTGACCTCAAATTTCTCCCAACAAAATCCTTTTCCAACTTATAATATCGTATGAATGCTTTTCTACTATCCTTTCCCCTTCTTGTGTCCCGTCTCTTTCTCCTTTGGTGGGTGAAACAGCTCCATAACGCAATCTCTCGGGCAACATCTATCGGAGCACTTTGGCGCTTTATAAGATCGCAGATTTCATTGTAAATCAGGTTTCCTTATTAACTCAACTGGTAGAGCATCCTCCTGGAAAGAAGGTCCGTGGTTCAAATCCCGGATAAGGAAATATTATCCCTGATAAGGAAATTCTGTGTCCCCTTATGGAAAGGGAAAAAGGAATGTAACATTTGGTGTGGTATGGGTGACAGCTGTTGAAATATAAGTACTGTTATTTTTGGGTTTTATATGTACGGATGTATGAAATTTATGGTCTATAAATAATATGTTTACATCTAGGAAGGTGATTTGGGAGACGGAAACTGTAGACGTGAAGAAGGTAGAGCAATGTTGTCTACCTACTCAAGTGCCAACTTTTCCCTACCTTTTACATTGGACAGTGTGCCACACCCCTCAATATTCGAATCAATAATCATCGAGCCTCATGCAACAATTCCTCCCTTATTGGTATGCTCCCAATCCCCAAACATGCCTCCGAACACAAAACTGCCTTTGACCAATGTTTTAAAGTATCCGTCTTAACATCCCTCCCACACTCAGACCCTCTACTGAAACTCAAAACATTAGAGCTAGCTTTCATCTGGCTCTTGTATTCCTGGAATCGCCCAGGTATTAATATTAGACATTAATTGCCCCCTTTATGCATATAATTTCATCCCCCTCCGCCCCCAACAACTTGCATATCATCCCCACTTTATTAAAATTCCCGCGCCATACACTACCCCTCGAAACCCCTCACCTCGAATGCCTTTCCCCATTTTCCCCCTCTTTTCCTTCCTTTCCCCTCTTTTTTCCCCCATTTTCCCCCTTCTCCTTCCTACCACTGCTTTCAGGCTCTCCTCTGCCTCAGTTCTGTTCCTAATTCCTCTTGAGAAAGGTGGTTGGACCACCGAAAATTCGAGAACTAATGAGTCCCTCTTTTGTATTTTTTGTTTCTGTGTCTTCCATGACTATTTAGTGAATTTTGCTGTGCATGTTCGTGGCTTTTCCAAGAAAGTGATTATATATATATATATATATATATATATATGTTTTCTGGTATCATGCATGACTCTTCCCTTCCTAAACCCAAATTGATCATCCCTTAAGTAATCCTTTGCCTTACTCTCTATCCTTTAGTTGATGATCCTTAGAATAAGTTTAGCTCTGTGGGATATCAAACTTATTGTTCTTTAATCCTCACATGGTGTAGCCTTTACCTTTTTTGGAATACGATCTAATACTGATCTTAAAAAATATTCCCGCCAGATTCCAATTCACCAGATATGAAAATATCTGTCAAAAGATGTGTTTAATTAAGTTATCTGAGGGTTCAATGGGGGTAATTTATGGTTTTTTGGTATAAATCAACCTTAAGAATTTTTTTCCAATATTCTGAATATACTTGTATTGTGTAAATATCTTTGATAAAACAATTAAGATATTTTATACGTGGAAATATGGTGTTATTTAAACTGCAAAACCTTTAAATGCACAAAGTATCAAAAATCTGCTGACAAATTTCCCATTATTTAATAATTATAGATGTCATGTATTATGTCATCTCAAAAATGCATTACACAACACAAAAATCTCAATATCTACTAAAAAAATTTAGGCATTGTATTTTGTATTAATGTTATACCATATCTAAATGTAGGCATTCATTCGTATACTGGATTTTCAAAAATCAGTCAAAAACAATGCTTAGAACTGGTTATTTTGTATTTTTAATGGTTATCTTATATTAAAAAATCCCAATGTGCACTAATAAATTTGCAGGAAATGGGTCATATATAGATTTATTTATGTTATATTAAAATTTAACCTAATATTAGACATTCTGTATAAGCCATACATCTGAATTTATGCTAAGCTTATACATAATATTGGTTTTATCTCACTTGGTCATTCTTAATACACCTTATACCATAATATACTATATGACAAAGGTAATTCTAATTATCAGTTATTTATGGACAATGTAGCATGACCTGGTGTTTTAATTCTTTCAATATACAGAATTACACAATATCAGCAAATAGGTGCACAGCAAACTGTTATTCTTAGATATATTAGGTTCCCAAAGAACTTCTTTTAATTCATCATATATCCCAATATTCGCTAATATATGATCATAAAATGAAATATTTATTGAATATTAGGAGTAACACAAGCTATGAATTCTTGCAATTCAGCAGATTTCCAAATAGCTGCTAGTTGATATTAAAGATTTAGATTATTAATGAAAATAAGGATTTACATTAAAAATCCAATGCTTTTCATATTCCAGATATTCTAGTTACAGCTAATAGACATGATGTGAATAAGTAATTTGTTTATCTTGGGGGTCATCAAAATGAAGAACTGGTGTTCAAATATGACATAGCCAAAGGTCAGCCTAAATATATGTTTAGAACAGCATTTTTAATGGTTTTCATAAAAATTTACCATCAAAATTATTTGTATACCACTGACAATCTAATGTAGGAGTGTGTCTATTAATCTACTTGGAATGCATTATGTGGAAGTATAGCTATTTTTGAATCTTAGAAATGATTACATCACACTAGATACCCTAACAACTCTCACAAGATTAAGGAAAATAAAATATTTGTGGTTTTTGAATATTACGAATTAATTAATTGTATAGAAATGTTTTAATAAACCGAAAATCATAATATCTCTTATAAATAATATCTCATATTCTTAAATAAGATGTTGCCTGTTATACACTGTAATATGTTGTACATGCATGCAATACACCAGATATTCTAATATCTGCATTGAAATGTTCAAGAGGCTAATTATTTAGGGATGATTAATATCTAATATATTCGTTGATTTTATTTTAATTCACCATATTGCAAAATATATGTAAAATAAACACAACAGGTATCCTATTATATCCAAATGAATGTAATTAAATTGGAATGTATAAGATAAATATAATAAGGTCACTAGTCTTATGAAAACCTGTCATACACCAAATGTGCTAGTTTAGAAAAACATATGGGGATGGGTTATTTATGGAATTGAAAGGTGTCGTCCAATTTAAGCTTCTACAGCAAATCTCTAACTGCAACAATAGGGTCAGAGTTTTGGTTATTTTCTAATATTTGGTATTTTTTACTTTAAATATTATTTAAACATGCTAGATATTTAAAAGTTTACAGAAGAAGGGTGAAATTGGTGCTCTATACAGCAAGGTTAAGTTATTATCGGGAAGTAAGAAGGCAAGAGCTGTGCTAACAGTTAAAGATAAATGGGGTAAGATAATAGTTGAACCAGGAAAAATCCAAGAGAGATGGAAGGAATATATGGAAACACTGTATGGTAAAGAACTTAGGCCGACAAGGTTAGACATAGAAAAGGAACATGACGTGAAAGAAGATAGCTTAGGTCCAGGCATACTCGACGATGAAATAGAAAGGGCATTAAAGGAGATGAAAGCAAATAAGGCTGTGGGGGTGGACAATATTCCTGTAGAAATGTTGAAATGGTTAGGGAAAGGTGGGAAAAAGGCCATATATGGACTGATTCGTAGTATCTATGAGGAAGGAATCTGGCCGGAAGATTTTGTGAGATCGGTGTTAGTTCCTATTCCAAAAAAGGCAAAGGCTTCGTCATGTGAGGATTACAGAACAATAAGTTTGATATCCCACGCAGCTAAAGTTATTCTCAGGATCATCAACAAAAGGATAGAGAGTAAGGCAAATGATTACTTAGGGGATGATCAGTTTGGGTTTAGGAAGGGAAGAGGTACGCGTGATGCCATTGCAGTAATGAGATCACTAGTCGAGAGGAATATAGAATACAATCAGGACGTTTTTACCTGTTTTGTAGATTTCGAAAAAGCGTTTGATAGAGTGAATTGGGAAAAATTAATGCGTGTGTTGCAGAAAATAGGAATGGATTGGAGGGACAGGAGACTGATCCGCAACCTGTACATGTCTCAGACTGCTCAGGTGCGAGTGGGGAACGGAGAGTCTGGATGGGCAGTGTTAGGAAGAGGTGTAGGGCAGGGTTGCCCATTGTCACCGGTACTGTTCAACGTATATGTAAAGGAAATGATTAAAGAGGCATGGGAAGAACTGGAGGTAGGAATGAAAGTCGGAGGGGAACTCGTAAAATCGGTTAGGTTTGCTGATAACCAAGCATTAGTTGCTCAGTCAGCCAAGGGGTTGCAAGCATTGTTGAGTGAATTGGAGGTTCAGTGCGATAAATATGGGATGAGAATCAATATTAATAAAACAAAGGTTATGCGATTTTCCAGAAAGAAAAAGGCTAAGCTAAATATTAAAATAGGCGAGGAAAGAATAGAGCAGGTAGAGCAGTTTACATATCTCGGAAGTGTTTTGGACCAATACGGTCAAAGTGGTAGGGACGTAAGGAGAAGAATTGCGCTAGGCAAGGAGGCTTTCTCAAGGAGGAGGGAGTTAATGACGGGGACGTTGAGTAGGGATGTGAAGACAAGACTCGTAAAAACTCTGATATGGAGCGTAGCTATGTACGGCGCGGAAACGTGGTCGCTGAAGCAGGAGGATAGACGTAGATTGGAGGCTTTTGAAATGTGGGTGTGGAGAAGAATGGAGAAGGTGAAATGGACCGAAAGGAAAACAAATGAGGAAGTACTGGAGATGGTGGGTGAGGAGAGGGGTTTGTTGAGAGATATCCTATGGAGGCAGGAAAAATGGATGAATGGCGTATTGAGCGGTAGTGGAATATTGAAGAGGGTAATAGAGGGGAGAATGTTGGGCAAGCGAGGTAAGGGTAGGAACAGGATAGGGATGCTGGACGGGATGAAGGGAGGAAAGAAGTACACCGAGATGAAGAGGGACCTGATGTAGATTAGTTTGCTAGGTGGGGAGTCACAAAATGTTTATTTGATAGTTGTGTCCATCCAAAAACCTACCTTAACCGGTAGAATACCTAATAATAATGCTAGATATTGCAATATCTGTCAAGAAATATGCTTGGAATGAGTGTTTTATTGAAGGTAGGCGTTGAAAAAAATGTAGTCTTTCAATAAATAAGTTATTTCAATATCTGCTAATAAATATATCGAGGAAATGGGAACATTATGGTTGATTCAATGAAATTTAACCAAAGTTGTTCTACAAATACACTCTATATCTATTATCACTATATGCTATACACTATATCCCATTAACTGTCTAAATATGGTATTGGAATGGGACATTTACTTAAATTAGCCAGTATATAGTATCACCTTAAAAATACCATTTAATTCATTCACTATCGAAAGGTATATCTATAATTAATAAGGCATATATTTTTTTCAGATGATATTTGAAATGTGAGTGCAAAAATAAAACATAATGGCTTTAATTCTATTGTTTTAAGGTATTAATTTTATTAATTAATACTTTAATAATAAATTTAAATATGTTATTAATAATACTTTAACATCAAATTAATTTTAAGGTATGTTTTGAATTCTATTGTTTCAAAGGTACCTGGTAATGATGCCTAAGCGTTGAAACTAGTTGTGCAATAATAAAGAACGGTGGATGTATACATTGTTTCTGTATTTAATCAACATGACTTAGCTGGAAAAGCCATGCTGTTTAATTTTTGAGTGGTTTTATGAAGATTTTCCATCAAGTTGAGCCAGGTACTGTTTCATTTAGGTGTAAGTTTTTATATTACCTCAGAAATTCTTTCAGTACACCAGAAAAACCATTTAAATGCTAATTGAACAGCAAAGAAAGCATTTTTTATATTATACAATATGTTTTCCAAACTACAAGCTCATGTTACCCTATTTTATAAAAAAAAGCCAATTACCAAATCTGCTAGTAGACATACAGGCATTTGGAAATATTTATTGTAAATAGGTATCATTTACCAACAAGATTCTCCCACAATGCCAGATAATATCTTTAGATAATTCTGCGCAAACTAGTTATTCATATTTTGTAATATGTAATCTAATCATAGGAATTCTTCCAATTCACCAGATATCCTGAAGTTCTAAATAACAGATGTGTTATGAATAGGTTATATGTTGCATGTAAGATGTTATCTAACCTTCAATATTCTTTTTATAGATATGTTATCCCATATCACATTATGTTATGCTTGCAAAAGATACTTTAATGATATTTATTAGCATAGTTATAAGTGGTGAACATAGTTATCAATCAAAAATATGCACCTGTACAAGGCTATAGATTTGCCAATTATAGATAATGCATCACATTTTGGGTTATTTTAACTCAGAAATTCTTTCAAAACATATCAAATCCCTATATCTGCTAATAGATTTTCAGGAAATATGTTATTCATTGATTTTAGGTATTTTCTAGCTTTAAAAAATATATCAATACTAAAGGTATTCCAATATTTATTTGTAGATACTGAGAAAATAAATTATTAATTGTTATTAGCTTTTATGTAACTACTGAAATTCATATGATCACCCAGGTATCCCTTTTTTTGACTTTCAATGGCCTCAAAATTGGGTGCTAATGTAAACTAGATATCTTCATGCCAATATTTGCCCATAGAAGCCCATGGTATGAGTATTTGTAAAATTTAAGATACCTGTTAACATTAGAATTGTATTAAAAAAGGAACTCTTAAACTAGTTGCAAGGTGGGGTTATTTCTGAATTGAAAAGTTATCTAACCTTAAATACAATTTTACAATTTTTACATATTACATGCAACATATAACCTATTCATAACACATCTGTTATTTAGAACTTCAGGATATCTGGTGAATTAGAATAATTCCTATGATTAGATTACATATTACAAAATATGAATAACTAGTTTCATTTGCAATTGAATTCTGCAGGCGACAAGGGTTAGTAACTACCCCAACAAATGGTTTAGAAGCCACAAAAGGCATTGGTATACAGGGAAATTGACTCAGAAATGTATCAGTTAGATTATATTATGGTTAGGCACAAGTTTAGGAACAGTATAACACAGCCGGAACAGATAAATTCACACAGTTTCCAAGGAGCAGATGCAGACTCAGAAGGAGACGAAAGTAGCTAGAATAGGAACATGGAACGTTAGGACAATGTTGAGGAGAGGCAAATTAGAAAATATTAAGCAAGAGATGGAAAGAGGTAATATAGATGTTTTAAGTCTCTGCGAGGTGAGATGGATGGATAGCGGGGTTTACTGGGGTGATAATTATAGAATAGCATATAATGGCATGGACGAAAGCCAACGAGGGGTTGCCATAATATTAAATAAAGGGGTAGGAAGAGGCATAGTGAACATAGAGCAAGCAACTGATTGATTATTAGTGGTAGAGATTAAAGTCAAAATGACAAACTTGGTCATAGATCGGAGGCTTCCGCAGCTGTTGTGAGATCCAGAGGTGGTTCTCAGGGTAGACTGCGTGAGAGTCATTTTTGGCTTAACATTTCTCTCCTGTTGCTGGGAGCATCTTCAGGAGTGAAGTCGTCTTCGCTCCTGAAGACACTCCATGAGTGAAACGTTAAGCCAAAAACGACTCTTATGCAGTCTAACCCGAGAACCACCTCTGCGACAAACTTGGTCATTGTTCAGTTACCCATGCCAGCGAGTAACCACAAGGAGGAAGAAGCTGATAGGATGTATGATGAGTTAGAGGATATAATCGCTTGTGTTCCTGAAGGGACACACTGAAAACTGATAGCGGATTTGAATGCGATGTAGGCAAAGGAAGAGAGGGTAGTGAGGTGGTCGACTATGGGTTAGGCACGAGGATGAACGTTGGGAGAAAGCAGTTGAATTCTGAAGGATACAGGGGTTATCCATCACCAACACATGGTTTAGACACGACAAAAGGCGTAGGTATACATGGAAAATGCCAGGTGACACAGTAAAGGTATCAGATAGATTATATTATGGTTAGGCACAGATTTAGGATCAGTGTGATAAATTCACAGTTTCCCAGGAGTGGATGCGGACTCTGACCACAATTTAATTATTATGAAGTGTAACGTCTATTTAAAAAAGATAAGGAAAGGGTGGGCGGTTAAGAAATGGAATGTATGGTAAAAGCATGAAATGGGTTATGGTTAAATGGGTATGGAAGCATTAAAAAAAGAAGTATCAGCAGGCTGTAAAGAGAATCATGGATGATGGTAAAGACCTGAGTACTATCGAAGAAAAATGGGAATGTATCAAGAAACTGATATCCAAAGCCACAAAAGACACTATAGTAACCATTAACAGGAAAAGGAAAGGGAAACCATGGGTAACAAATGAGATCATTAAAAAGATGGATGGAAGAAGAAAATGGAAGAATGTCAACACAGAGTTTGGCAAAATGAAATACAAAGGGTTAAACAATAAATTAAGATGGGCCAAATATAAAGCAAATAAAGAATGGTGGAAAACAAAATGCAAGGATATGGAAAGTTTACAGAGGAAGGGTGAAATTGGTGCACTATTCAGCAAGGTCAAGTTATTATAGAGAAGTAAGAAAGAAAGATCTGCGCTAACAGTTAGAGACAAGTGAGATAAGATAATAGTTGAACCAGTAAAAATCCAAGACAGATGGAAGGAATATATAGAAACACTGTATCGAACAGAATTTAGGCTGGAAACGTTACACATAGAAAAGGAACATAGCAAAGAATAAGATAGCTTAGGTCCAGGCATACTCGACGATGAAATAGTTAGTGCATCAAAAGAGGGGTAAGCAAATAAGGCCAAGGGGGTAGACAACATTCCTGTGGAACTACTGAAATGTTTAGGAAAATATGAGAAGAAGACTCTCTATGGACTGATTCATAGTATATAGTATAGTTCTATAACGAAGGAATCTTGCCAGAAGATTTTATGAGATCAGTTTTAGTTTCTATTCTGAAATAGGTAAAGGCTACAAAATGTGAGGATTACAGAACAACAAGTTTGATATCCCACATCGCTAAAGTTATTCTCAGGATCATCAATAAAAGGATAGAGAGTAAAGCAAAGGATTACTTAAGGGATAATCTGTTCGGGTTTAAGAAGGGAAAAGGTACATATGATGCCATTGCAGTAATGAGATCACTATCAAGAGGAATATAGAATACAATCAGGACGTTTTTGCCTGTTTTGTAGATTTTGAAAAAGCATTTAATAGAGTGATTTGGGAAAAATTAATGTGCATATTGTAAAAAATAGGAATGGATTTGAGGGAAAGAGACTGATCTATAACCTGTACATGTCTTAGACTGCTCAGGTGCGAGTCGGGAACAGAGTCTGGATGGGCATTATTAGGAAGAGATGTGATGAAGGGTTGCCCATTGTCACCAATGCTGTTCAACGTATGTGTGGAGGAAATGATTATAGAGGCATTGGAAAAACTGGAGGTCAGAGTAAAAGTGGGAGGGGAATTCATAAAATTAGTTAGTTTTGCTGATGACTAAGCATAAGCTGCAGAGTCAGCCAGAGTCGGCCAAGCATTGCTAAATAAACTGGAGGTTCAGTGGAATAGATATAGGATGGGAATAAACATTAATAAAACTAAGGTTAAGCAATTTTCTAGAATGATAAAGGCTAAGCTAAACACTAAAATAAGAGAGGAAAATAAGAGCAGGTAGAACAGTCAAATGTTTTGGAAATGTTTTGGGCCATATGGTCAAAATAGTGGAGAGGTAAGGAGGACAGTATTACTAGGTGAGAAGGAGGGCAAAAAAATATCAGGGGCATTGAGCAGGGAGGTTAAGAAAAGACTCATATATAAACTCTGATATGGTACGTAGCTATTTATGCCGTGGAAACGTGGTCGCTGAAGCAGGAGATTAGACATTGTTTGGAGGCTGATGAATTGTGGGTGTGGAGAAGAATGAAGAAGGTGAGATGGACTAAAAGGAAAAAGTTGGGGAAGAACTTGAGATGGTGGGTGAGGAGAGGGGTTTGTTGAGAGAAATCCTGTGGAGGCAGGAAAAATGGATGAAAGGCATATTGAGCAGCAATAGTGAGATGTTTCAGAAGGTAATAGAGGGGAGAATGTTAATGGCAAACAAGGAAAGGGCATGAAGAAGGGGAGGGATCTGATGTAAAGTAGAATGATGGATTGCATTTTGCTTGGAGTTTGAAAATATTTTTTTGATAGTTGTGTCCATCCAAAAACCTGTATCAACCAGTAGATTATGTAATAATATAATAATATCAGTTAATAGCCTATTCCCTGTATTTCTCTTTTCTTATATTGGGATATTCAGTGTATTGAACAAATTCTTTATCACATATATATGAACATAACATTACGATAAAATATATTCAAAGAATGTCCATATGTTGAGTTAAGGATAGCTTAAATAGGAAAAGATTTCATATTTTATGTATGAAATGGACTACATGACAAGGTTGTAGTCCATTGAGTCCCATGGACTACAACCTTGTAGTGATGGAAGGGCTTCTGCAATCCGATGACCCCTCGAGCTGTGCTATTGGAAGTAATAATAACTGCTCCTGGTAGGGTCATCCATGAAGGTTAGGAGCCAGATGAAAGGTAGACCCAGCGTCTGTTCCTCAGTGAGGCGGCTGCAAAGGTGCCTGACCCCAGTGGGGCAGCCATTAAGTGGTGGTGTCATGTTTAAAACACTATTGAGGAAGGCAATGGGAAACCACCTGAATTACTTTTCCCAAGAATATAGCGATGGATAACATAAAGAAATTGAGTCCTGGCAACTGTGGGATTTGGCCCAAGGGGCCCTATGTCATGCCTGGCAGTGGGGAAGGAGGGGCTCCCGTCATTGTCATCCTAAAAAACCCATGCGGAGGAGAAATAACAGCAGCAGGACAGTAGACACAAAAGAAGATGAAAGAAGTAAAATAGAAATGTGGAACATCAGGACAATATTGAGTTTGTAGTTCATGTTGAGTATGTTGTTATGTTCAATAACCTAAAAAATGTTAGGTTAGAAAAATCATTACATCTAATTATAATCCATTTTAGCATTGGTATAGAATTATATGGGGACATGTGGTTGCAGATTTCATTTTGAAATCAGTAAAAAAGTATTCCTGAAGAGATGTTGAATATTATAAATTAGGATACAACTACCACTACATTAAAAGTTCATTTGTTGACTATTTATTAGCTGATATTAAGGAATGTTGTCCATGGATAGAATAATATCAGTAGGATTTGCGATTTAAAACATTGATAAACAGTTGCCTATGTATTTTAATGCAGGTAATGAGATAACTGGGGAAATGAATCAAAATTAATGGTGGCATTTCACCTTATTGCAATTAATAACCTATCATCATCAGAACTATAACCTTTTAGCTGAGATATCTAGGTATTTGTGATATCTGATGTTAAATAATAACTTGTACAATAAGATAATATCTTATACATTCAAGAAAATATTCCAAGCATAACAATTGATAGATAATGGGATATCCTATGTATTAAGGGATTGTATAGGTTAGAATTGCCTTATATCAGTAAATAATCTATTGCAAGCATGTCTATAGACAGCTATTGGCATATCTCATATATTGCAGGAACTTCTAAATGAAGATGACATTTACTATTCCTAAAACATCACATTCTCTATATACTTTTTGCAGATTATATGATGTCTAAAGTATGAAAAGAATTTGTAAGGTTAAATGATGCTGAGCATAATTAATCACCCTCTCTAAACCCATATATAAGTAGATATAGTGATATTTTGCATTGGCAAACATTGAAAACCTTAATATTGTGATATCTGGTGTACTGAATTGATTTAATATCAAAAAATATAAAACTATTGATAACAACCTATAACTGAATTTTTTAAACTAATATTGCAATATCTGGACTCTTTGTAAAGTAAAAGAACCTATTAACAAAATTATTGCATTTAAAAAATATTTTTGATATCTGTGGCTATCAGGTATTTTAAATGAATTTTAAGTTTAAATAATAGCATACTTGATAAATAAAACACTCCATATGTTTTTGTAAATAGTCATCATGATACATGGAGTATTGAAAATATGTCTAATGATAGAAAACGTCTAATATAAATAAACAGTTTCTGGCATAACTTCGTGTAAAGTCGTCATGTTGAAATTTTTTGCTTTTCCACATAAACTTTTAATTCTCATGACCCAGGTTCGGTTATAGCAAAACGTCATCAATACGTCTTGCAGTGCAACTCTTTTAGCAGATACTACTATATGATATCTGGTAAAATTGTATGTAAGATTAGATAACATTTTTCCAACCATAAATAACACCCACCCTGCAACTATTTTAAGGATTCTTCTTTTTTATACATTTCTAAAGTTAACAGGTATCTCAAATTCTACTAATACTCATTCCATGGACTTCTATTGGCAAATATTGTGATAAAATTCTCCAAAGTAAATAAGAACCTTATATTTCATAAACGACCAATTTTTAGGTCAATGAAAGACATATACTGGGATATCTAGATGATTCAATGAATTTCATAGGTTAGATAAAACCTACAATCAAGTAAAAATTCCATTTCTCTCTATCTATAAATAGATATTGGGATACCATTTAAAATGCCTAAAATCCATTAATTAAATATTATCTTGACCATCTATTAGCAGATATTGGGATTTGATATGTTTTGAAAGAAATTCTTAGTTATTATAACAGAAGCAATGCTACATAACCTATAATACCTACATCTATAGCCTGTCATATATATTTTCGATTGGTTATTAAGGTAAATTATGATAACCAAACTAATAAATAAGGGTGAAGCATTAATTACATCAATTGATATCTTTTCTAAGCATATCAGGAAAAGATATGGGATATATGGTGTGAATAAGGTAAGGTAATCTACCATTTAGGGTAGCTTAATGGATGGACACAATCACTTCATAAATACTTTATGACTGCTAACAAAACACAATTAAGTAACCTATTCTACATCAGGTCTCCCATCATCTCGGTGTACTTCCTTACCCTCTTCATCCTGTCCAACTTATCTAAACTGTTCCTGCCCTTTCCTCATTTGCCCTATATTCTCCCCTCTATTCCCATCTTCAAGCCTTCCACGGCTGATCAGCATGACTTTCATCCATTTTTCCAGTCTTCATAGTATATCTCCGAAATAACCTCTCTCCTTGCCCACCATCCTTAGGACTTCCAAATATGTTTCCTTTCATTCCATCTAAAGTTCTCCATTATGCATATATTTTGTTCCACCTGTTGCATTATTTTCCGTCCTATTTTAATATTCAGCTTAAAGCTTTTATCTTTCTGCTGAATCAAATAACCTTTGTTTTATTAATGTTGATTCTCATCCCATATTTATCGCACTGAACCTCCAATTTCCTCAGCAATGATCGCAAACCTTTTGGCTGACTGAGCAACTAATGCTATGTTATCAGCAAACCTAACCGATTTTATGAATTCCCCTCCGACTTTCATTCCTACATCCAGTTCTTCCCATAATGCCTCTTTCATCATTTCTCCACATATACGTTAAACAGCACCAATGGCAATGGACAATGGCCCTGCGTTAGACCTCATACTAATACTGCCCATCCGGACTCTCCATTCCTCATGCGCACCTGAGCAGTCTGAGTCATGTACAGTTTGCGGATCAGTCTCCTGTCCCTTTAATCCATTCCTATTTTCTGCAATACATGCATTTATTTTTCCCAATTCACTCTATCAAATGTTTTTTGAAATCTACGAATCAGGCAAATATGTCCTGATTGTATTCTATATTCCTCTCGATTGGTGTCCCCTTCTCTGGCAGACAAAAATAATTTCGAAGGTTAGATAACAAATTATATGTCATAAAAGCCTCTTCACAGTACATCTGTTTAAAGACATTTCAGGATATCTGGTGAATTTAAAGAATTTCTATAATTAGATTATATATTACAATGCATGAATAACCAGTTTGCTACAGAATTATCTAAAGATATTATCTGGGATATTGAGAAAATTTCGTTGGTTAACTATACCTTTTTGCAATAAATATTTCACAATTTCTGTATGTCTACCAGCATATGTTGGTAATTGAGGTTGATTGAAAACAATAGTTAGGCTAACACGATTTGTGTAGCTTGGAAAATATTAAATACTATACTAAAAGCTTTCTTTGCAATTTATTTAGCATTTAAATGGTTTTTCTGGTGTACTGAAAGATTTTATATGGTAATATAAAAACTTACATATAAATAAAACAGTATCTGGCTTAACTTGGTGGAAAATCTTTACATTAACTTATGGAAAATAAACAACTTGGCTTTTACACTCATAGCCGAGTTGTTTAATTTTCACATGTCACCTAAAACCTACAAAAAACATATTCCTTATACATTTATAGATCTACCTTTAGATATTGAATGCATTAAAAGAGTTTTGAAAATACGATACTGGCTAATTTCGCTAAATGTACCATTCCATTCCCATTTTAGACAGTTAATGGGATATAGTGTATAATATACAGTGATAATAGATATAGAGTGTATTTGTAGAACAACTTCGGTTTAATTACATTGAATTAACCATAATGTTCCCATTTTCTTTGTATTTATTAGCAGATATTGAAATAACTAACGTATTGAAGACTTAATATTTTTTTAATACCTACCATCAATAAAAAACTCTTCCAAGCACATTTCCTGACAGATCATGCAATATCTGGTTGTATTGACATAATGTTAAATGTCAAACAATTCCAAATGTCAAAAAATAACCCAAACTCTGACTCAATTGTAGCAGTTAGGGATCTTGATGTATAAGATTAATATCTTAAATTAGAAAATACCTTTCAATTCCATAAATAACCCATCCCTATATATATTTCTAAAGTTTAGATGAATTGGTGTATTAAAGGTTTTTGTAAGACTAGTGACCTCTTTCTATGAATCTTACATGTTCCAATTTAATTACATTCATTTGGAGATATTAGGATATCTGTTGTATAAATTGTGCATATATTTACAATAGGGTAAATTGAAAAAAAATCAACAAATATATGAGACATTAATTAGTCTCTTGAAAATTTCCACATAGATATTAGAATTTCTGATTTATTGCATGAATTTATAAAGTTAGGTAACATCCTGCAATTCATTGATAATCCATTTTCTGTACAGTTTAGTACATATTAAGATGTCTGGTTATTGGAAAGATGTATTAAGTTTAGCTTACTTTTTATATTCCATAAATAAGCCATTGCTCCCACATTAGTGCATAAATAGATTTCTTGGTATATCATAGATATTTCTAAGGATGTGTAAAATGGAATATCAATAAAACCTTGTTTTATGTAACTTTATTACAGCTACAGCTTATTAAAAGGATTATTAATAAAAAAATTACTTACGTCCCTACCACTTTGACCGTATTGGTCCAAAACACTTCCGAGATATGTAAACTGCTCTACCTGCTCTATTCTTTCCTCGCCTATTTTAATATTTAGCTTAGCCTTTTTCTTTCTGGAAAATCGCATAACCTTTGTTTTATTAATATTGATTCTCATCCCATATTTATCGCAATGAACCTCCAATTCACTCAACAATGCTCACAACCCCTTGGCTGACTGAGCAACTAATGCTTGGTCATCAGCAAACCTAACCGATTTTACAAGAATTCCCCTCCGACTCTCAAACCTACCGCCAGTTCTTCCCCTGCCTCTTCAATCATTTCCTCCACATATACGTTGAACAGCACCGGTAACAATGGGCAACCCTGTCTTACCCCTCTTCCTAACACTGCCCATCTGGACTCTTCATTCCCCACTCACACCTGAGCAGTCTGAGACACATAGAGGCTGCAGATCAGTCTCCTGTTCCTCCAATTCCTATTTTCTGCAATACATACATTAATTTTAACCAATTCACTCTATGAAATGCTTTTTCGAAATCTACAAAACAGGCAAAAACGTCCTGGTAGTATTCTATATTCCTCTCAATTAGTGATCTCATTACATTCTATGTATCTAAAAAGTTAGATGTAACGATACCTATTTTAAGATATCATATATTGGCACCACTTCTTAATTTTTATGACACCCAAGATAAACAAATAACCTATTCACGTCATGTCCATTAGCAGGAAATAAGGTATCTAGTGTATTCAAAGAATTTGAAATATTATATAACACCTTATTTTCCATTTATAATGAATATCTTCATGTCTACTAGAAACTATTAAGAAATGTGCTGAAATAAAAGAATTTGTAGCTTGTAAAGTTCCTAATATGCCATAAATATTCCATTTTATGATCGTATATTAGCAGATATTAGAATATATGATGCATTGAATGAAGTTCTTTGGGAACCTAACAATCTATACATAACAGTTTGCTGTGCAATTATTTGCAGATATTGTGGTATCCTGTATATTCAAAGAATTGAAAACACCAGTTTATACTGCATATTCCATAATAAAGAGATAATTAGATATGCCTTTATAATATATTGTAGTTTCTGTTGTATTGAAAAATGTCCAAGGTTAGATAAAAACAATATTCTCCATGAGTTTAGCATGTTCACATCTAGCCGTTATACAAATTCTCTGATTTTTAGTTAAATTTTGATGTTTAATATACAAATGTATAAATAACCCATTTCCAGTACATTTATTAGTGGGCATTGGGATTTCAGATAATTGGAAAGAATTTTTAATTTAAGGTAGTACCTAAAAATAAGAAATAACCAGTTCTAGGCATACCGTATGACTGATATTTGAAAATGCAGTCGACTACTGAATATCTACATTTAGATATAGTATATAATTAATACATAGTACAATGCCTAATTTTTCTTTAGCAGATGTTGAGATTTTTGTTATATTTAATAAATTTTTGGGATAAGGTAATACCTTATATCCAAATTATAAAAAAAATTGGAGAATTACCAGATTTTTGACACTTTGTGTATTGAAAGGTTTTACAGGTTTGATAGCATCATATATTCCATTTAAAATACATCCTAATTGTTCTTTCAAAGATATTAAAAATTCTGGTTTATTGAGATCATTGAGAAAATGTTTAAGTGTAGGTTATACCTAAAATCTATAAATTACCCAAGGATATCCGGTTAAACCCTCGGATAACTTATTAAAACAAATCTTGTACATATAACAATAATGTACAAATGTATATTTTCATATTCGGTGAAATTAAAAAAAATTTTTTTGTTTAATCAGCACCAAACATTCAATGCACAAACTAGTACCAGCACAATATTTCCAGATATGGTACATCTGGTGTGCTTTTCAAATTTTAGATAGTACCTTAAATTCCATAAATATATTATTCCTTTCACAAGTTACACCAGATATTAGGATATCTTGTTCATTTGTGAAGGAACTATTAAGGGTAGATTGCTCCTTACAACAATAAGAAACACTATTAATAGTACATTTTATGATGTTTAAGTCTAAATATTGTGAAATTTGGTGTTATAAATAGCTATATTAGGAGAGAAGAGACTAAGCCTTGTTAAATATGTATTTACCAGTACATCTATAGATATTTAATATAAATTATGTAGCATAAGTTTCTCTGGATATGTTAAAAGAAGGAATTTATTAATATTCCAAGTAAATAGAAAGAATAAATGTGTATTATGATTTCTGAAATATAAAATATTTTTTGAATTAATAACAAAATACATTTGTTATATAATGATATTAGAAGAAAAGTATGAGTTGGTATACTTAATTCTTTAAAATTTTCATTACATCTAACTATTTGAATTATTATCAATATATATATTGAGATATCAGATGTTTTGAATGGGTTTTTAATGAAAATATATTACTAAATATCCAATAATTATTCATTAACAATATATTTTATGCTTTATTTGGTTGGTTAATGCATATGGAAATAATCAGAAAGGATAGATAAAACCAACCATGGATAAAAATTTATATCACATAGAGTAGTTTTCTTCCTAGGTTTATTAATATCTATTATGTGGCAAGGGTTCATAAGTAAGGATAAGACCAATCATCAATGAAAAATACAATAAAAAGTCATAATCGATGGCTACATATGGGGATAGGTCGTGTGGTATGTTGATTTATAAGGATAGGCATCATCAAACTGTTACTATTATCTTCGTACAAGCACAACTAAGGCTAGATATGGAGTGATATGGTTTGTGTAAGTTTTTAAGGGTGATAGTACTATGCATTAATGTATATGTCATTTTTCTAGTTCTTATAAAACTTGCTGGAAATTATTGGATTTGTGAGGATAAATGAATCAAATACATGATAACATGTACGACAGTTCTTTTTGGCATTGGAATGTTTTATTTGAGCTATATTTATGAGGATACCAATACCATGCATCAAACAACCTCTCATTTCAAGTAAATGAAGAGGTTATATGGTATGTCAAAAGAATTTCTAACATTAGTTTACAGAAATTAAAGCTCGGTTTTTCAATCCTACTTACATATAGAAATTGACAAAGCTAATGTATTAAAGGAGAATAAGATGTAAAATACTGAAGGCATGTCTTAGTTACTCAAAAAAACTTAGTTACTCAATGTCTTAGTTACTCAACTTCCACAAAAACTTGGTAATCTCTTTTCTTTTGTACCGAGTATTAACTGTTATATTACTTTATAAACCTTTCATAGTTAGAAGTTATATGGGTAACTTTTTAGATATATTGCATTATAGGTAGGTATACGTTAAAAACATTGATGAAAATTTAAAAACTTGAATATCAATTTTTAATTTTTCCCAGTGGTTTGAATGAATTCCAAAAGGTGATATCATATATAAATTATTTTTAGTACCTCTATTGCTATATTTTGAGACACATGTTGTGTTGATTAATTCTCTTTTGATAGATATTAACAGGTTATGTATCTTTTCTCATCCATAGCATATTTATGACTTTGATTCAATAATTGTTTTTGTAAAAGTGATGAATATAATATTTTTAATTGAAAAGTATAATAACAAAAATGCTAAAGGATCCATATTAAATTTATATTTTGGTATTTAAACATGCCTCTTAATGCTATAATTCAAGAAATTATAAACATCAAAGTAAGTATCCATTTAACCATTAAAATTTCATGATAATATCTCAAGAGTTTTGGAATCATGAGACCTTCCTAAATATTTTTTTTAATTTGAATTAATTAGAAGATTTTAATATTTATCATTATACAATATACTAGCAAATTTACATATTTATAAAATCAATCACTGCTTTCCTCAGACATGGATATTTTACATTGATTTTTATTGAGAATTTATCAATGTTTGTCTTTAGCAAATATATTTTTCTCATTCAAACATTTCTTTTAATTTTTTCACTTTGTAATCTCAAGGATATATTCGATTGTTAAATTGGAAATGTTAAAAATAAAATACTTTGAGAAAACAATTTTGAACTTTAGAGAAATATTTCGTAAATACAACCCTTAAAAATATAAAATACTTTTTTATTAAAGTACAGAATATTTATTCAAACAAATGCATAGATGCTTTTACAATAATTTTAACCTTTAATTGAATTTCATAAATTTTTCATCATTACACCATTATTATATCATTGTTAGGACGTAAAATTGTTCAAAATAAGGACAAACGCAAGTCGTTCGAAAGAATTTATGAAAAAAGTTTAGCCAATTCAATGGATATATGAAAGTAAAATACTTTTCAAACTTTTAAGGTTTACAGTTTCTAATTTAAGAAGATTCATATACTGATGAATACGAATAAATAAAAGAATCAGAATAGTTCAGCTATTATGTTAATCTATTATTTCATTGTGATTTAGTTTAATTGATCAGAACATTTAAATTGAATTTTTATTGCTTCTGTTCATTGCATTGAATCTTCAATTTATTCGACTTGATTTATTAAAACATATATCTACAGTTTTAGCACAATATTGCACCCATTCGAAGGGCAACTGCTTATTAAAGAAAAAAGAAGATGCAAAATAACTGTTTAAGTTATCGGATTTTTTTTAATAATAGACAAAATATAGTAAACATTCATCTAACTAATAAAAACCAATATCTTTTCCCTATAAATTAAGATTTTAATGTTAACGTAAGTATTTAGTGACAAGTTTTGTTTATATGAATCTTAGAGTATCATTGGAGATATTCCATATCAAGTCGTATAAATTTCCATTCCATTCCAGATTTGTATAAATTATATTGTAAAGTGTTAATGACAATTTTATTTTTAACCCAAGTAATACTTTGTTACAAAATGTTCCAGTATATATAGTGCCGTTTATGAGATACTTCATGCAAGGGCATCATTAACCATTAGTTTATTTTTAACTGAAGAACCATATTCAACATCATTATGATAGACATATGTCATTTTTAGTTAATTCACACAACATATATATATAAACTCAAAATAGTTATCCAGATATATAAATGCAAGAGTAATTACAGCCTCACTCTCATACTGATAAATGACAGATTGTATCAAGAGATTACACATGAGGGAATATATAAACCAGTATATTTCAAAATCATATTATTGTTTGAATGATTATCATTATAAATCTGCTTTTCAAATAACATAAGAAACTGTTTCATTGAATTCTAGAAATATATAACAAAGTAGTCGAACAGTGTTATTAAAAGTATCATTACTTTAAAAAATGAAACCAATCTTAAATTGGAGTTAGGATAAAAAATGAACGATATATGTAATTTGCAAGTATGTTTTGGAAAAGAAATATTATACATTGCTAACAATTTGGTTGTTAGTTTTCCATGAACATCATTCATGTGCGGTTCATTTTTGATGTTAAAAATAATACAATTTTTACGCAATCAATTATTCTGAATATTCAATGACTGAATATTATTTTAAAAGAGTGGATAGCATTAAAGAAAATGAATAATATCAATGAAAGTGCCTCATTCTATGCTTCATATTCCGTCCTTTATTAAAGATTATTGCATTAGTGCTGAAACACGCTCGATCAGCTATTCAGGATATTGTAGAGGGCCGCAGAATACTTTATAGTTCTTAGGTGCCAGGAACTAATTGAGTGAACAAACCATTTTGACGGAAAAAATCAAAGGACTCGGAGCAAAACATCCAACAATGCGAAACACCATGCTGGCTGCACATGAAAAGAGAAAAAATAGATATTTTTTAAAACTGCACATTCTTCTATCGAATGCTTTAGCGATTAAATGAAATGCCTGCGCTTAATATTAAATTCATCCAAAAAGTAAGTATGTAAGTTTTCACATTTTTAAAAACCTTTTTAAAGAATAGAGCTACGTAAATAGGTCACTATTGGGTTATTTTGTGATATTCTCACGGTGTAGTATTTGACATGAAAAAGGGATTTTCATGGCGTCCATATTTTTTAGTTGGACTATCGTTTACATTTTCACAAAAAGTAGACTAAACGGAATATATGCACACGCGTCTACATTAGGCTCTTAGACAGCAACGCACAACATGAGAACAAATGAAAGGAACACGCACGTTTTTTCTTGATAATTTCGACGGTATTGAGCTCCGTCTTCCCCAGAAAATCAGTTAGGAGAAGTTTTCTAAGAAGTTTTATTTAACACTTCCGTGTTACTTCGAAGAAATTATATATTCGTTGGAATTGAACTCCGTCTTCTGAGGAAGACGGAATTCGATTAAAAAGAAATTATCAAGAAATAAGGTGTGAGAATTCCTTTTATGTGTAATTATATATATATATATATATATATATATATATATATATATATATATATATATATATATATATATATATATATATATATATATATATATATATATATATATATATATATATATATATATATATATATATATATATATATATATATATACCACCACCTAGAATGTATATATATACACACATGCATAGCTATATAAATATATATAATCCTTCATACAGAAATTCATATAATAAAATTGATTTCAGGCTTACATGTTTTGTTCTGTGAACGAGGAATCCTTGCTAATATATAATTGTTAAAGATGGGCTAATCCATGGCTGAAGGCAGAGATGATTGCTGTGGCGATGAGGAACGCTACGTAGACAATTAACGATACCCTGGCAGTAGTTATGGCGAAGGAAAAAAAATCCATAGGTTCTTCATGTCTGAACACTGTCGAACCTTACTGCTTCTTTTGTTAATGAAGTTATCAAAGCAATCAGGCCGGATAATATCTGAAAAGCAGGAAACAGTTATCTTTTGCGTTAAGTCTCTGACCAAATATCTCCAGTGATGCTACCACTTACAATTCACGTGATGACCTGAACCTGAAACTTTCCCAAAATAAGTAAATCAGTGACAACTATAAAATATTTATGCAATCATATTGTGGCATACGGAAATACGGCTAAAATTTACCGAAAGTAAAAAGAATTATAAGTACAAAAACTCATATCAGATTCATTAATATTTTGCAAATAAATAAATGTCAGCCGGTGTCACCAATCCGACAAGATATAATAATACATTTTTAAATAAAGAAGATATTAGTAACTGTTATTATTGAACAATAAATAAATTACATTAACGATAAAATATATTTTTAATGATTAATTTTTTTTCCGCATGTTTTTTTTCTGTGTATATAAGTATGTTCATATGCTAAACCATCTTAAATACATTTGTACTGCGTTCATATTTTTGTGTCAATAAAATTTTGCAAGGGTTTTTAATTCTTGCAGATTAAACACATTCATACATATTAATTATTCAAAAAAGGAAATTGTATGTTTAAGATACTCTACAGGATTATTTGGAACACTAACTCATGTATACACTTCCATAGAAAATGCAAAAAAGAGCATTACCTAATTTATACGAATTCGGCCATAGATAGAGTAAATTATTAAATTTTAGAATTTATCAATATTTAGGCAATACATGGGCGTCTTTAATTAAGGATTTGGTTTATTTATTTTATAACTACGTTCCGTGTATCTTCACACAGACATTTTCTTTGGAACCAACAGTAAGTTAGTACTAAATTTTGCAAGTAGTGGTCATACATTGCATAATGCTAAAACTACTAAAGTAAGTCATTATCAAATAGAAGCCCTACCAACTTATATGTACCGACAAGTTAGTTAAATTTATAATCGTTAAAATTGAACACCTGTCAGAGAAACTTCAACTAACATTAAGTTCACATTTTGCAAAGTCACGTTACCAGTGTCCGCAACTACCTCCCTTAAATTTAAAAATCATTGATATTCAAAATTTCAGCGAATTCAAACTATCATGGAAAAATCTTTATCAAACTATAGCTGAAATATGAATTAATAGTGAACGGGTAATTTCATAGTACAACTGTCTTAAACTTAAAATTTTGTAGGACTTTTTTACTCATCAGGCATGGAGATAAATATGGTTTTTCGCTTGATTATAGCGTATAAATGTGCAAAATTGGATTTGATTCCAAATACTGAATCTATATGTTCAACCTAATTTCTTAACATATGCCAAAGTGTTTCATTTCTCTTAAATTTACAAACTAATATATCGATATTGAGAATTTATTTTGTTTTTTTGTATGTGCATATAAAAATGAAAATTAAGTATTTACACCCCTTATAAACTTATTCATCAGATTGTAACTATGGACTTTTTAAATTTTAAACGCCTAATTACTGATTATTTATGTCAACATGGTAGACCATCAGTGATGGCTATAAAAAAATAAATAAATAACTATATATATATATATATATACACATATATACACACACACATATATATGGCTATGGTGCCATGAAACGCACCGTTCCTATCCTTTATAAGATCGTATGAATACTTTTCTACTTTCCTTTTCCATTCTTGTGTCCCGTCTATTTCTCCTTTGTTGGGTAAAACAGCTCCATGACGCCATCTCTCGGGCAATATCTATCGGCGCACTTTGGCGCTTTATAAGATCGCAGATCTTAATGTAAATCAGGTTTCCTAATAAGCTCACCTGATAGAGCATCCGCCAACAAACATATATATACAACTATATATATATATATATATATATATATATATATATATATATTAGTGGAGAAGGTGAAATGAACCGAAAGGAAAACAAATGAGGAAGTACTAGAGATGGTGGGTGAGGAGAGGGGTTTGTTGAAAGGAATCCTATGGAGGCAGGAAAAATGGATGAAAGGCGTATTGAGCGGTAGTGGAATGTTGATGAAGGTAATAGAGGGGAGAATGTTGGGCAAGTGAGGTAAGGGCAGGAACAAGATAGGGATGCTGGACGGGATGAAGGGAGGAATGAAGTACACAGAGATGAAGAGGGACCTGATATAGATTAGTTTGCTGGATTGAGTTTTGTTTGGAGTTAGAAAATGTTTATTTGATAGTTGTGTCCATTAAAAAACCTACTTTTATTGAGATATATATATATATATATATATATATATATATATATATATATATATATATATATATATATATATATATATATATATATATATATATATATATATATATATATATATATATATATATATATATATATATATATATATATATATATATATATATATATATATATATATATTATTTATTCCTACATACGAATAAATATTATTTTCCTCAGTTGATTAGGATATCAATTAAAATTATATTTGAGATGACCTTTTGACGAGGTATTTGAAATTACTGTTGGATGAGTGTAGACCTTTCAACTTACCTAATCACTTCTCCACTTGATATGTGGACGTATCGTTCAACCAATTCAATGGTACGTATCAAGGATAGCGAGGTAAAGACAGTCTTCACAAATACAGTAGGGGAACACGATTGAGGAGGCTACTGCAAGGGTAATCAGAAAAAGTGCAACTTCGATCGCCTCTACGATCATTTTGAGTGTTTTTGTTGAATAGGCTGTGGTCAAAAACACGTGAGGACGGATTGAAGCTGTCGTCGATCAGCCTCAAAATCGAAAATGGAATTTCAGACAATTCCTGGTTTCTCACGATTGTTATTCTCACGGTTCAAATAATCACGTGGGCTATGGCCGCTCCAAACTTTTTCTTCTCCAACTCGTGAACTGTGAAATAATAGAAACATTCTTACACTTAAGAATATGGACCAGCGTTGCTCAGTTGTAGATAAATTTCGTTCATGTAATTTTAAAATCAATAGCAAAATAGCAGCAAAAGTAGAAATATGATTTCTACATAAATATTTTATAGTACGAATTTTTGTTTTTTCTCTAATCCCTAATACTTACCTACAGAGCGTATATATTAAAGTTAGGAAGATCAGAGAAACTGCATTGTAGGTTAAGTTTAGTATTCAATTTTTAGATAATAACCCTCTTTTAAATAAACATTTTATATTTTCGGGATGTTCATGAAAAAGTTTAATTTAGAAATTCTTAGTGAGAGATCGAATCAAACAAAACAATAGATGTTACAGTTATTTGCTTCCCTAAATGATAATGCTTGATCCTTTTACATGCTTTTAAAAATTCATTGTATATTGAAACATAAAAAGTCAATTCAAAAGAATTGTATATCATCGTATTTTAATTACATTAGAGTTTTAAAAAGAGTACATTATTTAGGCATTTTATTCATATTTTGAGCATTGATGATCCAATGAAGTTTAAAGTACACTAATATGCTTTGCATAAAAAATTATCTATTTATATTAGCAATAATATTTATCAGAAATTACGTTAACATATTGATTCTGCTGGAGGCGATATCTATATATTATTAAATTAACTCCTGCGAAATAAACAATTAATGGGTGTACCTTTTTCCAAATCGAAAATATATTTTATTCCGCGACAGAATATATTTTGATTTTGTTGATGTAAAAGAACTACCAAATGTTTTTATTTAAAATTGATAGTCACGCATTTGGCGCCAACTGTTTTTAATAGAACATTTGCCATAAAACACTTACGCAAAATAATTTGTCCACTTGATGAAATAAATACCGCTGCATTCATTTTAAAATATTAAGTTTAAATCAGAATACAGATACAGAATAAATGGAAACTTTAATCTATAACACTTAATTAACCTATGAAATATCTTCAATAAAATCATTATTCAATATATTTTTATTATTTTAATAAAATCTCTTTACTGTTGCAATGTTAAAAATGGGCTAAGCAAATTATTTGCGGAATGAATTTAATTGGCTAAGAAATGCAAAAAATTCTCTTATAAATGGAAGCCAAGGCTTGGATATAGATGCAAGTATGGGGATTTAAGGATACCATATGCCTGTGAATGTATAAAGCAGCAAACGTATTTCTTTTTATTGCTGAAAAGGCCAATATGTTGAAACTTAAAGTAGCTTTAATTGAAATACGAGTAAATGCTACCTTCCTATCGAATAAGGTGACGCTTGTCCGTTTCTTGAAATGAATGAAAAAGCAATTCTTTCCCGAAATACTGTGGTTGCTGTGTAATCGTTCTCCCTCCCCTTGATTATTTTGCAATATGGAGTGATGCAATGATTAGGTATGATTTTATCTTCCTTATAATGGTCTTTGTAATCGAAATGAGGAGTAGTAACAAATTAATAGTTGTTTACAGGCTTGAGAAGCCTAATTTATTCCATCAGCTTTTTGGACTTTTATTTTTTTAAATCTACTCGTTTCGTTAAAAAACCTTCCAAGCAAGCGTCGAGCGTTGAAATTCTTCAAAACAACAACCTTTAAGAATGTAAATGGAAAAAAATATATGAAACTAGTCACTTATCATATAACAAGCCAATTAAAGAAAAACTCAATCTCTTTGTTAGAGTACCGTTATAATTTTAGAAAAGGAGAAACACTATGCTATTATGTTGTGCTGATAAATTAAAACTATATATCATTATTTTCTAAATTAATAAAATCTATATTATTGACACCCCTTGCTTTCAACCAAAAAATGTTTAAAAAATATTATATTATAAAAACAATGATATTGAGACACCTCAAATGTAAAACTGAATTATTGAAACACTATGACAATTAAACCACGATTTTTAGAAAACATAATATTAAAAAAATATAAAAATTAAACATAAATGTATTATAACATAGCAAAAACATATTGTAAAACCAAATCATTAAAAGCACACCTATACAATTAAACACCATGATATATGCGACACGATGAATTTAAAACAATTATATTAAAGACTGTGATATTAAAAAGGCAGTATTTGAGACCCCATAACTTATAATTCAAAATATTTAAACTACCACGTCATTGTAACACAATTTTACTTAAGCCAACATTAAAAGACATCCTTAAATAGAAACACCTAAATATTAATCCTTTCTGTCATTAAACCATGATGTTAACGCAATAATTTAGCTATAAATTTCAATAATAATATCCACTGATAATGAACTTTACGGATATATCTTAAGAAAAATCTTCCTCGGCAGTCTGTGAATGTTTAATTATATACCTTACATCCTCAGAATGGCTAAAATTGAACATATTGGAATACTTATTTTCACAAGTTTTTGTTCTATAACTTTCTAACATTTATACATTTTGTAAGTAAACACTAAATTCAAATAGAAAAAACGTTAACTAGTTGACTACGATATTCACATTATTAAAATTATTGAATTTAAGGGAGTAAAAAAGTATATACATTGCAATGAACTAAATCCAAACAAATTGAATTCCAAATGCGTCAAAAATAACCAAATGCTTTTGTACATCAAAAAATTTAAATCATGGAATGACATTCCTTTTTCGACATTAAAAATGATTTGCTTGCGTTTCAGTGAAAGATAAGGTTTAAGGAGAGTAATATTACATCATTTGATTTTTTTGGAGTGTTGAACAATGTTTTTGATTTTCTTTTCCGAACATTTAAACTCCTAAAATCAATCAGCTACAATATCCCTACTTTCAGTACGAAATAAATAACGCGAAGAAACCTTTCCCGGTGAAAATAAGTTACACGTCATTAACCGGAGACGATTTTTCAAGATGGCTACGCGGCACTTAAAATATATATACTGCTTTTAAAACCCATAAAAATTGTTTGAAAAAATGGGCGAAACACTCACATATTTCAAAAAAATGAAATTTGATGAAATCTCCTCTTGTCTCGGTGTGGTTGGCGGAATCGGGATGGATTATCGGTCGAGGATAAATGAAAACAGGCGAAGAATAAGGAAAATCACTCTTTAAGATCTATGCGAATATGAGTAGTGACCTACGAAGAAGAACCGACCGCTGTCAATGCCGCTCCGGGTGTGAAGCCAGCAAACCACGACGCCACTTCATATGTAACAGCAATCATCACTTGGTTGCTCGTAAATAACAGAGATGGCACCACTGCCGCTGCCTCAAGAGGTTCAGAGATGAACGCTATTTAGGACTTCCTGGGCATATCCACTGAAATAACCAAACGAGCTCTCCCACCAACTCTATTAACATTCCTGTTATCAAATATTTCTCAATATAGAAAATTATCATTTTCGCTTTAAAGACCGAATTTTCCAACTTTAAGGAAGTTCTAACTACTACGAGTTGTTCCAATTATTTTTATTTAATTAAGAACTTCTAATTACTGGTACTATAGTGAATTATTTTGATACAAATAAACTACTAACAAGAGGTGACCGACAGATGTACATAGTATTATTATTCCATATATTATTTTATTTACCTATATATATATATATACACACATATATACCAGCATATGTTCCCAATAACACAATTCTAATGGTTCACCATGGTTTTCCAGGAAGATCTGGTAGCCGAAAAATCACATAACTTGCGTGGAGCTACAGGTCCCCAGAGTGCCTTACCCTGGGAATCAAACCCGGGCCAGGACATAAATGAATATATATATATACATATATACATATATATATATATATATATATATATATATATATATATATATATATATATATATATATATATATAATGTAAATTCACTAATAGTCATAACAAACACAAAAACCAAAACACACAAAAGAGAGACTCACTGGTTCTCGAATTTTCGGTGGTCCAACCACCTTTCTCAAGAGGGATTAGGAACAGTTCCTAATTCCTCTTGAGAAAGGTGGGGATAAGGAAATATTTTTACTTTCGTGATTTGCTCAAAAACCGCCTTCCCCACATGTGCTGTGTTCGCCTTTTATATGTTTTCCTATCCCCTTTCCTTATACCTATTTCTGTTTGAATGAATATATATATATATATATATATATATATATATATATATATATATATATATATATATATATATATATATATATATATATATATATATATATATATATACTTTTATTCATGTATAATCTATTACTATATATTTATAGAAAATTTTTCCGTCTCTAATAGCTTTCGAATATTAAATGTCACTAATGAGGAAATTGGAAAGGTCTTGCTTATAATTAAAATGTCCTTCTTTGAAGAAATTTCTCCGTAGAACAGGCATATGTTACAATACCAACCTAGCATAGGTAAAGTAAGATTGGCACACCAAAAAGTATTTTTCATTAAAAATATATATTAAATTTAATTTGGAGTATTTGATTCACTCGTTTTCATTGATTGAATTAACGTTATGATCAGTTGTATCTTGTACAAAACCAGCAGACGAGAGAACTTTTAAAATAAACGATCGGGCCAAAGATATAATTAACAATTACCTAAATCATAAATCGGAAGGATACCTTATTAGAGTGTTTACCCTTTTTATTTTGTCTCTGCTCACCACTCTCAAATCGTAGTGTTGCAGGCCTCGGTGGTGGCGAAGGTAATGTCGTGGTTTCGATTCCCGCCAGGGTTGGATTTTTCCACTTAAAGTTAGGGTGTTTTTATTGTTTTTCCTATTGTGACGTCATTGTCGTCCAATTTAAATTCCTAAAAAGTGCTGTTTAAGGACCAAGAAAAATAAATTAATGGAGTATTAACCATTGTTTCTAATCGAAACAAAGTGTCCCACTTTGTGCATGTTAAAGTGGTTAATATGACTCTTCCTTAGCTTAATAATACACTTTTCCATTTTTTCTACTTCACATGACACTTTTCTTATGCTGCCTTTGTGAAATGGCCAAGAATTGATTTCTAAATGACCTACTAGCACAAATGCATGATGATTTTGAAACTTTTCCCTGCATTCTGAAAGTACAAATGCAAACTTCACTCCTTAGAGAGGGTATTAACGAGGAGAAAATTAGTTGACTCTGAATTTTTGAGTGTCTGGTCTGGACACGAATTGAGAGTTTCGGGCTGACTTGCTAAAGCTTCTTTGGTCAAATGATGGAATAAGTTATTGTACCCTGCCTAAGTGATGAAAACTACAGCAATTTCAGGGAGACATATCAAAGCCACCCTTATGCTCGAATTATCGATAAACCATCCATTAGTTATGGCATCCCAGTTCAAGAGGCTCCAAATAATGCAAATCCATAAGCAATCCTTAATCGGTAATAAAGATTTAGCTTGGGGATAGAGTTTTTAGCCAATTTTCGCAAATGTTTCGTTTATGAAAATAGTATTTGGTTTTTCACATAACATTTTAAACATAATAAATTGACATATGGCTACATCATGTGAGGATTACAGAACAAAAAGTTTGATATCCCATGCAGCTTAAGTTATTCTCAGGAAGGTCTCAACAAAAGAATAGAGAGCAAGGCCAATGATTACTTAATGGGTGATCAGTTTGGGATTAAGAAATAGAGGTATGCTTGATACCACCGCAGTAATAATATCACTAATCGAGAGGAATGTAGAATACAATCAGGACGTATAACCCTGTTTCGTAGATTTCAAAAAGGTGTTTGTTAGAATGAATTGGAAAACATTAATGCGTGTATTGCCGAAAATAAAAATGCCTTGGAGGGACAGGAGACTCATCCGCAAACTGTACATTTCTCAGACTGCTCAGGTGCGAGTGGGGAATGGAGAGTCCCGATGGGGAGTGTTAGGAGGAGGTGTATGGCAGGGTTGCCCACTGTCACCGGTGCTGTTCAACGTATATGTGGATGAAATGATTAAAGAGGCATTGGAAAAACTGGAGGTAGGAATGAAAGTGGAAGGGTAATTCTTAAAATCAGTTAGTTTTGCTGATGACCAAGCATTAGCTGCAGAGATGCATTAGCAGAAAAGGGGTTGCAAGCATTGCGAAGTGCATTGAAAATTTAGTGCAATAGATATGGGATGAGAATCAAAAAAAGGGTAATTTGATTTTCATGAAAGAAAAAGGCAAAGCTAAACATAAAAGTAGTAGAAGAAAAGGGAGCAGGTAGTTTACATATCTCGGAAGTGTTTTGAACCAATATGGTCAAAGTAGTAAGGACGAAAAGAGAAGAATTACGCTAGACAAGGAAGCTTTCTCGAGGAGGAGGGAGCTGATAACGAGGACGCTGTGTAGAGATGTTAAGACAAGACTCGTAATAACTCTAATTTGGAGCGTAGTTCTGTACGGCGCGGAAACCTGGTCCCAGAAGCAGGAGGATAGATGTAGATTAGAGGCTTTTGAACATGCCGGTGTGGAGAAGAATGGCGAAGGTGAAATGGACCGAAAGAAGGAACACAAGTGTGGAAGCACATGAGATGGTGAGGAGAGGGGATTTTTGGGTGAAATCCTATGGAGGCAGGAAAAATGGATGAATAGTAATGAAGTATTGAGCGTTAGTGGAAAGTTGAAGAAGGTAATAGAGGGATAATATTGGGCAAGCGAGGAAAGGGCAGGAACAGGATAGGGATGTTAGACGGGATGAAGGGAGAAAAGAAGCACACAGAGATGAAGAGGGACCTTATGTCGGTTTAGTGGCTGTATTGGTTTTTGTTTGGAGGTAACAATTATGTATTTTATAGTTGTGCCCTTCAAAATACCTACCTTAAACGGTAGATTACCTAAAAAATTGATATATTTAGGGTTTTTACTATTACACGAAACAAGAAGTTACGTTACCGTTACGAGGCCTTGATTGAAGTTACTATTATTATTAAATATAATGGAATAATAAGTTGGTAGGATCAAATTAACTTGTTTCCTATATTTTGGTATGCAAAAATTGCCTACTTTCAATATTTTAAGCCCCTGAACGTCACTTGCTAATTTCACATTCAAAAAAAAGCTATTATGGTTCACTAGCCCATCGTTATGATATTTATTTTATGATATTCACGTTTTTCCATTTATGGTGCTTGTTTAACAATGGCCAGTGGTAAATTTATGACCAACTATTTTAAATATTACATACACGTATTATGAAAAAATTAATTAAATTTTTAGAGTGACCTTGAAGGTTTTTGGTCCTACGATGCTGATATATAAGATATGCGCAAAGTAAAGAATAGTGGTAACCACATTTTACTCTGCATTTGATGTGTGGAGTGTACTTTTTCCATGTTCTACTTGTCCTAGACCGTTTATACTCACTTGAACTATTAATATCAACTAACTAGAATATATCATGGTTTTGAACTACTAAAATTCCAAGAAATTGCATATGGAACTAATTAAAATAGAAATCAAACAAAAGTGATGGCAAAAGAGCAATTATTTTTTCATACGTTTACTTTTACAAAAAACGTATTTGCTCCTGATGATGCAATGCAACGAAAAATCCACAAAAATGAAAGTATTTGTTGTAGATTCATGACGTAAACCGGTTATCCCAATACAAAATATACATATTACATACCGGTATTCCAGTGCAACAAAAGGACACCTCACGTTTTTAAATAAAAAAAATGACTAAAAAAATTAAGTTAATAAATAAACATCACAAAAAACAAGCAATTGAATGGAAAAACAAATTCAGTTCGACTCAAATAAGTAATCAATTCCATTCAGAGAGTTTAATCAATTTAATCAAGCAAATAAAAGGTAATTAGACCTAGTGGAGGATGAAAAGGTAACTTTTTAACTGTTTTAACGCAAATTTTACCATCATTGTTTCCTTCCATTTGTTGAGCGGACAAAAATGACGTGGTGTCGATCTGTAAGATTCCGCACACGTAAGTTTTCTTATCACCACACTTCCTCCCACTCACATCCGGACAAATACATTAGACGCCATAAAACTAACGTCACTCCAATGACAACAGTTGATTAATCCTCTCTGACAATTCCACGTGTTTCACTAATGCAAAAAGCCTTTGCCGTCAAAAGCAGGCTACGCATCATCTCGAAGCATTAAATGCTTACGACAGACATCGATTAATATTAAACTAAAAATAATTCAATAATAGGTACGTGATGGTTTACAATAATATATCCCAGTGGACAATCTAGGAATATTGAAATTATATATATATATATATATATATATATATATAGGATTTTCGAGTCTGAATTTGTATATGTATATATATATATAAAACCATAAACACAGTAATCAACCCGGAGACCGGTTTAGTAGGTGAAGTCACCCGTGTACCAAGCCCGACGACCCACCAAAGGAGAAATAGACGGCATACACACACACATACATACATACACACACACACACACATATATATATATATATATATATATATATATATATATATATGTATATGTGTGTGTGCGTGTGTATGTGTATGCCGTCTCTTTCTCCTTTGGTGGGTGAAAGAGCTCCATAACGCCATCTCTCGGGCAACATCTATCGGAGCACTTTGGCGCTTAATAAGATCGCAGATCTCAATGTAAATGAGGTTTCTTTATTAGCTCCGCCCGGAAAGTGGAAGGTCCGTAGTTCAAATCCCGGATAAGGAAACATTTTAAATTTGTGATTGGCTCAAAACCGCCTTCCTCACCTTTCCTGTGTTGTTCTTGACTTGGTTGTGTTTTCCTATCCATTTTCGTTATATGTCTATTTCTATGTGCGAAAATAATATTTGTTCGCCGTATGGCGGGATTTTCGAGTTTGGATATATATATATATATATATATATATATATATATATATATATATATATATATATATATATATATATATATATATATATATATATATATATATATATATATATATATATATATATATATATATATATATATATATATATATATATACACTATATTTATTCAAATGAAATAATTTTATTATAGGTTGAGAATATCTGCATGAGAAATCATTATTATGAAAAGGGTTTTAGTTCTAAAACTTATTAATCAAGTTGTTAACACGTGCATACATTTTTATGTAAGATTCTTAACTTTCTTTAATTCTTAATTTAATATAAGATTCTTAACATCTCAAAAGATTATCAATAATCAGGGTTCAGTATCAATTCATTTTCCATTTAGTATAGTCTACTTTTTTAATGGTTATCTTTTTCTACAAGGAATGAAGAAATGGAAAATTACGCGACATCACATTTCAGGGGTAGTGGTTTACCAACGCGAGGTCAACTGTTGAGGGAACAGAAGTTGGAAGGTCCGTGACCTCCCGGCGTGGGCCTTAAAGGGTGTGGGGGACGGTCCCGTGTCAGGTGACATCTTCCCTGACCTTGGCTAAGAGCACGGACGCCGCTTCGAGTCCGATCTGGAAAAGGGTTTATTTCTGCGACCTGGGTACGGCGTACTTAAACCGTGGGTGAAGGGAAATATGTCTTCACTTAAAAGATGGTAAATTGGAATCATATGTATTATCTTATTGGTGTAAAAACCGTTGTCTTGTTTTCCTTCATAGTTACTATCTCGCATTTATTGTGCAATATTATAAATATTGCGCTGCTGGGCAATTATATTTGAAATAATTATACATATTTATGATGTATTGAATTTTATTTAAAATGGGAAGTAAGTAGCCTTCCTTGGATTTAACTTTAACTGTTAAATTAATAGACAGATATGAGCATTAATAATTCTTTGGTAATTCGATAAACCTTTAATTGTTAAATATTTCCATCAATCTTCGAATCAAGTATTTGTTTCTTTAAGAGGTAAAATTCTAAACATCTGCTTTTACACTCTTCATTAAAGATACATTTTCTCGTTTGTTGTAGATATTGTTGTTATTCTCATTATCTTGTAGTGATTTTTGCCTTGTAAATATCTTGTTGCAATTATAAAACCACCAATGCCCCAAGTGCTCATTATGCCTATTTCTTTGTCTATTATGAGGTTGCATCTATTTTGTTGCAAATGTGCTTGTGTTTCGAAGCACAAGTTTTTTCTTCAATTATATTTTTAAAAATTTTTCCTGAAAGTTAATTAACATTAATGCCTTAAAATTCTTTCTCATTCTCTCAAGGAAGATTCGGCTATCATACAGAAGTATTTAAAAGCTTCCTCGAAAACGTATATATATACATACTATGTTATACCACAGGAACATTATGAAAAATTATATTGCATTTATTTCAACTTATCTAGTATCAATTATCTCCAATTACCCAAAGGCAACACCATGGCATTTCAAAGGCAGAGACATTTTTTCATTTTTATTCCTAATATGAATTCTTGCTATTTTTCATAATCTTCAGACGCTGAGTTGTCGCTTCTCGAAAGACGGAATCCACAAGAAAGTTTTGAGTGCTACAATTTGGTCCAGACCGTTGGCTCCCGTTATTTGGAATTTATTTCGAATACGCCATCAATTATTATTTTATATGTTTATTTTCAGTGAAATATCTAATTCCTGGTTGGTTAATTAGTTAGCTAAATGTTGATTGAATATTTGAAGCTACGTAAGAACACATAGCGAATTCTGGGTGGCATTTCTTTCGTGACTCCCACTCTTCCTTCTGATGACCTTGAACGAACCAGCAGGGACATCGTCGCTTATCGAAGGAAGTGTGCGTCGCGAGAGAGCTCTCGCCACCAGAGCTGCCAACCTGTTAGCCGGAATCCGCCACTGAAAAAATTGCAGGCTAAAGTTCGGTCCACTAACCTAATAGTAATGGAAATATTAAGCCACCAAAAGTCATTTTAAAGACGTTTATTTGGGATAAGATATCAAACCTTTGTGTGGAAATCAGGACAATGATTATAAATGAAGTAAACATTTAAATAATAAATATTAAAAATTTAAATAAAAAATCAGTCTCACATTATCTAATATTCCCTTTTAATTTCAGAGAATGAATGTAAATGAAATTAACATAAATATAGAAATATTTTGGTTAAAAAATTAATTTGAGTTACATTTCATGATGGTTTTATTTCTACAGCGTCTGTTATTTTCTATTGTTATAAACAATATTTTTTAAGAATTCACTTTTTTCCTGCAAATATGATGAGATAATCAGATTCATGGAAAATAGAATAAAAGTTTATATAATACCTAATAAATAAATCTCAATCTGTAAACAAACTATATAACATTGTTTAAATATTAAATTACCATTTAATATGTTCATTTAAATGACTTAGGTGGTTTTATACAAGAAATCATTTGTCTCTGTTTTTCACTACACACATACTGTGTAGTGAATGAATTTATATGTATTAATATTTAAAAAAGTAAAAGTATATAATGCAGAATTTTAGCCTGAAACTATAAAAATCATCACGAAATGTAATTATCCAAAAATTGATAATTTTTTAGCATAAATTAATGATAATTCTTATGGCGATAAACACATTATTTATTTTATATCGCTTTCGCCATTGGCGACCCGTGGAAAAGAAGCCTTTTCATTAATACTTAAATTCAGAGCATACCCAGTCTCGTGCCATGCATCTCTTATAACATGAGGGAAAATAAAAATATGAAGTGAACTCATTGGCCCCGAAAACTCTCTTCGAAAAGGAGACTGACCTGCCATCTCTGGGAAGTTGCTGGAGCTATTTGTTGTAGTACCAACAGTATCCGCATTGAGTCGCTTTTTCGAAACTCAAGATATGATTGGAGGCTCCAAGCTGTCAAGTGCAAGTGAAGGCCTTCCCAGATTTTTCATCAGAAAACCCTTATCCATACACAGACGGGACATCCAGGACGCCATTTTGAGTAAGTAAAAAGTAAGTAATTTACTTAATCGTCCAAATGTTTATATATCGCCATTTTGTCTGAACGTCATTACTTAAATAATCTCTAGGTATCTTGTCTCACCTATTCCGTTTATATGCTGTTATTGCGTTTTTGTTTTATGGGAACAAATATATTAAAACCATTTTTTACAAAAATATAAACAATCAATGCTAGAAATATGTTCATATATGTACAAAACGTGACTAAGGAAACAATCTAGCGTATTTTTGAATTACTAAAAGGATTTTAAAGGCAATGGGAGAATAGTTGTTGCTTTTGTTGGAATGAAATCTGATAAAATATTCAATTGCTTGCAATTCATACTTATATACGTTACTGCCCATTCGATCACAAATGAAATTCGGCTGATGTACACTATTCTAGTATTTATTTCCTTCTTGAAATATTATTTCATTTCATTGGCTATCACTTACCATTTCGAATACTGTTTTAATGGGCTTCTTGGATTAATAAGTGCAATAATTGGAAAGAAAAGTTGTCCATTATGACAAGAATTTTAATAAAGATTGCTTTTCTGCAGAAACCAAGTGGTAAAACTTTATATGGAAAGTGACATGTAAACTGCTCCTCTAACTTCATCGATATCTATGGAGACCAGCCACAAATTATGTGTTTATGCAAATGTAGTGAAGCATTCTTTCGACAGTTTAGCAAAATGAAGAAATTGTTTTGAATTCTGACCATCCAATGTTCCTTATGTTATATTTTCAAATATTTGTATTCAATGCATAGGTAAAATTTATTCATTGTTTATTGATGTCAGACATTTTTCTTATAGCGTTTTGGATAACAAAAGAATTCTGAAATTAACCTGCGTTTAAGTTTAGCTAGCATTGTGGAAAGTGAGGTCAATAAAATCTGTAGCGACACACTTATGTATTAACAGTATATTAGACTCGAACCACTATTTTAGAAGGTGGTGACGCATGTGATTTCTCTTTAATAGCGAGTCATAATGAACGAAACAGTTCTGACTGAAACTGACAACATTCTGTGTTGTAAGTTATTCGTTCATTCCTCATTGCTACTTAATATATTAAAAAATATTGTGTGCTTTAATTAGTTTGTGTTAGAATGTAGCCAGTGGAAAATTTTAACAAAATGTCGCAAGAGCAGGACGTGAGATATTCCAGATAACACTAATAATAAACGAATCATTTGAATGCGGACCTTTATAAACTTGGATGATATTCTAGGACAAACGTCACTTTTTTACAACACATGTGTAAAACCTTGTTAATTAGAAATTTTCCCTTAAATGACAACCTTTTTCCTTCATTTAGTTAGACATCAATAAAAAATCCGGGAAATATTATGTATTTACAAGTTTTTATTCTAAAACTAAGATTTCATTTGAAGGACCCATAGGAAATATTGCGCAATAGTGTTATAAATAAATATACCTGCAATTGTTCAAATGCAAAATTGCGAATGGTCTTTTAAGAAGATATTGCTATTGAATACGTTGCAAATGAAAGCCTTGTCGTACACAAATATATACTTTAACAATGATTATATTTGCAGCGTAATTCAAATGGTAACAACTTAAAAGAGTGTATATTAGGTTTATAAGGATTGCAAATTTTTGGTCTAACATATCCATTTCAATCGGCATTAATATGTCGTAATAATTTCTATTATTATTCACAGGATGAAACGGCGGACATTTTCATGGGTAAATTGTTAACAAAAGAGTTAAAGTAATACAGCTACCTCTACCGGCCCGTATTTTCTTTTACATTAACTGTGATAGTCAGAGCTTTAGGACATGAAAAATTTCACTGAGATATTGGCATCCTTTTAGAAAACATGAAACCGTGGCAGTGTCGCTGTTCTGTTGTGATTATAATTCCATTTCAAGATGGATAGGAAGCAAAGGTTGTTGGCACTTTTTTTTAGGACTTCTGGTTTGTCTGAGATCAGTTGCCAAATATGTATTTGTTTTTGCATTGAAATTCCAGTTTGATGATCCGCTAGGAAATATTAGATCCTTCAAAAGGAGAATAGATCCGTTACATGTTAAAAGTTCAGATCTTACTATGTTCAACACGAACCCTTTTGTTAAAAAAACACTGTAAACGAAATAACGGTAATTACTATTATAACTTATTGTAAATCTTTTGTTATCCGTGTTTAATTTTTTGATATTTCCTAAAAAAAGTAAATAACCACTTAATGATTAAAATCAATGCAACAAGCCAACGGCAATAAAGTTTAATTTGTGAAACACATTGTATTTTTCCACTTATCCGCCCAAAACTTTCTAACAGCTTTATGTTTATCATTCCTAATAATTTTAAAAAAAGAAACTAATTGTATTTATTTCGAAAATAATGAGTAGATTGTGCAGTGCAATGCATGTTTACCTAATATTTATTTGATTAAAACATTTATTAATAAATATTTATCTCTTACTATTACTATAAATAAAATAATTATTATAAATAAACAAAGAACCACGATCGTTTTTCCCATTCCACGCCAGTCAGTCAGATAAGGGCGATGACATCAGCGTTCGCTAGAATGGTCTTTGCACTTAGCCATGCATTACTGGGGAGGGAACGCGCGAGACAGATAAAATAACTCGCCTAGGCGTTTGACTCTAATTTTTTTTATCCTCAGTACCATGCAATGGGCTTGTTTTTAGAAAATTATTGGAGATATATTTAAATTATTTTCCATAAACACACTAAGAACATGGCACTAAGGCAAAAATAACTTTGGCTTATGTGCTATATCTTAGTGATTATGGAAAATTATATGGTTATATATATATATATATATATATATATATATATATATATATATATATATAAATTTGTGACCTGCTTTCCGCCTTCCTGAAATCCGCCTTCCCCACCTTTCCTGTGTTTGTCATTTACTATATACGTTTTCCTATCCCCTTTCCTTATATATCTATTTGTATGTGTGAGAATAATATATATATATATATATATATATATATATATATATATATATATATATATATATATATATATATGCGTGTATGCATATCTTTGTAAGAATTATTTAAGGATTATAAGGATTATTTCAATATTTCATTAGAAACAAAATTATGTAAATAGATTAAATAAAATATTCAAGGCATCATGAAAATTAATTAATAGTACCACTTTACTACCACTCAAAATATTAAATTGCAATTCCTTTCATTTATTGGTTGTTTATGGATGACATGTCTTAGTCGGTCTTTTGAAATGTGCTGTTTATTCACAGGTTCACCAGGGGATGATTATAAGTTTTCGAATGCTTCCAATAAATTTTGCATCCAGGATAATATATGACAGAGTATTTACACTATCGTGCGTCGTGGAATTGTAAAGATTAGGTTATATTTTTTGGAATGGACGAAGATCTACGGCTCCTCTCGTGGGAGGAAGAAGTACATAGTGTGGTGTTCCTTTGGCAGCGACTTGCAGTCCTACCTTCTCAAAGGCCATCGATGAAATTGTGTGGGCCCCTTCCGTGTAAACCTCATCTTCGCCGCACTCCCTAGGAGGCATCCCTTGTGATTCGTCGGTTCGGGATTTCAAGGCCATCGAGTATCCTTCAGTTTTCTGACAGAAAAAGATTGACGAACCTGAGTTTTCTATGAGATAGATCTGGAAATTGGTAAATATTCTTGTCAAAAGCTATCTATTAGGGTTGACATGTATTATGGATTAGAACTGGTGCGAAAATGTATCGCTTCTGAGTAAACTACCTTGAACAAAAAGTTCCCGGAATAACCACAATGTGGTGCTCCCATCGTTCCGATTTGAGTTCTGTTTTTTTGTTAAATTGGTACATCTGTTGTTGATATTCCCTCTATATCTTAGTGTCATAACTTTGCAAAAGTTACGTAGCCAAGAGTACAACTTTCTCTGTGTGTGTTGGCGATTTTTTACAATTGCAGAAATGGGTTTAAATTTGCAACAACGAACTGGTATTAAATTTTGCGTAAAAAACGGATTTAGTGGCGAACGGACGTTGGAAATGTTGGAAAAGTGTTTCGGCAACGATTATCTAAAAAATACGGTCCTTTACCAGTGGCACGAGCGGTTCAAAAGTGGTCGTGAGTCAATCGAAGATGATGAACGCAGTGGCAGACCATCGACATCGAAAGTCGGTGAAAAAATTGATAAAGTAAAAGAAATGTGGGTCAATAACCGCAAATTAACCATCAGAGAATTAGCGGAGGACTTGAACATTGCCTATGGATCCTCCCAAGACATTGTGGTTAATGATTTGGGTTTCCGTCGTGTAGCAGCAAAGTTAATGCCAAAAGACCTCAATTTCATGCCAAAAAATAGACCGTGTTGACGTAGCAAAAGACATGATTTGCGAGGCTGAATCCGATCCCACATTCATCAAAAGGATCATTACTGGAGACGAGACGTGGGTTTATGAGTACGACACGCAATCCAGACATCAGGCAAGTGAATGGCGTTCACCAAATGAGCCGAGACCAAAAAAAACCACGTCCTTTTCAGTCAAAAAAGAAGGCAATGCTGACGGTTTTCATGGATTACAACGGTTGAGTGCATCATGAATTTTTGCCAGAAGGCCAGACAGTAAACAAAGAGTATTATTTGGGCGTTATGAGACGTTTGCGTGAAGCAATTCGCCGAAAGAGACCAGAAATCGTCGCACAGTGCGTCGAGACCGTCGCACAGTGCTATCATTATTCGTAATTTGTTGACGAAAAATTCAACAAATACCATCCAAGAGCCACCGAATTCACCTGATTTGGCTCCCTGTGACTTCTTTCTGTTCAATCGAGTTAAAAAACCATTACGGGGAACGCGTTTTAGCAACCGAGAGGAAGTAATGGAAAAATCGCAGGAAGCGCGATTGGACATACCGAAAACCGAATATAAAAAATTATTCGAGGATTGGATCAAGCGCTGGCTGTGTGTGCAGTCGATGGGGATTACTTTGAAGGGGAAAATATAGATTTAGATGAATAAACTTGTATTTTTAATTTTCTGAATAAATTCCGGGAATTTTTTGATCGAGGGAGTGTATGTCTCAAATTAACCACAGTGGCTTTAAATGTAACGTTATGTTTTTCAAATACACATTTGGAAGTGCTAAAATATCATTTCATCGCTCAAGTATATTTATATTTGTTTAATATTACCATGTATTGTTTCCTCAATATATTTTAAAAATACATTATATATCAAAATATAAAAGAAAAGTTTACGAATTTTGAAAGGTTTAAGGTGTATTCAATTACTCCTAAAATTTTCTAAAAAATTATTAGCAAAGAGGTGATTTATTTATTTGAAAAACATCTTTGGTTTAAACTATTATTATTATATCAATGAGATTATGCTTTAATTATATGTGTGTATGCTATGAAATGTGTGTATGCATGAAAACTATTTACTTCTTATTTAAATAATATTTATTATTTTTAAGTTCTTAATGGTATTGTTAAAGTATGAAATATTCTTATAAAAAATTAATTTTGCTATTCATATATTTCCTAATTTTTCGTTAAATATTGTATTTTGCAATAATCGCAATTAAAAACATTTGCAATATTTTTTGCTGGCTCTCGCTATGGTTTTCCATTTTTTCGTAATTCCGAAGAATCTTAAATGAAAAGAAATATTTTTGTGCTTCAGGTATCTCATTTGATTAATTTCATCTCCATGAAAGTACAATGCATAATTTATTTATGTTTTTTTAAATTTTAACTCATAATATTTTGCCATGTTTAGCACGCACTATTTTTATCATACCACAAGTGCCACAGCCTAATGCCCTGTAATTGTTGATGATATGCTTAATAATATTTAAGACATTATAGTATTCCATAGGGTTAATCAAATTGTGATGAATAAAAAGGTAAAGTAAAATATATCGTGTGGAAGTTATATGAATTTAAGTGTCCTGCATCGAATTATTCAGATTTTGCCGAAATATATTCTGGTCATCCTATTCTAAAATTCTAATTCTCATTTTGTAATATTGTCACATACATACATTTATTTTACATGCATACTACATATTTTTTATTTATATATACATGTATATACATATATAATTGAATTAGTATACGTATTAATAATTATAATAGAATAATATATTATAGACTAACTTTATATATATATATATATATACCTACCCACTGTATTCATCTGTGTATAACCGATATAATTAGGGATAAGGTAAGTGACCATTTAAAAGGTTATTATTAGTGTTAGAATCACAGCTATTGAAAACATTTGAAGGGAATACCAATATTTTAAGTTTCGTACCAAAAAACTCGTCGTTAATATATAGCATACGCATATATATATATATATATATATATATATATATATATATATATATATATATATATATATATATATATATATATATATATATATATATATATATATATATATATATATATATATTTCGGCGTAAAGCGGTATTTCATATTTGAATATATTACGGCGAAAAATATTCATTCTCATATAGAAATAGATTTACGGAAAGGGGATACGAAAACACGTAATTGGTAGATGAAGTTTTCTCGGGTCTTCCACCGGGTCAGGGGTTCCATGTTGGCCGACGTTTCGATGCCCGACTCGTGCATCATCCTCAGGGTTGATGATTGCCACTCCGTTTTTGGCCGTCTTATATACCTGCGCTCTCGGGTTCTGGTGACTTCTGATTGGTCGCCGGGTCGTTGTGCTCTGTGCCTTTCTCTTTTTACCTCCAATAGCACGGGTTTCCATGTGTTGCTGAGAGAATAACCGGAATCCCTATTGAAATTCCGCTCTGCCACTCTGACCCGAGAAAACTTCATCCAGCAAATACGCCGGGAAAGCACCAGATCTTACTTCACCTAATTGGTAGCGCATCCGCCCGGAGAGTGGAAGGTCCAGTGTTCAAGTACCAGTTAAAGAAATATTTTAACATTTGTGATATGCTCAAATCCACTTTCCCCACCTGTACTGTGTTCGTCTTTTGTATTATATCTCCTTTCCTTATATCTATTTCTCTGTTTGAATGAATAAATACGCATATATATATATATATATATATATATATATATATATATATATATATATTTATATATATATATATATATATAGGTAATCTACCGGTTAAGGTAGGTTTTTGGATGGACACAACTATCAAATAAACATTTTGTGACTCCCCAGCTAGCAAACTAATCTATACGAGGTCCCACTTCATCTCGGTGTACCTCCTTCCTCCCCTCATCCCGTCCAACATCCCGATCCTGCTCCTACACTTACCTGGCTTGCCCAACATTCTCCCCTCTATTACCCTCTTCAACATTCCACTACCGCTCAATACGCCCCTCATCCATTTTTCCTACCTCCATAGGATTTCTCTCAACAAACCCCTCTCCTACCCCACCATTTCTAGTACTTCCTCATTTGTTTTTATTTCGGTCCATTTCACCTTCTCCATTCTTCTCCACACCCACAATTCAAAAGCCTCCAATTCACGTCTATCCTCCTGCTTCAGCGACCACGTTTCCGCGCCGTAGATAGGTACGCTCCATATCAGAGTTTTTACGAGTCTTGTCTTAACATCCCTACTCAACGTCCCCGTCATCAACTCCCTTCTCCTTGAGAAAGCCTCCTTGCCTAGCGCAATACTTCTCCTTACGTCCCTACCACTTTGACCGTATTGGTCCTAAACACTTCCGAGATATGTAAACTGTTCTACCTGCTCTATTTTTTCCCCGCCGTTTTTAATATTTAGCATAGCCTTTTTCATTCTGGAAAATCGAATAACCTTTGTTTTATTAATATTGAATCTCATCCCATATTTATCGCACTGAACCTCCAATTCACTCAACAATGCTTGCAACCCCTTCATTGGCTGACTGAGCAACTAATGCTTGGTCATCAGCAAACCTAACCGATTTTACGAATTCCCCTCCGACTTTCATTCCTACCTCTAGTTCTTCCCATGCTTCTTTAATCATTTCCTTTAAATATACGTTGAACAGTACCGGTGACAATGGGCAACCCTGCCTTACCCCTCTTCCTATCACTGCCCATCCCGACTCTCCGTTCCCCACTCGCACCTGAGCAGTCTGAGACCTGTACAGGTTGCGGATCAGTCTCCTGTCCCTCCAATCCATTCCTATTTTCTGCAATACACGCATTAATTTTTCCCAATTCACCCGATCAAATGCTTTTTCGAAATTTACAAAACAGGCAAAAACGTCCTGATTGTATTCTATATTCCTCTCGACTAGTGGTTTAAGTTTTTAATTTAACACTTCCGTGTGACTTCGATGAAATTATGTATTGATATATACATTCATACACATATTTACACAAAGTTAATCATGCTACTACAGGACTTACCGAAAAGTGGTAGGTCCAATTTTTTTGCAAGAATTTTATTGACGATATACTTACATCGAGTTAATAATCATCAGAAAACATGCCTCTTCAACTGTCTTCTAGTTTAGTCTGTCTTCTACTGTCTTCTAATAACGCATTTATTATATTATTTAGTTTCTCATTATTTATGTTCGAAATTTTCCTTGACAAGCACAAGAAACATTTGTTTATCTATGTAATACTTCCTTATACCGCCCATGTCGAACCCTCCCTCCCATGCTACCCTCATCTCACAACCAATACCGGAAAGAACCCAAAACTGGTAGGACTAATTTTCTTACAAGAATTTTATTGGCGATATACTTACATCGACTTAATAATCTTCATAGTATTCTTATTGATCTACTACACACTTAGTATAACGTTGCTCCCATTCCACGTAAGCCCGCTGGAAATTTTCTTTGGGGATGCCGTTGACGACCCTAGTCGAAGCCTCTCGAACGGCCTTTATCGAGTCAATACGTCGTCCCTTGAGCTGTCTTTTCATCAAGGGGAGGAAGAAGAACCGGTGGGGTCAGATCGGGAGAAAACGTTTGGTATGGAAACGTTGCAACAATGGCCAGGAGCTCTCTGACGACGAGGGCGCCATGGCATAATTTTCGGCACCATCTTGGGGCATTTGCGCATGGCACAATTCCTGTGAAATAATAAGATGGACGTTCGATGAAGACACACCCAACTGGTCTGCAATTTATGCACTTGGTAAGCGTCGGTCTGTGTTTAGAAGGGTCTTCACACTGTCCACATTCGTGTCGGTTCTTGCCCTCGAAAGCCCTCCGGAGCGATGGTCGACTTCAACGAGCTCCCTACTCTCTTAAAACAAGTTATGCCACTCAAATACTATGAAACGGCTTAAGGCAGTGTTCGAATACGCCTGCTTGACCATATCGAGTGTCTCAGTTGCCGTCTTCCCGGGTTTCGCACAAAACTTCACGGAATACCGATACTCCAAATTCAAATTCATTTTTTTCGACGCGGACAAAAAAACTTGCTTCACGGTTTCCTTACTCAACAACAGCCCGCAGACGACTGAGATTGGTGTCGATCTGTTGCTAAGAGACCTCTCCACCTTACCCTGTCAGACAGACCCCCTTCCACCGCTCCGTTGGCGCCAGAGAAAATTAGTCCTACCACTTTTTGGTTCGAACCTGTATTTCTTATGCTGAATTAACATGCTATCTATGTAAATGGAAGTTTTAGTGTAACTTCTTAGTTTTAATTATTAATTTTTCTGAAAGATTTACATTCCGGAACGCTCGAGTGAGGATTTCAAATTGGATAAGGAACAGATTATCTTTAACTAAATAATTTACGTTATTTGGTGTTCAATACTATTCTACGATCTTTAAATGTCATATCCCTTTAATGTTTCTGATATGAATACTAAAAAATTTAACCCTAAAATTTGATAAAAAACCATATGATTGTCTTTATAACAATTATTTTGAATTTGAAAACCCCTTCACAATATCAGAGCAGCTTTTAAACGATGATCTAGAATTTATTACCGTTAATTAAATGCTAATAATATAATGGGACATAAAAAAGAAAGATATCCATGGATACTATATGGCTTCTTTTGAATGATTTATTTAAAAGTGTTATTTCAAAAACAACTTTTATATAATTATATCATTAAACATATTTTCAGGAATGGTGAAGAATGGACTAAGGATTTACATATTCCAAGAATGTTTATTGAGTGAACTTTTTGGCCGTGAACTTTGATTTGATCTCCCAATTAGTTGAGCAACTCATCTGGATAGGACCTGAGATACAGATAACAATAAAACTTGATTAACAAGAATAGTTTCCTGAGTGTTACAAATCCCATGAAAATGGAAACCGTTGCAAGTAACATTGACAATCTTATCAACCAAATGTACGCTCGGCAGAAGGCTTTGGCATCCAATTTACAGGTCTATATGGTCAATTACCATAGTATTCTGGGGGGTTTAGGGGAAGGTGATATGTCATTGGACAATCGTAGAATGCTTCTCCATATTGCGGTGCATCTAGAAAAGATAGACGGGCTGGAACAATTACTTACAATATCAGCCGATTCACGGCTGAAAAAGGGTGACGGTTTGAGCGTGCTGCAGATCGCTGAGGAACTTCTGGATATAAACCCTAGCGATCTTGGACTACAAGATATCATCAAATTTGCTCGCATGTGGGTAGAAATTTGGCATAAGGACGAGACAAAGAACGAAATTTCGAGCGCTCATATGTCTTCCATTGAAGACATTTATTTTCTAAGTGACGTAATGGAATACTATGCTGGACATTTGTCGATAGATAAGATGACACTAGAAAGCCTTGATGGGTTCCTTCCCCGTTATCAACTTCTATCCACAACAAACTGGTTTGACAGAATGGAAGTCCTTTCAAAGAGAGCCTCATTCATCGAAGAATCGCTAGAGGACGTGACTTCTGCCATTAGAAGTCTGTGTCTGTAAAACTAAGAAGAGATATTCAATAAAGTTGTTTGCATGTGACTGGGGAATGACGCCTATTGAACCTACTTAGTCCGTTAGTAAATGTGAGTTTACATGCAACGCAATTCCTTTTGTGCACGTGACTATTTAAAATTCAGTGTAAGTTTTATTCTATATGCATTGTCAAATGAATATTTAAACACGGGATAATTAGGAATTTTCAGTTAATTATTGAAAATCGTGACTTTATGTTTTTTTATGATAATACTCCTTTTTTTCAACAACTGTTTATTTTTCAAAAATAGAATATGGAATTCTCATTATCAATAAGTACTTAGGAAATGAGAATTAGAAAATATGGCAAAAAAATTATTCTAATTGTAAAGTTAATACAAAACATCAATTTTTATGGCTCAAATATGAATCGCAGCTATTGGTGTACAAAATGTTGATTTTTTTAAAAAAGATAGAAATTTTTGATGTAGAAAATTTAATATCCTTAATAAACCACATTTGCGTAATGTAAATGGAATTATTGCAAGTAGACAAAGACAAAAACACAGAAACATAAAAAATGTAACCTCACTAGTTATCCAATTTTATGTATTCCTTCACTCCATTTCAAGAGTAAGAAGTTACGGACCTGAGGACAAAGATGCTCCGGAAGCACTGGATGGCAGAGAAACGTGGGGATAGGTATGCGAAAGGAAGAGTTTGGAGTAGAAGAGTTAGGAAAGGTAGAGTTGAGAAGGGAAGCGTGTGGATGATATGGTAGATGTTGGGAATTTTGTACGAAAACGGGTAATTTATTTCGAAAATTAATACCTGGGCGATTCCATGAATTAAGGAGCCAGATAAAAACTTTCTCTATTGTTTTGAGCATCAGTGGAAGGTCTAAGGGTGGGAGGGATGCTTAGATGGATGCAATACCGTATTTTTCAAAAGGAGTGTTTGTGAGGCTCGTGTGAAGGTGGCTCGATGGTTCTTGATGTAAGAATTCTTCCCAAATACGCCTCCAATGTAAGAAAGTCACCTTAAAATATTGAAAGTTTCTTATCAGGTGGTCGAGAAGAAACTTGAAGGAATATTTAGATGAAAGACCTAGGTAAGGATACGTTCTACGTAGTATGGCCTAGTATATTCATTTTCGAATATGCGTTGGTAATCATTCAGGCGAAATTCAAAGTACTCATTCTCAGTGTTTTCGCTGATTTTAATATCGTAATATTTTTGCGTTGAGGTTTTGAAATTTTACTTTTTAGCTCTTTCATTCATTATAATACATAATTATAAATATATTTAGATTGAAAAAATGTATTTTCCTTTGTTATATACTGTTATTTTACTAATTAATCACAATTGCCGATATTTTGAACGCATTAGGGGGCTCATGAAGTGATCACCTTTATTGTCTGTCGTTTTAAGGAGCGTTCTTAAGTGTGTGTATGTCTTTATGCCACCCAAAACCAAAAGCTTGTAATTAATCGGCGCCGGGGGCAAATATAACAGTGTAGTCTTTGCTTTTTAAACCTAGATAGAAAGATAAACGACCTTGGGGGAATCTTTGTTCGACCGACTAGTGTCACAATTAAAATAATTTTAACGTTTTTCCAGGGTTTTTTTGAACTAATTTGATTTAAAATTAGTAACTTTTATTATGAAGAAAAATATAAGACCTTTAATATTAATATAATGTATGATTTAATAAAAGTATATTGTTAAAAGTGTAAAGCATAAAAAAATTAACGAATAAAGAGTTTAATGGTATTGAGGTTATTAATTGACATTTTTTTGTGTATCTGTATTTCATGTGTACTCTACTTTGTTTTTCCATTTCCAACCAAAATCGTATCGTACCAAAAGATCGGTAACTAAACCAAACCCCGGTGTTTTCGATCTCTTACCAATGTTAATTTACTTTTATTTTGGGACTAGACATACGCCTACATTTAAAAGCAATGGATACAATTTGATTCACCTTGGAATGAAAATCTTCCTTTACAGATTGGTTAATAAAAATATAAACGTATTTTTTACGGCAGAGATAATTTGTGCTTTTTTAGATAAAGGATGACTAAATTATTTCATGACATCGTTCATAATAGAAATGAATTTTATTGTGCCTTCAGCTGACATCATCCTTTAATATACAGGAGTTTATCCCGGCTCACATGAGTGAGTGACGGTCTTGTTTCATTTCCATTCATTGTATTGAGTATAACAGGCTGATATATACTTGGAATAATAGCCCAATTATAGCCCAATAATATTCTAATTATTTATTAAACGTAAGAATACCCATCCGTATTCAAGAATAAAGTTTAACATCAATAATTTCCTATATTTCACAGTGTATTTTTCATGCAATCATGTCTCTCAAATTTTTAATTTAATAACGTTACATTTACCAGTTCACCTGAACGGTAAGCCATATTATCTAATAATAGTATATTTCGGCCTAAAGTTTTTTTTTAAATGAACAGTTTCATATTAATCAGATATATACTTTAGATTTATCTTTTCATCTTGATAATATTCCGAACCTTCAGAAAGCTGCATGCTGAAATAGTATGCAAACTATTATTAAAACATACATTTGCATATTATTAAAACAGGCATATTCTTCATTAAATAAGGAAACACAATGTACATCCACTGTTCTTTATTATTGTACCACTAGTTTCAACGCATAGGCGTCATCATCATATACAAAATTAAAACCATCTACTTCTCGTTTATATAGCATTTATGAGGGAGAGTGGAGTGGGTGAGAGAGGGGGTAAACAAGAGGGGTTAAATGGGGTTGTGATCGGTGTAAATGGGAAGGAGGAGAGGAGTGTTAAGCGTAAGTGACTGGTGGGTTAACAGTGGGGGCGGGGGGGTTGTTGTGTCTTTCGGTGAAGGAAAGGCATACTTCCAGGATTGGGGAGAGGTATTCAAACAATAATTTGTTCACCAAATGACTTGTTTTTAAATTCTTCCTAATTTCAAGTTCTTCTCACTTGTCCATCCACATCCCTTTGTCCATCTGGTGTCAGAGTCGTTCTGGGTTGAAATAACTTCTCATAGTTGTTTCCCCACAGATGTTTAGCGAAGTGCGATTTCTTGAGGTCACAATTCCTAAAAAAAGCATTTTTGCTCTCCCGCGAGTGCTTTTTAACGACCTCCCCGTTTGGCCTATATATATCGCATCCTGGAAGTATCCCGTTCCTCTACCGAAAGACACAACAACCCACCCCGCCCACTGTTAATCCATCAATCACTGACGCCTAACACCCCTCTTCTTTACATTTACGCTGATCACATCCCTGATTTTAACCCTCTTTTTTGCTCCATCTCTCACCCACTCCACTCTCCCTCATGAATACTATATAAACGAGCAGCAGCTGGTTTTAATTTTGTACCTGTTGATGACGCCTAAGCGTTGAAACTAGTCGTACAATAATAAAGATCAGTGGAAGTATGCATTGTGTTTCCTTATTTCATGAACATGGACTTCCACAAAGTTGAACTTAAAACGATAGAAAGCATATTCTTATTTCTCAATTCAGTGTTTAAATCATCTTTCAATGAGATATAAATTTTTAGACTTTGGTTAGGATATTTTCATAACGATTTGATAAATATATTCTAGGAAGGATAAAATTTAACAAACGGGAAAAGGTTGTGTTAGATTTTTCTTCCATTGCAATTCAGGTTTTTGGTGGCACAAAGAAAGCTGAAATTACCTGGGGGTGGAACTCATTGAGGAAAGTTGTCAGTGCTGTCATCTGTGCGAAGGGCACTAAACTAGGTGAAGTAGTTCCATTGGTAGCCGTAGAGGTTCTCTTTCTTCACCCTGAGGGTGTCACTGCCGGCAGTCTGCTCGCTGCTTCAGTGCATTGCGTCTTTGTTTTGTTGCTCGTGCAAGTGCTTCTTGTGGGCGATTTGGTGAGCTATCAAGTACAACGGCATTTATAGCCATTATAAATCAACGTAAGGAATATAGAGCTTAAAACCGGACGACATTTGTAGCCTATTTTGAATACAGCAGTAAAAAGTAAGTTTTAAACACCTTTCGTCAAACCATAGTCAACACTCCATTTTTTTATTTTTTAATAACTGTTTGATGGAGAGAAACCTCTTCCCATCTTCAATTTGTCATATTAATACATTCCAGAAATGATATGGAAGTTCTTTTGGAAAAAATATAGAGACATAACCCTGGATTAATGGCAAACCAAGTTACCTAAATCTTAAGTTGAAAGAATCCTGAAAACCTTCAATTGATTTTTCTTTGGCAATGAATCAATTGGAAGATTACAAACGTCTAGATGCTACCAAGACACGTCGTAGTTATCCAAATCGTAATTAATTGAACGAGATGATCTTACAGTGAAAAACCTTGTATTTTAAACCTTGCGTTCTTGTATTAGTAAATAATTTAGCATGAGTATAGCCGTCAAAATTAGTGTTGATTTTAGCAAATCACTCCAAAAAACCGAAAAATATCTTCAAGGCTCTAAATGATGGTTTATTTTAATGATTGTAAGGATTATTGGTTTCTAGTTTAGTTTTGTAGTGTGGAGAAAAGTAAATTTGGTTGACTGAATGGATTTACATTTACAAAACAACAGTTACACATGGAATGCACACACACTGTTGATTCAGTGCACATATTACCTTTACCTTTTTGATTATCATTTAATTGAAATAAGCAATGCACTTGAAATCACGTTGACTTTCATTGATTCAATTACATAGCGTAAATTTAATAAAGAAATTCTGCCCCATAATATTTACATATATGTTTGTACCCTTCTGTTTTACGTGACTGACGAAGAATTGTGTTGGTAGCTAAACCCTAACAAATCAGTACTTGTTCGTCTAAGAATTTTACGAAATGTATCTTTTTTCATCGAGAATTAACCCGTCTCACTAGAACCCTGAACTAATCGTTATACACATTAATACCATTTTGTTTCACCATCTTAAGATCTTCATCTCCGAACATTTAGCAACATAGTAATATAGTTTTAAGTAGGCCTACCGTAAATAATCAGGTAAAACCTTTTCGTCATAACATCTTGTTCCTTTAAAGCCCCCTAAATTTCAGAGTGTAAGAGGACGTCTCGGTAGCTTAAGTGGTTAAAGCACTCGGCCGGATATCGAGGGATCCGGGTTCGAATCCAAGTCAAGGAGAATGATTTTTACTCTCTGAAATGGTAATAAGTGAAAATTATTCTAACGCATTTATTCCTTTGTTAAAAAACACGGAATGGAAACTATTGAAGTGAATAAACATGTCCAAACCGTTCAGAATAATGTCTCAGGTCTTAAGAAACATTGACCGAATAGCGTTTTGTAGAATATTTCATTTTGTTAGAGAATATGTTTCCGCCTATAATATGTGGAAATTTTCATAAAAATACACTTTTTAACTATTTATGTTAAATATAATTTTATTTTTAATTAGGTTAATGTAAATAGTTTATTAATGAAAGTACAATGGTATAATTTTGAATGATTACTTGATATTTTTAGCTTTAACACTATAAGCATATGTTTTTAAATTGTGTTATATTTCTTTATTTATAATTTGAGATACTTATCTTCATAACCCTCTACCGTATCCTTCATTAGGACTATATCACTTCCAATGTTTATAATTACGTATACTTCAGAAAAACACAAATGAATCATGGTTTAAATTTATTTTCTTTGGCCTCACAATGATATAAAATTCAGAAAACGAAATTACTTAATATTTTTTTCTAATTTTTCCAGATTTCGCTTGATGACTTCCCAATAAAGGGACTGAAAACATTTCAAGTGAAGTCTTCAAATATATTTAGAACGCCTTAGGGTTTTCAGCAAGTTCACCAGACGAAAGCATTGAGATCATGGATGAGCAAACTCGTAACAACATCTCTGAACTCGAAGTGCAGGAGCAGTTATTTGCAGCGATTCTTACTGGACCTCTCCTCCAAAATGAGGCCCTCCTGGAGAAGCTTGAAGACATAGACGTTATGGTTGGCAATCAGCGCACTCTCCTTCAGCTTGCAGTCTTCCTGGGGAAGCTGGATTGGGTCCAAAAGCTGCTAGAATTGGGCGCTGAGCCCCTGATAAAAAACGCTTCCGGCTATGACTCCCTTAATATTGCTGAGGAAATGTGCACGAAACACCATAAAGTTTCAGACCGCGTTGAAATCCTTAAACAAGTGGTCAGAGTTCATGCAGACGAATGGCGTGGTGCGACATCTATGGCTGCTGCTCCTTATAAAAGGAAAATGAAAACTACCGCCAAGGTTCTGGATAATGTCATGCCAAAACTTTCACAACAGAAGGAGGAATTTACCGAGAGACCAATCATGATGACCACAGATCATGAAAAGCCAAAAGAGCAGCTGGGACATAAAAGCATTATATCCGAACAAATGGAAAGCCTCTGTAATCTGATGGCAGATATAAAATTGGATGTTTTGTCTCTGAACGAGAAAGTGATAGAAAATAAGGATGAGGGTAAAAAGGATATGCTAACGCCAGCCTTTTCTCCTCCAAAGATACTGGAGATGACCGCAAAACGTTCGATTGATATTGAATCCGAATTAAGCACTGAGGAATGCGTGAAAGGGGAGAGAATTTTACAAAATGTAAATTCTAAAAATCAAGGGAAAGTTTCAAAAATTCTCAGATATTTTGTTCAAAGAAACTTCACATCTCCCTTTGAAGAAAATGCATTTAACGCTTGCATCGAAGGGATGATGTCAAAGACTACGGTATTGAATGAAGATGAGTCAAATTTGTCTGACGTCCGTAGTCTTTACGCATCCTTGTGTTCCACTAGTGCCCACACACGATGCCTCCTGAAATTTCTACAGCACCAAACGCATCTGAGGATCCTGGTAGACCCTGACTCTTTGTATATTGCGAAGATGGCTAGAAGCGTCTTGGATCACGATGGATGTGAACGCAATGGAAATAAGTACCGTTCATTTGCTAATTTTGAAGAGGGAAAAATATACTTGGGTGGAAAGTTATATCAACCATTCGAAGTTAAGTATCTACTTGGTTGGTTCGCAATGACTTTGGCACAGATGTCCATGTACTTAGCCTTCAACAACAATGGTAGGCCTTACGCGGCAGACGATGATGAAAACAGAGGAGTGTACCAGAGCATTGTACGGGAGGCAGAGGTTGCAGTTTTGGAAATGGGGGGAGAATATGGGATCTTGTATGATGCAATTAAACAAACTACGATGCTGGCGAAGGAAATACGTCTGATAGCAGCCGTCCCTCAGCTATTCGCGGTATTCGGTCGGTCCAGGGACACCATTAGAACGATTGCACACATCCCTTCTCTTATAAAATACTACGAGAATTTCGTGATGGTCTCCCTGCGGCGGAAGTCAATGGTACGTATGATATAAACATCTGCCTAAATTGACAACAAAACTTTATTTAAAACTTTGAACTTGGAACAACGTAAGAAGTGATTGTTTGCCATTTATAAAAAGAAATACAACTTGAAAAAATTCAGGATCACTTATTATTCTCTCGGGTTTTCTGTTACATTCGATGTTAGAACAAGTGCTGCAAATTATTAGAAAATATTCCAATGTATTACAGTTATTTATATTTATTTCCTTATATTATGTTTTAAACTGAATACGTTTAAGTGATAGTTGCATTTTTCATGATATTGTTCGTCATTCCTAATAAGACCAGCTATGAGATACTTTTCATTTGATAAAGATTCCAATTTTTAACTTGAACAGTTGACGAATCTATAATTTTTTTCTTATACTCTAAATAACTAGGTCGCCTTTTCAAACACGCAAAGAAAATAATTTAGGAATTCACAATAGTTTATGAGTTTACAATAAGAGTTTAACGCATGCATCAATGCTCCAAAATATTTTCTGCTTGATTCTTTTCTTTACCAGCTTATCTTTAATGCTGAAGCTTGAATATTTCATACATTTTCCCTTAAATTCCTCATGCTAAAAAAAACCCTCCTTTTTAAAAATTTTTTGATACTTGGTCTTAAATTAGCAAGAAATGAAGAGCTCTACGGCCTCGAGGTTAAAATAATAAGGGGGAAAACTCCAATGGCCGTAAAAAACATTGTTGCGCTAAAAACATTGTTGCGTAAAAAACATTGTTTTTTACGGCCATTGGAGTTTTGTTACCCCTTATTATTTTTGGTCTTAATTTACTATTTGAAATGTGCAATTGTATATATATTTCCTGTTATATGGGTTGTGTAGAATGTTTTATGGTTGTACAAATTGAAGAAAAAGGACAATTGATATTCGAAGATCATTGGAATTATTTTGATAAGCATTCGGTGTCTATGCTCATAATGAATTGCCATTAACAAATGGATAAGTGGTGTCAGATATGGTATTATTATGTTCGTCAGGAAACATTGTATCTATTTTTATCATTCATGTTTATCAAGTTTAGTTATGTTTACATAATATTTTCAATCCAGATAATTTCTCTTTTAGTCTTTTTTATATTTTCCACAATGGAGCTCTGGGTTAATTATTTTCACATGAAAATACAAAATAGAATTTTTAAGGCTCTATATTCGAATAACATTAACAAACGAAATGTCCAGCGTTTCATCAATCTAAAAAATTTCCTCTACTAAATTTTTATTATTTCACCCTTTTGCAGAAATGAAGGAGCTTTTCTGAGTTGGAGAATGTTAATGGACCAAAAATAAGACTGATTTGAAATGGTTCAATTTCTACTTTGGAGTGATTTCAAATGGTGGAAACAGAAAGTGCTAATATCTATCTTCGAAATTCACCCAACACTGGAAGTGGCAATTTTTTTGGCTTGCCTTTTTCTAAATAGCTAATGAAGTCGTTGAATTCCACATTTCAAATAATCTTCAAAGTATTGTATTTCAATTTTTGTTTAGGTACGGAATATAAAATACTGCCTGTTAACTTTTTTATCATGAATTATTCAAACCATATGTATTTACAATACAACACATTATTTCACTTTCAATTATATAGTTTTTAATATGCTTATTAAATTAATAAGCTTAGGGATAACTTTGTATGAGCATATCTTAAACAACAGTAATGACTTCATTTTGTTAGAGCAGTTTTAACTATTGTAAATCTCATGACCAGTGTTATTCCTTTTAATTAATTTGGCCATGTAATATATATTTAAGACCCTGGTTCATTATTGTTGTTACCAAATAGAAAATATGGATGAAGTAAGGCATTCATGAAACTCTTAATGCGCAAAATTAAATACATTCATCAATTTAGTCCATATACATGTTAATAATTTTTACTGTATACGTTTATCTAGTGAAATAATTTGAATTCTTGGTCCAAATTAATTTGTCTATAAAATAAATTTGTTTTAGTAATAAATAAGTTTATTTTGTTAAATCCATATGTTAAATTATGGTAAAATATTCTTAAGGAATTCTAAAAATTCAATCTAAATTAATTAAAATTAGCTTATACTTCTTAGAATATTTTAATGGTTTTTGTGAGAAATTAGAAATTTACATATTTTTTAAGTTTCATTATAGAAAAATTTGGTGATTAATGAAGTTAAATAATTTCATCAAAGTGAAATTCCGATATTAATTCTTTCGGTAATTTGTTAGTTTTCGATAATTTATTAATAGCTACAATATTACTGCTCTATTTTTTATTCGAAAATGGGATCATGGATTTATAACTTTTGTATGTCCAATAGCTGCTTTGGTACTTGCATCCATTGAAAAAGGTTTTCAAAGAAAACTGATTTAACTGGCGAATGACTGTTTTGTTAATACATGTTTCATCCTGTGTATTGCGATGTTTCTCAAATTTATATTTTAATAGAAAATATGCAAAAATAAATGGAAACTTTTATAATATCCCAAAATGATTTATAGTTTGATAATGATTGTATTTCATTTGGAATTTTCTGGAATTTGCATATTTTGTATAAGAGGTTAACCGTTTTATTTCTGCTAAGTAAAGATGTTATCAAATATATGCGTTTTTCATTGAAAACTCTGAAAATTACTTTTTATTTCCTGCCTCTGTTCATATGAATAAATCAACTTGCATTGACATGGCCCTACAACACATTTACATGCTTCTGCTTCTAAAAATACAATGAACGAATGTAAGGGCCCCAAACCCACAAATGTGTGTTGAGGGGGGAATGTTACTTCCACCTGCCACAATTAAAGCTTCTGAAGGCCATTTTGTTTGTTGTCTTTGCTATACAACTTGCATTGACAAAGCAATTTAGCTTTTGACCAATTTTAAGTATATTAAATTAAGTATATGTAAGAATAATGAGCCTGATTGGTATTTCCCTTACCATATTTTAAATGAATAAATCACTACTTTATTCAAGTTTTAGTGAAGTTTATACTTTCTGTTCTACTTGAATACTGGAATACTAGGTGAGGCTGAATATTCTGGAAAAATTGATGATATCGTGGTTTGCTGTCGCCCTCCAAATTTCAGTTCTGGGGACGAATGTGAATTTCACTCAGGCCTTCAGTGTTAGAAGCTGATACCGTGCTCACCCACTGATTCTACCCCACCAGTGTATAGCTACAGGTTCATGATAGCTTTTTAGTAGGTGTCACTTTTCTTCTTACCAGATATAGATTAAATTTCAATAACACAGGCCTAGAGTGGTTTTGGTGCCGGAGCTTTTAATGCTGATTTATAGAACAATTGGGGTGCTAAATCCAATTATGACACTAGTTTTTTCCTATCAGCTATAGTTTTAAAGATATAGATATGTTGTTACTTACGTAAAAAATCTTCTTTATGATGGTATGGGAATGTTATAACCCACTAAATATAAAGACTTGATTTATTTCTGGGGCTGTTAAATCACCCACAAACAGAACAGAATTCTACAATACAATCGAACAAAATACCAATTTTTTTTCCTGTAATAAAACAAATTGAAAAGAAAAAATACATAAAAACATCACTCAACACATCGGAAGCTTTTTTGCGCGATTATCTTGAGTGCACTTTGTTCAAACAGTCTCGTTTTTAGCACCAGCAATAATCTGCCATCAATTGGTTATCCCATGATCCTTGGTAGCGAGCTTTCATTGTTTTTATATCCTGGTGAAATCTTTCACCTTGTTCTTCACTTGTGTCTCCTAAATGTCCAAGAAAATTGCATAAATGGCTGTATAGGTAGTGAACTTTTGTGCTCATATTACATCCAAGTGATTTGAAGTTACTGAGCATAATGTTTACCAGCTCAATATAATTTTCACTTTTGTGATTTATTCAGTCTCATTCAATGACTCGACAAAAACAGGCTCCTTTGTAATTTTTCTGACTTATGGCCCCTCAAAAATACCAGCTTTAAGTTTTTCAATACTTATATGGGGCATCTTTAGTCTTAAGTAGGCGAAGCATGGTCCATCCTTGTCAAGAGCCTTTACAAATTGCTTCATTAGGCCTAGTTTAATATGTAGAGGCGGTAAGATGATTTTCTCTCTTTCAACTAAAAATTCAGCAATGATGTTTTCTTTCCCAACAACCAAGTTTTCCCTCTTAGGCCACTCCTTAATCCAGTGGTTTTGTCTGTCCCTGCTATCCCAGAGGCACAGGAAACAAGGATATTTTGTGTAGCCACTTTTCTGCCCAAGAAGAAAGTTCACCATTTTTAAAACTACACAAATCACCCAGCGATGTTCCCGGTATATTATCTTCTGTAAGACCAATGCTATTGTATCGTATTCTTCTTTCATTTTAGTTGAATGAGCGATTGGTATTGCGCCAAACCTGTTTCCATTGTGAAGAAGTATACATTTTAAACCATACTTGGAGCTATCAATACACAAGCACCAATCACTAGTATAATATTGTGATAGTTGTGCCATTTTTTCCAAAAGACCCTTAACGTCCAAACAAAATGTAAGGTTGCCTTCTTGAGTAAAGAAGGGTAGCATATCCTTTTCCCTTGTGCGTTAAAAACTTATTTTTTTACCGGGTTGCAGTGAATTCTTTTCATGCAGTCTTGATGCTAGTAGTTCGGATGCTTCCTTGGATAAGTTCACTTCTCTAGCAAGATCGTTTAGTTCATCTTGATTAAATAGCTGAGGAATTGTTGATCCCCTCGTAGTCACTGCCACTAATCGTCATCTGAATGAGAAACGTTTTCAAATAACTCTAATTCTTCCGTAGATATATCTGGTAACGCCTGAAATATTGCGATCGGTATTTCCTCTGAATGGGGCACCGGGCGTCTAGCTGAAGGCAAATCTGGATATGTCCACTTGTGGCGTTTTTTTCGATTAATTCCCGAAGCATTTACTATGCAAAAATAACAGTCGTCAATATGGTTCACAGGTTCTCTCAACACCATTGGCACACCAAATTTTACCGATATATCGAGGGATCCGGGTTCGAATCCCGGTCAAGGCGAATGCTTTTTACTCTCTGAAATGGTTGCATTATAATGCACACATAGCGGGTGACACCGTTAAAGTTACTGTTACAGTTTCTTGAAATTTGACTAAGGTATGAAACGCCTAAGTGTTTGAAATTGGCTTTATTGACATCGTGGACTGTAGCGCGTCGCGCACGACTACGAATGCCTGTGACATTGTATGTACGGTATCTCGTCATAACATCTTGTTCCTTTAAAGCCCCCAAAATTTCAGAGTATAAGATACGTCTCGGTAGCTTAAGTGTTTAAAGCACTCGGCCGGATATCGAGGGATCCGGGTTCGAATCCCGGTCAAGGCGAATGATTTTTACTCTCTGAAATGGTTGCATTATAATGCACACATAGCGGGTGACGCCGTTAAAGTTACTGTTACAGTTTCTTGAAATTTGACTAAGGTATGAACAGCCTAAGTGTTTGAAATTGGCTTTATTAACATCGTGGACTGTAGCGCGTCGCGCACGACTACGAATGCCTGTGACATTGTATGTACGGTATCTCGTCATAACATCTTGTTCCTTTAAAGCCCCCAAAATTTCAGAGTGTAAGTTGACGTCTCGGTAGCTTAAGTGGTTAAAACACTCGGCCGGATATCCAGGGATCCGGGTTCGAATCCCGGGCAAGGCGAATGATTTTTACTCTCTGAAATGGTTGCATTATATAGAAAGATAAAAGAGAAGACTATGTTATAGAAACACATATGATTTATCTGAAATTCAGTGAAATCTTTTAATTCCTCAAGAGCACTTTAAAGGTATAGATATCTGAGCATAAATAATTTGAATTATTTTGAAAACGACATTTTTAAAATCCACGTTGGCTTTAATATTAAATTGCTTCTTCGACAGAATTTGAATTTCGTTACCATATCTCTCTTCAAACTTAAATCACATTAAGTGAATCTCAAAAACAGATGCAACACTTTCCCATTTCTCAGTGTACATCTTTTCTTTTCGACAATCATGTTGAACGAATCGTTACCAAACGTTGACGAGGGAAACGAAATTCTTTTTACTTTTAATAATTTATCTAAGTAATTGAAATTTCGACGAGCGTATTTATTTTAAATTAAAAAAATAACCAAATTTTAAGGTAAATTATGTCCACGAATTAAGTCAACAATGAAGTCAGAGACCTTATAGATTTCAAACATCTGCACAGAATAGAAAAATAAACATTCCATAGTAATTTAACCGTACACGAGTCAATCTCAATCAAAATTTACCACTGTGTGTTCATCATTAAAATCACTCGCAGTGATCGTTAGAAGAAGGAATTTGCGTGGGGACGAATGACAAAGCTATATTCCTATTCTTAACTGTGTCATGATATGGGGAACAACTACGCGTCTAAATATATGACGGTAATCTACAGGTATAAGTACGTTATTAGATGGAAACAATTGCTAAATAAATATTTCGTGTTTCCTAACAAATCAAAATCCACTATCCTACACTACTTTGGTCCCTCTTGATCTCTGTGTACCCCCTTCCCCCAATATCCTGTAGTGGTAATAGTACTTAGTAGTAATAACAGAACTTCCTTCGTTTAATAACCGATAATGTCCTTAACGGACTCCGTTAAAATTACTGTTACACTTTCTTGAAATTTATAAGCAATATATTTTTTATTCGTTTAAGACATTTTATAGATGCATAGAAATTTGGAATCAACTTTTTTTAAATAAGCAACATAAAGCATTCTGCTGCAACTGAGTCTAAATGTAAGAACATTTTCTCATAATTAATACATAAACATTAGATGTAAGGAAAATGATTGAATCAAACTAAAATTATTATTCGGCATCGTAGCGTGGTGGAAGGGCTTCCGATGACCCCTAGAGCTTCGTTGGCGAAAGTAATGACTGGCAATGGCCATTAATCTCTACATTCTCGCGACTTTTAAAGAGTTTGTTTTAGATCAGCATTCTTAGGATTCACGGAGAGGATTTCTTTTGTTATTAGTGCCACCCAATATCCACCGTTCTTCTTGAATAATCGATCATAATATATTAAAACCAGTTTCGCAACTCATTCAAACTAATTTGATGAAATAAAATCTTTGACAATTTTTAATTAATAATTAATATTTGATAATTATATTATTTAATTACAGTAAAAAAATTTAGTATTTGTGTTCAATTGTATTTTAAAATTCTGTTGTGTTTGTGGGCGATTTAAAAACCCAAGAAATAAATCAAATCTTTATATTTAGTTGGTTTTATTATAAATATAATATTCCCATATCATCATGTAGAAGATTTTTTTATGTAAGTAACAACATATCTATATCTTAAAAACTATAGCTGGTAGGAATAAACTAGTGTCATAATTGGATTGAGCACCCCAATTGTTCTTGAAATCAGCATTAAAAGCACCGGCACCAAAATCACTGTTGGCCTGTGTTATAAATATAATATTCCCATATTCCCAAGGTGAAAGATTTCACCAAGATATAAAAACAATTGAATCTCGCTACCAAGGATGATGGGATAACGATATGATGACAGATTACTGCTGATGCTTAAAACGATACTGTTTGAACCAAGTGCACTCAAGAAAATCGCGCAAAAGAAGCTTCCGATGTGTTGAGTGATGTTTTCATGTATTTTTTCTTTTCAATTTGTTTTATTACAGTAAAAAATTTTAGTATTTGTGTTCAATTGTATTGTAAAATTCTGTTGTGTTTGTGGTGATTTAACACCCCTAGAAATAAATCAAGTCTTTATATTTAGTGGGTTTTATTATTAATATAATATTCCCAAATAATCATGTCGAAGATTTCTTTACGTAAGTAACAAAATATCTATATCATAAAAACTATAGCTGATGGGAAAAAAACTAGTGTCATAATTGGATTCAGCACTCCAATTGTTCTTTAAATCAGCATTATAAGCTCCGGCACCAAAACCAATATTGGCCTGTGTAATCGTCCTCCAGCTAATATGATTGACTCTTCCTGAATGAATTCCTCCGTTTCTTTCAAGTATGGTCAACTTCTATTACGTTACGTGTTGAATACTTTAATTCAATGTTAGTGTTTCGTAATTAAGCATTATTATTTTCTTATAAGTGATAGATGTCCCCAGGGAACCCTCATCCAAGAAACGCACCATGTTTACTTCTCTCGCTTTTAATTTTTCAACGGTAAAATGCGTAAAAATTGATAATGAATCGTCTTGAAAATGTTTTATTATAAAAAATAAATATGAAAGAGGTTTTATATCTATAACATTTAATGAAAAAATTAAAAGGCAAAAAAGATTAATCTTATGGAGTGAGGGAAGCCTAAAAACATTTTGTTTTGCATAGAAAAAATCAATGCTTCCACATCATCCTGATGTAAATCATTCAAACGCAACTTGTATAAAATTGCACCATTTTTCCAAATTATACTCAAAACTACCCCTGTTAAATTGAATATCAGCGTAGAACGTTTTCCGCTCTCCACGATTGGATGGTATTTATTACACAGAACGTGGACGACTAAGTACCGCATTAACAACAATTATTGGATAATGCCTTGATTCAAATTAAAATCAATACCGGTAAATCAGAAGAATTTACATGTTTGGCTTTGAAGCCGAATTACCACGGTACTCACTTATTCCTTCGAATTTACCACTTAATTAGCGATAAATTTTCTATATTCACTGAAGTTTTATTTTAAAATACAGTCATACATTCATCATACTTCTGTATCTAATTCACAGAATTAACTACAGAAGAATATTACAGAAGTACTACAATTTCAGAGTGTTAAATCATTCGCTTTAACCGGGAATAACAAATTCCTTTGATAATATGTACGTACGGTATTTCGTCACTACATCTTGTTCCTTCAAAAGCCCAAAAGTTTAAGAGTTTAACGGGACGTCTATGTAGTTTAACTGGCTAAAGCACTCTGCCGGATATTGAAGGATCCAGGTTCGAGTCTTGGTCAGGGAGAATGATTTGTAAACCTTGAAATTGTTACATTGAAATGAGCTAGGCCATAAAATATTTATGTCCGAACTAAATATTTGAATACTATTCAAGTAAACTTTAAGAACGTGGTTTGTGTCGCCGGAGACGTGCTCCTTTAGCACTCCCTACAGCAGTGTCCTTGGGAAAGAATAGAAACCGATGACATCAGCGCTCTTCGGAGGGAGTGGGTGGGGTAGTGGTGTGGAGAATATCGTCTCTCGCCGCCAGGGCTGCAAATATAGGCTTATAATCCGCACGGTAATAATTTTTAAATGAGAATGTGTGGCGAGTTGAGATATTCAAAAAGAAGAATGAAATATATTTCTTTTACAATCACATCCTCCATGCCTTCAAAAATGATAAAAAATATGTCTTAAAACCTAGTTTCAATTTGTACTATGAAGAAACGTAGAAACGATACAGTATTTACTTAAATTGCTTATTTACTTTTTAAAATAAGGACTCTAGTAACAAATAACTTAGTTAAGTTGATCCAGGAACGGAAGACTCTGCCTTAGAAGAAATAAATACGATTTTATATAGAGTTAAATTTGTTCACCGCAGGTTTAGGTTTATTGCGGACATTAGGGATATGGTGTGGACCAGTAATTAGCAAGAATTATTAGTTTAATATTTTGTTAGTAACACTAATAAAATATTTAAAATATGTAGTTAATTTACTCCTTTTATTATTGCAACACAAATATTCCGAATTCATTGTAATTGCAAGTTAACATAGACTATGGGGTAGAACTAGAGGAGAAGAGAAATTATAGAAGAAGAAAAGAGATTGTGGGATATTAAAGCATTGGAAGAGAGAGGTACGAGGGTAAGTGGGTCGAAGAAAGGGAAGAGTATTAAGACAGAGATAGGGAGTGTGACGTCTCAAGATGGTAGAGGGAGTGGTGCGGGGATTTAGGGGTACAAAGATACGAGAAAATACGTTCGTATTTACTTTTGTGTCTTTATTTCACGAACGGGTACTACTTTCCGGATGACCCTCGTAGTTTGGGAAGAGGATAAAGAGAAGAAAAAATGGAGAGAGTGACGTCTTAAACTGTGAGAGGGAAGAGGGGCGAAGAAGAGGGAAGAATGCAATGAGAAAAAGATGAGACGTGGTGCGACGTCTCAGCATAGGCGGGAGAGAGGGGTGGGATATGGAGGGTGAAGAATGGCATGGGAGAGAGAGGTGCGGGGGCACGGGGGCCCAGGAATGGAGGAAGGGATTTAAGATGAGCCGAATAGAGACAAATACGCCTCTATTTATATATATAGGTTAATCCACAGATATAGGTAGCTTATTAGATGTAAATAACTGCTACAAAGTGATTTCCTAACTCCTAAAAAAATCCACCATCGTACGATACTTTGGTTCCTCTTTGTAGACTCTGGACCCCAAATATCCTTTAGTAGTAATAGTAATTAGCAGTAGTAATAGAACTTCCTTCGACCAATACCTATTCTGTTTCTGCACTCCTCTTTAACATACCACTGTTGCCGCTCAAAAAGCGTTTCATCCAATTTTATCTGCCTCCATAGGATTTCTCACAAGAACAACAGATTTCACCTCTATTCTTCTCCATATCCATACTTCAAGTGAGTCTAATGCACGTCTACCCCTACGTGACGCCATAGCTGCCAAGCCTCAACGCGGTTATAATTTTTAAATGACTTCGTGAGGCGATTTGAGATATTATCACGATCATAATTCAATCAAACTGCAGAATGAAAGAAATTGATTGCACAATCACTCCCTGCATGCCTTCAAAATTGATCAAATTATTTATAAAATTTATTATTATTTAAAACCATAGTTTCATTTGTACTATGCAGAAGCGTAGAAAAGATGTAGTAATTTCAAAAATTGTGCATTTATTGCTTAAAAAACGTTCAGGTTTTTCGGCCAAGTACTTACTTCTTTATTCGTCCTATATATTTCTTGGCCCTCTCCTTGGGATTTATCCCAGCATTTTCTTTTCTTTTAGTTTCTTGAAAAATTCATTTTATATCAGGGTTTAGAGATTTGGTCCTTTTTAGTATGTTTTACTATATTTTCCATTCTTCGTCCTCTCATCAGAATATTAACTCATTTTTTATTTCATCCTTTCGATGCTTTCGACCATCCATTTTTCAACACCAGGTAATTATATTTAATTAGTCATGCAAAGGTAAATTACGTACATCCGTACTTTTACAACTTTGCCAATTAAAAATTTCAGAGAGAATTTTCATTTATTTGTTTGTTGAATTATTAAATTTAACCTAAAAAGTGGACGTATTGAAACCCTTCGTTAACTTTATGTCTTCTCGCAGAGAATAAGGGGAAAAGGTTGGCTGGATTAATGGTGGACGAGAAACCTTGACAAATGCGTTCACTCATGCCATCTCTTGGTCGGAAATGGTACTCAAAGATGTGGTCCATTGGTCTGCCACTGTGGTGCGTTCTTTTCCATTTCAAGGCGTACATGATTGAAATTCTCCTTTAGATCAGGTGCTACTGAAACACTTTGCTGTGCTCCACTGCTGTTGCCAGACTTCAACGGACATAAACAAGAGCATTAATCAAACAAGAATTCTTCTTTCTCTTGGAATAACGGGTAAAGTTTCTAATGAATAATAATTCAGATAGTTACAGTTAAATATTCATTAGTACTCGTTTTAACAAATTACACGTATGACATTGCATTCGTAATGACGCTGCCATATTGTCAACCCTACTGTTGCGTCATGCCATTGATTTTCAGTGCCAATTCCAAGTTTCTTTGATTTATTAAGTTGGAAAACTATGGTTTTAAATGAATTACTTATTCTTATTTACATGTTCTTGCCTCATTCTAAAGGTCCATATCCTGCGATCAGTTGTTGGCTGTACGTATTTTCTGTCATTTGTGTGTTACCTGTAAGAGTTTAACGGTCGTGCACTTAGCAGCTTGAAGACAAATTTCGAAACAGATATATCAGCAGAAGACAACAAATATATTTGTCATCGCGTTAAACCGCAATAAGGTAAGAAACAATTTCGCTTCGCATGACATTTAAATATAAACGAAATATTAGATACTTAATCATTAATGACTGAATATTGAATGAAGATAAGTATTAGGGGTTTGTAATTGGAAATATTTATCGCGAAACATGTATTATTTTGTCGATCGCTGCTTTTTAACGCTCTGATTTTGAGTTTGGCTCTTCTACCTCCAACGGGGTACGCAAAAAGTCTACTTTTTTCGTTGACAGGTGGCTACCGATAGGGTTTTGAATTAAGCCTTTGCTTGAAACACATACCCTCTCGGTTACGCGGTTAGTTTTGTATCAACATTTATTCCTAGTATTTTAGCCATGATTAAATATCAGTTATTTTGGTTTTTGAAACTGCATAACCTATTCAGATTGTCCAAGGGTATCTATACATATATGATATATGTAATGTAATAAAAATTAATTATTAAATATAAATCATTATATTGTAATTCGCTTTAATTATATATACATATGTATATATATATATATATATATATATATATATATATATATATATATATATATATATATATATATATATTCCCATTACTCTGTATATGGGAAGCTGTGAACACGATGTTATATTAACTGTGAAGGTTTTAACAGAAATATTAAAATATGTGACTTGAGTTTGTCTGATTTTTTCTAAAAAACATTAAACCATGATCCAACTGTGTATTACTAGATTGAAACGTAAATATTAATTTCCGAAATAATGTTTTTGGAATGAAGGATATTCAGTGCATTATGTATGTAAATATCCCAAGTGATAAAAAAAAGAAAATATTACACCATATAATCCTTTCAACATATTATAACTGTATAGAAGCTTAATAAATCAAAATTAGATTAAAAATAATACTACCTTACTTTCTTACTAAGCCCTTTGAAAAATTAAACTAAGAAAGTATATCCTAATGGAAAGTTCTACATAGTATTTATAGATACATATTCTCTAACAAATACAAATATTCCATAACTCCAAAAATATTTTCACCAGATATATGATGGTGAACGGTCTGGACTGTTTTATTTACTTAGTTATTATTCTTTAGGTGTTTCATACAAAAGAACAAATGCCTTAGAGCAGTTTTAGCCAAAAACACGCACAAATTGTAAAATTATAATTTAAGTTTCTTACTCGTGGCATATACATGGAAAACTATCTAAAAAATTCACCTTATCAATTATTTTGTCATCCTATTAAAATTTAAAGTTAAACAGGTCTCAAGTACATAAAATTCAATTGTCTTGTCAAAATTTCCCATTTTAGGGATCCACTTTTCCCTTTCAATAAATTTGAATAATTATTTTTAAATAGGAATATTTAACGTTGAATTAAAGGCATCATAAGCATGGATATTTTTAGTCAGGAAGGTCGTATTTTTTCCACTATTGTTTTTAAAAAATGTCGAAAAAACATAAATATAACAATACAACAGGACAAATTATAGAGCCTCTGTTAAAATTAAATATTAGGGACCTACTATTCTCTTATAAACCTCAAAAATTATAGATATATAAAAAAAACAACCCGAAGTTCGGTTTAGTAGGTGATGGTAGAGCTAACCCACGTACCAGGCCCGACGGCGTGTGAATATTCACACATCAGGGTAGGAGGGCCAGTTCCTTTCCCTGTGCCAGTAATGGTTTCCCAGGAAGACCTGGTACCCGAAAAATCAACTAGCTTTGGTGGAGCTGCAGGTGCCCAAAGTGCCCTGCCCGGGAATCGAACCCGGGACCCTCTGGTCAGCAGTCCAACGCTCTACCCGCTAGACCACCGCGATCCGCTCATTTGCAAAGATATCAGGTGAAAGTATATGGAAAAAAGGCATCTTGACCACATGGGGAATTGGTATTTAATATAATCACAAGATATTTTAAGACTAAAATCGTTACTACATAGTGAGAAAACCAATATAATTTACAAAAAAGGAGATGAAAGACTCAAATATTTATTCCAAAATTGATGCAAATCTTTAACAGTTAAATTTTTATCAAATTTCGAAGTAATTTTTTAAGTACATAATAGTCAATTAATTGAAATGTTAAACTTGACTCCAATGAAGTCGGCAGTTCTAACAATATTCTCCCTATCGTAGGGTCGCAGCCTGACTGTAGCCAAACCGCGGAAAAATGACCTCATTACCCAGATCGGATTTTGCGAAGATCAAGGAGGAGGCCGCCGGGCACGGGACCACATGCTCAGGCTCCCATTAACGCCCACTAGAGTATGCCAGCAGAGGGTCACATCTTTCCCTACCCCTCATCTGCTCCCATATTGTCCTCGAGTAGGCATGCAACTAACATGTCCCTGAATATTTTCATTCCTCTTTCCTTACAGAAAAGATCAACCACAAAGATTTAGACTAGCCTAATTGAAAAACAACTAAAACTAAAACCTGATTAATGGGAGTTTTTCATAAAGGCATTTCAGAATTTATTTTGATTAATTATTAGTTTAATACTTAACGAAAATTTTTATGTCTAACACTTCAGGACTTCACGTCTGAAGTTGGTGTCGGTCTTTAGCTAAGAGCCCCCTCCACCTTACCCTGCCAGGTAGATCCCCTCCACCACTCCGTTCGGGTCAGAGAAAATCAGTTTTACCATTTTAGTGTGTGACCCTGTACAAGAGTAGAATGATGTATTAATTTTACCACCACAGAACAGTCTTAGGAAAAATGCTCGGAAAACAAATGCCTACAGCAAACAGCATAGCAAGCATGGGCAGCAGTTGGAATATCGAGAGCCGGTGCCTCAAAGGCAAAAACTTCGAAATAAATATCGGTGTTTCTTTCTTATATTACATAAGCGTTCGTATGGAAAATAAGTGTACTGAGCTCAGGGAAAAAAATGTATTACCCTTTTACATATCTTAAGCTAAAAATCCTCAAAATAGGACCCTTGCGAGTCGATACACTTGTTCCAACGGCGTTCCCATTCCTGGAACGCTCCCGCGAAGTCATCATCCGGAACCTCTTGAATACACGTCGTCACGGCCTCTTTGTCGGCGTCCTAACTCCGGTATCGCGCCCCTTTCAAACTCCTTTTTATCTTCGGGAACAGAAAAAGTCCGGTGGTGCCAAGTCCTGGTTATAGGGCGGAGGCGGTAGCGTTGCCACGTCATGCTTGGCCAAGAATTCCGACACGACAAGCGTGGTGTGAGACGGCGCATTGTCACTCATGTTGTCAGTCATACGGCTGATCGCTGGCCGGACGCGGGTGACTCTTTTCGAAGCCTGTGGAGCACTTGGACGTAAAATCCAGCATTTTCAGTTTGTCGTTCAGGCACAAATTCGTAGTGGACGACTCCCCTATTGGCAAAAAAGATAATGAGCTTATTACACTTATTTTCCGGACGAACCGTGTAGACACACACACTTCGTTACACTTGTTTGAGAAGTTTTATTATTTATTCATCGTATGAGCAAGTGACAATACCTCATATTTACCATGCCTTACGACTCCTGTTCATATTTCCCGTTAATTTTTAACGCATATCATACTTAATATTTTGCAAATTACCAGCAGTATCTGATTACACTGACATAAAACAGTAAGATTATCTCAATAACTCAATCTCTTTAATATATTTAGTGTTAAGTTCGTTCGACGCGCCTAAGGGGTGCATTTATATGCTTTCAAACTACTCCTTACCACAGTATATTTTTCTATATATTTGACTACAATATATAAGACTACATCAAGGCATTACATATATTGCAATGAAACCGTGTTTTCATTTATTACATTCATCATACACTCTAACACAAACTTTTCATATCAAATATGGCATTTGATTTATTTCCTTCTACCGATTAGGTTTCACATATATAGACTGATATACTAAGTCATGTCAGGTAATACTTCAGCCATTTTAAATGAATAAAAGAACCTTTTTAGTATAAATAAAATAGCATCTGTTAAAATGCACAGAATAAGGATATTTTTCTCTCGATCCATTGGAGCATGTATAAATGATTTAATGAAAGTATAAAATAAAAGAATTGTTTCCTCTGTAGGTAGTCTTTTATTTGTCCAGATTTTACAAATTAAATATAACTCCATACAATTAGCAAAGCTTCAAATTTTACACATACGTAATAATCTCCAAAAAGACTAACATAAATATGATGTGCAAAAAGCAATGAAATATTCATATAATTTCCATTCATATAAAAAATATTATACAAATGAGCAGACTTTTAAACATCAACATAAAGTTCAGCGCTTTCTTGAAACCAGGTAATTACAATAGCCAAGAACAATAATAGGTTTCAAATGACATCATGTTTATATCTAGGTTTATTTTAGTGACCCATTTATACCATGTAGTAAACTCTAGTTATAAAGCCCACAACACAAATGAAAGAATACACGTAGATTATGCTCATGAATACTCTTAATAGTTGGCAAAAATTTTTCGCTGTAAACTTTAGCATGGTTCTCCATAATGGGAGGGAATTCAAAAAGAAGGTTAAGGAGGTTTTGCAGAGGATGTGTTGGTCCGATGAAGTGTTCTCGTACCTGAAATTGGACGCGATTTGGAGTATCTCAGCCATGCTATTGAAAGTGACAAGGTGAAACACGTTACGCACACCTTCACGTATTATAATTCGTGCAAAATAATTTCCTTCGGATGCTTAAACATTCCGGTCAGTCTTACAAAGGGCATACTGACACTATCAACAGGGCAAATACCTTTCTATTTAGCAGATTATTGTTTCATCCCACATTAAATAAAGATGGACATTAAAAAATTAAACGTTTAAAATATAGTCAAGGAAATTTTATGGTAATATTTGAGTAATATTTAAAAAACCAAAATAAAAAACAAATGGCAAAATTAGAGGCATCAAGCAATGAACGGTCTCCATGGAATACAATTCAATTTCTGTGTAATGCTAAGTTCCTTCTGACTACCATAGGAAAATTAGCACAATATCAAAGGTACAGTTGGATGTAAGTTGACCTGAAGACGATGTGAATGTTTCTCGCAAGTAATTCTTAAGGAGATGAGTCCGCTTTAAGGTCAACGGGTATCTCACCGTCATTCAAGTGTTGAAATACAACTTGTGTATTATTTCTTTCAATAGCTTTACCCAATTGCAATTCAGCACTTCCGGTTCATTATGCCTGATAAATAAAGTAAATTCATTGCAATTAATTAATACTTAAAAATAGCAGAGAATATTTATTGTACCTTCGTAGCTAATACCATCAGTATCCAAATGTTTTGTTATTTCCACTTCTTGGTGAAAAAGAAAATATAATAGTTTTAAAGAGGACATTCCGCCGATAAAACTGAATTCAAAATCGGATTCCTCGGGTTCTGCCTGAGAGCTAAGGCAGTTAGGTCACTTACAGACCCAAATTATTCTCAGAAAAGACCAAAAATGCGAACTGGTTTATCCATTGACATGTAGCAAAATAATTCCTTATAATTACTTTTTTAGCTCTGTATCGTCCCATTAAACTTTCCCTTGTATCTTTTAAATTGGCAATTATAAAAATTTCTTAGTAAAATGTCATAATTATCACAATCATGTAGGACACATAAGTATTATGATGATGTACTTCAATATCATTTTCAATTATGTCAGTTACTATAGGTGAAAAACTATACTTTCTTGGTAACATCTTGCCCAATGATCACTTTCTGAAATTTAAACTCTAAACTAAATTTTTAATTCATTAATTTTGTAAGCAGGCTAATGTCTTCAAGAAACAAAATTAATATAAGATGTACTTTTAGTGTAGTGAAACAAAAAACCTCTTTCGCTAATTGCGTACGTTTCCATTTTTAATAAACATGCAACAACTTTGATTCAAACAGTTATTTTTTAGAGTGAAATTTTTTAGGTTATGTCCTCATTTAAAATTTAATTAAAAAGTTATCTTAAATGATATTGGAGTCTGTGAACTTAAAAATTGTTTTTTTGTGTCACTAAAATATTATTAATTGCAGTTGAGATATATGTTGAAAGAATTTGAAACTGATATTAACAAATTTTGAATTTTTATTTCAAGATGAACGAAAAGGTTGAGATTTCTTACCCCATTTTCAGTCCCCATAAATCCAATGCAAAGCTGGAACATGTATGCAATGGCTTCTTATTAAAATTGTCTTCTGCGTAGGCGTACGTACGTTGTGGTGCTTCATGTATATCGCCTTGTCACTTTCAGTAGCATGGGTGAAGAAATTCCAAGTCGCTTTCATTTTCAGTCACAAGCACCCTTCGCCTGACCAACACATCCTCCACAAAATCTTCCCCTTTTTTGTCTCAAATTCCCTCCTCTTTCAAAACATCATTTGGCAGTATTCTACAATACAAAAACACGCTTGCTTTTAGCAAACGTGAACTTCAATACTGCCACGCCCAGTCATTCTTTTGTTCATGATAATAGCGAGAAGGTTTTCCATGCTGCCTGATGCTATGGTCACTGAAAAATTTTAAGGAAAAGATATTAGTGATCAAAAAGAGTTCCAATTGACTTTGTTTATATTATAAATTAAGCATTATTATCGGCCAAAATATTGCTATGAATATAAGCACTTTAATCTTAATATTATTGATATTTAAATGAAAAAAGGAAAAATATTTATTAGAAACTATATCGTTAAAACATGTAATAATCTTTTGACGTTATTTATGCTTTCAAGGATAACAAGGTGGATCGGACGAGCTGTGTGTGGAACCGTAGAAACAGTATTTTCTGCGGTTTTGGCTGAACATATAACCTTTTTCTGCAAAAAAGAGGCTCTTCAACGCCTCGCTAATGCAATCCTGTTTTGCCTATTGTGCCTTCTCTGCCTGGTTTTCAAAATTTCCAGGATTTCTTTAAAAGATTACTCTTCATAAATGTTTCTCACTTGCTACCTAGGTAAGTATCCATGGTTCAGTCCGAACTTGTTTAGCCTTTGCTTCAGGGATAAATTGATTGCTGCACTCCAGCTCTGCAGTCAGCAGAGTAATTTAATCTGATACTTTCGTATATATTAAGGACACAATTCATGAATATATTATTTAATATTGAGAGTACTTGTAATTTTTTGAAAAGAGAATAATTATTTGTACGAACGGCGTGATATAAGATATTTTTTCTAAATGAACATATTACATTAACCTACGTTGTGAAAAATCCAGTGTTTAACTTGAAATTATTACGCGAAAATAAATTTCTTGTTTTTACGTATGTCTAGTTTTTCATTGGAGTTAATCGTTCATTTAGATCTTCATGTTTGCCTCATGAAAATTGAAAGGTCGTGTGGTATACTTTAACGACACTCGAAATATGTTATTTCCGTCGAACATCCCTAAACGTTGGACAGTGATAACGTTCCAGTTAAAGTTCCCCAGTTCAGTTGGAAATTGCAAAGTTACAGATTGTTTCTATCGCTGATAAATATAAACCGTAAGGGACCTAAAGAAAATATATCTTATATTTAAAACCAAGGAAAAAAGTGAAATTAATTTTTCACTAAAAGTATAATTTATTTTTTTCCGAAATCGATTATTTCATACTTTTAAAGCGACAGACACTATCGTTGGAAGGTAAAGACAAAATTTCAGAAATAAAATATAACGGATGGGATTTAATGGAATTTTTAAATAAATCATGAAAATATTTTCTTCCTTTTTCGCATATTTAAAATAGGACAATAAAAACCGTACAAGTTTGTAGAAAATTAATATTTTAAATACGTATCAAGGTTTTATAAAATGTGTTTAAAAATTTATACGAATAAAATGTTAATGCTAACATTTTATTAGCAAGCAACATTTTGACAAATAAGATAAGAAATATACGACTGCATGGAATATCGGAATATACGGAAGTGAAAAAGGTACTCAAAAAGACAATGTGAATGGGATGAAGGACGAGGATGTTGGGATAATCCTGACGAAGTACCCTGAAAGTTTGGAATAGGTTATAAAAAAGAATTAACGCGACCTAACAAAAAACTATCTAATTAGGCCCATTTAGTCGGTGTTCTACACAGCGATAACACAGGCCAACAGTGTTTTTGGTGCCGGAACTTTTAATGTTGATTTAAAGAACAGTTGGGGTTCTGAATCCAATTATGACACTCGTTTTTTTCCTATCAGCTACAGTTTTCAAGATATAGATATGTTGTTACTTACGTAAAAGAATCTTCTACATGATGATATGGGAATATTATATTATTAATTATTAATTTAATATTCCCATATCATATTACCCAGCGATGTTCCTGGTATTTTATCTTCTGTAGGACCAATGCTATTGTATCGTATTTTTCTTTCATGTAAGTTGAATGAGCGATTGATATTGCACCAAACCTGTTACCATTTTGAAGAAGTGCACATTTTAAGCTACGCTTGGAGCTATCAATAAATCTTTTACCGAAGTCGATACAAACAATTTTTGGTTTTTAATCTCATTGGCCTACAATATAGAAATATACATAAAACTTATTGAGAGTTTATTGAAAATAACAGGAATGCCGCAGAGTGGTTATAAATTAGTATACTTATAGATTTAATTAACCTTGAAAATTATTTTCCGGAACATATCAAATATTAAAACAACTAATCGTAAGATGTGCCATATCTAAAAAAGTAGAGCAGTTAAATAAACACGGATTTCATATTTGGATTCAGCTCTACAAATATATTTAAAATCATCACAAAGCTTCCCGGCACCAAAAAATTTTTTTTCTAGGCTTGTGTAATTAATACGCATAACATATATGCTACCAAAGGTTTCTAAATAAAACTGAGTAAGTTTTTCAACAGTTTTTTTTAAGCTTGTGAAAATGGTACCAGTTCATATTAGAAATCAACAGAAGTTGAGTTATAACTGTAGTGTTTATCATTTAAATTCTATAAAATAACATCTTAAGTTCCTTATTGTAAATATTACAAGATAAAATTAATTTTTCGTTAAAAAATATAATGCTTATATATATAAATATATGTATATATATATATATATATATATATATATATATATATATATATATATATATATATATGTGTGTGTGTGTGTGTGTGTGTGTGTGTGTGTTTATCTTCATAAAACTAATTATTTATACCAACCCTTTTAGCAAATACACGTTTACCAAAATATATGTATGCATTAACATAAGTGTTCATCCTAAAGAAAACGATGCATTCACAATAAAGAACGATAGCTACTCTTACAGCGAAAATGAACATTAACATATTTAAATTTTATATAATTACATCTTAAATTCTTTAATTTTTTAATTACTTTAATTTTACTTTTCTAATACTTTATATAAGCTTCAGCAATGACAAGCTGGTAAGGAAGTCTTCCAGAGAATAAACCCCCGTTGTTCAAATTGCAGGGACTATTGCCTTGCCTAGACATACCCACCCAGGACTTCAGGGCCTCTATGACGTCTATTACCTTGTACTAGACTTATATACTGCTCTTGTCTCGGTCAACGAGTGCTCTGATTGGCCGATTGGAAAAACGTCATACCTACGCATGTCTTGATTTAAAAAAACCTCCCACTCACATCCGGTTGAGGAAATACACGTGCGGCGACTTGACGTAATCCGACCGATACCACAATTGTTTCATCTTCCAAGATATCACTCAATCCAATGCAATATTCCCGCCTTGAATTCCATGAACGGATGTGAGTGGGTGTGAGTCGCAACAGCAGTTGCACAAGACATCGTATTGTCATGGAGTCTTGTACTCGAAATGAGCAATCATATCGCACCTAGGCAATCGATGTCAATGTATATAAGGCGGGCTATAACTAGCAGCTAGCGATTGTGACCAGAAAGCGCAAGCGACAACAAAGTGGAAGCTTATCCCGGTGTGTTTTTATTGAGGCCAAAAAGACTCCATTAATGTTTGAAACTTAAATAGGCACACAAAGCAAAACCTCAACAAGTTATTTATGCATGAGTATAATTTTAAGGTTATCCTTCGTTACTTGATTTATTAAATCGATACACATTACCCTAAAACGTTTTCTTTTACTCTTGGGAAATATTCGGTAACTAGTGGATTAGCGACACCTATGGCCTTCATGATTGAATGCAAACGATCAACTTTAAAATTTATTAATCCAACAGCCAGACGAAAAAATAATCTAATTCAGGTTGTATGAAAAAGGGTGTCCCAGTTACTCAACAATGATTACAAATTAAATTTCTCCTTGTAATTTAATTTATCAAAGTTAATTCAATTTATAAAATGTATACAAAAAAGGAATATTTCAATAAATTTACTATTCGAATCGATGGTAAGAATTTTAATTTTTATTTTAAAATATCCGCCATTTAAAAAAATAAATAATTATATGACATATTCCATGAGAAACTTGGCTGATTTTTTGCCTTCGTCAACTAGTGCAACCTTTGTATAAAAGAAAAGCTTTATGAGGGAATTCTTAAATATATTATATTCGATAATTTAAATTTACCGAAATATATCCTACGAAATCGATCTTTGTATTCAATGTTCAAACTTAGAGAATATTAATAAATTAAAGGCTTGATAAAAATATATAAAAACGCTGTATTAATCTATGAAATTTTCCTAATAACATTAGGGAATTTCAAAATACATTTAAGCTAATATTTTCACGCATAAGCTAAGCGTACTTTATAAAATTACTAATTGCTCCAATATTTCCGTATTTTAATCGAATAAAGTAATACATTAGTTTTTCCCTTATACTCTATCGAGAAAGTTTCTTGGTATCAATGTTTACATGATAAAAACATCGCAATATTTCATCAAATAAAATTATATGAGTATTGTCGAATTAAGTTTAATTCTGTTGTGGTTACAAAGAGTATACAGTTTATCGGAAATATCATATTTTGTTCAGTTTGTTTGGCCTTGAATAATAAGAACCTCATTTTGATGAAACCTTTCAAGGAATAAGATTCAATAACAGTTGGGTAAAAAAACCATCTCAAGATTGAAAAAGCCGATCCACAAAAATATATATCACCCTGGTCTATGATTAAGTAACTTTTTCGCTATAGGCATATAATGGCGAATACATATCACTGTACTTTTATGTCACGACTATTTTTCCTAAGAGTGTTCTCCTTCAGTTAGAGTTTCATATTCAGTTAGATATTTGCATTGTGTTGACTAAGACGTTTTGGAAACTGCTTTGAATATTTCATTCATAATAATGTAACTTCAAACGTCCTTGCTCACTCAAATTGGAGTTGATTATCATTCGCTTTAAAGTCAAAAGTTCCCGTTTCCAACATTGACACCTCTTCTGTATAAGTCGAAGATACACAATATATCATTCAATCATGCCATGTACCTCTCTAGTAAAAACAACAGACGGCGGAAATTAGAAGAAGCGTGTCAAGTGTATAATGTTTTAAATGAATCCTTGCGACATCTTAGTTCATTGGAAAATATTTGGTTTACTGTGGTTTATCTGAAAATTTGCCCGACAACCAATGGTAAGAGATCAAAATTCCCTTGTAGGACTCACACGTCTAGGAGTAAACAAGGTTTGAAAATGTCCACAAGCTTTAACGTCAAGTTGACGGAAAAAGAGATTATACAGCGCTTTACGTCTTCCCGTAATATGCCCAACATTAAGAATAGTACATTCAGGTTACTCTGAAAATTAGAAAGAAGCGATTTTCTTTTGCCTCCAAGTAATTCATTAAGAATGTGTGGGTACTCAGTAACACCTGGCTATTCACGCAATTGTGTTTCTGTTCTATGAATAAGAAATTGTTTCACTAATGTTGAAGTTTTAATGTCTTTTTTCAACAAATATGGGAAATATTAAACAAACATCAATGATGAAATGATTGATGGTGTCTTTTTTGTTTGAAAACTTTCTCAAAAAACCCAAATTCAATGTTTATTTTTTTTGATTATGCACATTATTGCAATAAGGGTATATTAGATTCCAAAATATAATAACACAAAATGGAAACTATGTTTTGTATGCTATGCAATTATTAGCATCGGGTGACCTACTTTAGGTACCTGCACTTATTTACAAGGTTCGGTTTGCAACAGGTTGTAACCCCTTTCACGGTCGCGCAGCGAATGCGCATTACCACATTCCATGGATCAACGGTAAGGGATAAAAATTTGCATAACTTTTGGGTTCGTATGTATATTTAATTATATTACATATAAGTAGTAGTTATACAGCTGAGTAAGTCTCCAGATTGAATGTTTCCTACTTGCATCAATACTTTGGGAGGATATTTATTTATTTAATTATTGACGACTTAATTGGGCGAGGTTGAGACTAAATAGTCCCTTCTTCCACCTAAACCTTATATTACATACATTACATTGAAGACAATTACATACAGCCAAGCCCTGGATGGAGAAAAATCCACCCAGACGGGAATCGAACCCGGGACCTCTCAGTTGGTAGACGAGGACGATAACCCGCCGCCACCGGGGCCGGGGAGGGGAGGAGGTTGCATAGAGAGGAGGTTGAAAAAGAGAAATTCCCGGTACATCCAACAAGAAACCAGATCAATGGAAATGTTTAAAATTTGAGGCACATGGCAAATTCTGATTCAACCATAAGTGTTAGCTTTTCTGCAGCAAAGAACAATGTTAAAAAACCACAGTCCATTGAATGTATCAGTCGAGTAAGCTAAGAAAACGGTGTGCCAGGTTGGTGCCCAGGTGCTGTCGGTTGAGGGACAATCTGTGCAGGTGCTGTCGAGACTCTGGTTGAGGGATAATCTGTCCATGGACCTCTTTGGTCCCCGTGTAATGGACCAAAATTTATGTAATACGTAGTTCCCTGTGAGGAATGGTGGACCATTATTTTTGCTCCAAGGACCGTTGAGTACCATTTGGAACCAGGAGATTAAGTCAAAGAGGCCATTATAACGTACCTGAACGAGAGCCCAGTCTTACAGTCTTTCAGAAATCATACAATTATCGGCGAAAGAATGGGCATTGGTGTGTCGTTGCATTTGGATGTTCTTAAGAAGAAGTTGTTTTGTTAAACAATATTTTTTTCATATTATATATATTTTATTTATTAGAAGCTGACTCTTATTTAATACCCTGTTTTTATCTAAGTTTTATTTTGTTAGTAAAAATTAAAAGATGAAGGTTTTTAAAAACTGCCTCACAGAGGAGAACACCTGAGTATATTGAGTTGAAACTATGAAATACCTATTTTATTGAATTCAAGTTGACCTTTATTCAAAAACACTTATTATACATATTTTGAATTCAACATTACGTACCGCATTAAATACTTATATTTTAAAAAGTAGTATAATTCCTGTGTATTGTTCCTTTTATTTGATAATAATAATATTAATATAGGACTTAATTAATTTATTAATAATTCGTTTTTAAATTTAAAAACTGGGGAAGACCTTTTTAATATTGGAAAATATAATAGGAATTTTCTGGGCTAGAATAACCGATTCACGTCATGAATCAAGATAAATTTCTTTTATTTTGGGGATATTTCGATTCATTGCTTCATCTGGAGGAAATAAGTTTTTTGTAAAAGTCACCCAATGAAAAATTAATCACTCTTCTGCCATCAACTTTTTTTAAATTTGTATCATGTAAAATTTCTTCTAATGTTATCACTTCAAACCCATGATATATTCTGGCAAGTTGATACCAATAATTTCAGTCAATATAAAGCCTCTGAGAAAAGTGGCACATGGGAAAATAGGTCGCACCATGCATCAATTGAAGAGTAAAATGTGGTTTCACATTGTTCTTTACTTTGGCACTTGTCCCATATTTCAGCATAGTTAAATTAGAGACCTTCAAAGCCACCCTAACGAATTTAAACAAATTTCTCATATGTATATGTTATATTTCAAATCATTGGTCAAAATATATCACTGTCGCTTTTTACATAAGGACCATGAGTGGTAAAAGAATAATTGAATGTCCACAATGATTTGGCTGTTTAACTATAATCTTTGTTAATAACCGGAAAAATGAATTGATTTTCAGATGCTTTAAAAATCGGATTAAAACAGGTATTTTCATACATCAAATGAGGGGTAACATTTTGTTTTACGCCGTTCTTTACTTTGGCACATGTCTCATATTTCAGCAGAGTTAAACCATAAACCTTCAAAGTCACCCTAACCAATTTAATTAAGTATTTCAAAGTAGGTGTACGTAATATTTGAAATAATTGGTTTTATGTGGACCACTATCTTTTAGAACCGTAAGTGGAAAAATAAACCATAAATGAATATCCATTATCATTGGGCTGTTTAACTGTAACAATATCTGTTAACAACTGTAATAAATAACTGATTTTCAGATTCCACAAAAATCGGATTTAAACAATGTCCAAAGACTAAGAAGTAGGAGGCACGTTTAGCCGATTCTAGATAGTTATTTTACCATTACGTTTAATAATAATAATAATTACAATCCATACCTTACAATGGTAGTACCTTGAGATATTCTTGTTACTTAACATAACACACCATTACTTCGTCAGTTTATTACGCAAGAAATGTATTCTGGAGAAATACACACGAAACTCATCAATAAAATGCATGCAAAAATGAGCTAAAAAATATTTTGTTTTTTATTACTGATTCAGGATTGTTTAAGGATTTGCAAATTTTGGAGCATTAGGACACGGGATCTCAAAACTGATGGATGCTCTATCGATAATATATGTGTTGTGTGAATAACATATGAGTGTCTCTGAAGTCTCTCTTCCTCAAATCGCTGTAGTTTTCGGCACTAAAGCAGAGTACCAAACTTGATTCCATCATTTCACGAAAGTTGCTCTAGAACGTCAGTCCGAATCTCTCAATTCCTGTCCAGACTAGACACTCAAGGATTCAGAGTCAATTTAGTTTTCTCCAACTTAAGTGACCTCTCCGAAGAATGAATTTTGCTCCTTTGCTTTCAGAGTGGAGGGAAAGGTTTCAATATCATTATTCATTTGTGCTGTTAGGTTATTCAGAAATCTATTCTTTGCCAATTTAAAAAGACAGCTAAAGAAAAGTGCCATGTGGAGCAGAGAAAAATAGAAAAGAGCATTATTAGGTAAAAGTGGAGTCATTTTAACCATTTTAATTTATAAAAAGTGGGACACTTTTTTACGATTACAAACAATGGGTAATACTTTACTTATTAATTTTCCTCGGTCCGAAAACAACACTTTTTGGCATTTTAATCGGAAACAATGAAAACACGACAACAAAAACCACTCAAACACCGAAGCCCTAAGTGGAAAAGAGCCCACCCTGGCTGAAATGGAACCTTGGACGTTAACTCGCCGGATCGTATTATAATATATTTCAGTTCGGTTTTACAGAAATGTCTTCACAGAAGGCTATATTTATTATATGCACCACCTTTCCAATTTCCTTTTTGGTGACATTTCATTCCAAAACTATTAAATACCCGTAAATAGAAATATATGATTTTCTCAATAAAAAGTCCTATACAAATATATATATTATTGAGAAAGAGATTTTTGTAACAAAACAGGTTATAGATTACCGTTTTTCTCAAGAGTTTGAATCACTAGGATTAATGGATGCATGTATTTCTTTTCCCACAGAGAAGACGGTTTCTTTGCGTCCGAAACTCCGTCATCTTCAAAGAATTAGGCGCGAAAAAATGCCTAGACGGTGACGTTATGCCGACCAGATGATACCGACTCTATGGCAACGCTTGTGGTGAGTGGGAAGACCTTGAGGAGAGGGAATATAGAAGGGGGCATTTCGGCTCTCTAGTTTATCAGCTGCCGCAAAGTTCAATCGTTTCCGGCTATAAAATTGGCTCTAGTTAATCATTTTTGGCTAACAGGGTACTCAAAAAAGTTGACATAATGATTAGGAAACTATTAAGTTTACGAAAGCTATTTAAATAAACTCAAATTTTTTATACGTCAACTTAGAACTCCCGGAAAGGATTTTGTCTACTTTCCTTACATGAATAGTTAACGAAAGGAATGAGGTTTGAATCTAATCAAAACAAATGCAAATTTTGCTTTTTTTATCAAAATTCAAGAAATTTTACACTGCATTTCTGAAATCGTTTTTATTAATCAACCCACGAACACTGACATCATTTTGGGCTTCGTTCATTGATCTGGCCCTAAAGAAAATTATATTTCAATGCAAAAATAGTCTACAGAAAAATGTTTAATTGAAAAAATGTTTCTAGTGCATATGGTATCAAAATTTGACAACAATCATTTAATTTAAATATAAACATTTAGGAATTCCTCACGGGAGATCATAAAGTTTATTAATTAATGATATATCCTTCTTTAAATTTACCGAAATCTGAGTACGTTTGCGTATTAATTTAGAATATTTATCAAGTTTGTATATCATATAAAATTAAAACATATTTCCATTGTTTAAACGATTATCTTCGAATGAACGATATTAATATTAAGTTTAATGACAATATTTTAGAGTTTATGCATTGAAAATTCAAATCTCCCACTTATACGAAGTATCCTTCCGCCTCGTCGTTATTCCTTTGTTTGTCCCGGATTATTTTCCGTTAAGAGAATCCTTAAAAATGATCTTGATTTATTATACAGAAGTTTACTCAAGTGTTTAGTGCATAGATTGGTAGACATCAAACGGGACTGCTATTATAGCATCTTCTGTCAATTCAAGTTTGAACACATTTTGAAGCTTCCAGAGCGCTGTTGTCGGTAAGTTTCGCAACTACTAGTGTTACCCAATGAAACGGCCTTTGTGTTCATTCGGAAGTGTGCTGATCTTTGCTCGTGCATCTTATCTTTCAAATTGTGTGTGGTTACATAAATATATGTTACAATTAATTGATAAAATTTACTATATCTAGTATAATTACTAGGCATAAAACCGATTTGATCTCCAGTTTGATCGTGTTATTACATATATTTTCGTGCCGAGAATTCAACAGGCAGTTTCCAGAAACCATTTTGGAGAGGAATTCATTTGGAAGGTGGGTAGTGGTACTGCATGTATATTTATTGTCACACTGCATTTCCCTTCCTGGTCAGTCATTATTTATATTGAAAGCTATTATCAACAAATGTTTGCTTTCAACGCATAACTTGAACCATAATGTGTATTTTACATTGTGAACATTCACTACCCTGTCCAATAAATACGCGAACAGGGCCCATAAAAAATTTAATTCCCAATATTTTTTAATATCGTTTTTTCCCTTGGCAGTTAAGATTTTAAGTTTTCCCGCAGTTTCTTCATTTTTTTGGCTTCTACATTTACTCGTTATATTCCATCATCTTTTTTTTATATATTTTTGGATTTTAAAAAAGTATAGGGTTTGAACGGTGGCAAATGAAGAAACATTATAAAGGATCAAGGTTACTGAACATTTTGCCAGAACCTGGTGAACGATCAATGCTCAATCTGAAGGGGCATTGTCTTCTTAAAGGATCCGTCCATCCTGTTTGGTTAAAATGGTGGTCACTGTTTTCCTAAACTTAGTACATCAGCTATCATTCGGACAGTTTTTCGACGATCTGAAAGGATATGGAACTAAACAGAATCAATGTTGTCGTCAATACAGGTGGTTAAAGGTTGTCTCGGCCTTGAACCATTCGGACGTCTCTTGCCTATATCTTAAAAATATAATATCGTAAAATTTCAATAATTTCTTATTAACCTTCATTGTGCATAACAATAAAACATGATATTGATTCGTCGCTCGATGATTACGAGAATGAATGGTTTTGGACAAACAGTAGAAACTAAAGGAACATAACAGGATCCATACAATGATCCAACAAGTAAACCCATCTCATTAGGTATTAGGCTACTAACGCCGCTAATCAGCAGGGATATAGTTCGCGCCATGGCCGCAAGATTCCACCAGTTCGCGTAGTTATTGCGCCGACTATATATATATTTAAATATTTACATTGTTCACAGTTATAGAGGTTCCGAGGGGAATCACAGGCGTGTTAACACTGCGCCCTTAATGGAAATACCTAAAAACTAATTGATTTTTTAAAAGATGTATCAATATCGATTTGTTAAGTCTCTTCCATTGTTTTCTTTGCATAGGATACGTCGGAGGTGGAGAAGAAGAACCAAGGAAGATCGTGACATGTTCCAGGTCGCGTATGTTGATGAGAGCCGAAGAGGGGAAGCAGCTAATGAGGTTCGCAATGACCCTAATCCGACTAGGTTGGAGGAATTCTTGGTAACGGAAAACGGGCCAATATCTGACGTAGTAATGAGAGATCTCCGAGTTATGTACGAGGCATTTCATGAGACGGATCCCTGACAAGAAGTTACATACGTCTCGCCCGGTAGTTTTGAGGATTTAGATGCAAAATGTGTCATATACAGTTCGGTAAGGATATCTTTGGTTCATAATTATTTCTCTTAGTTTGATGTTTAAATTTTCGGTCTAATTATAATATTAAGAAACCATTAGGGGATTATTCTTTGCCCTGTGAGAAAGAAAACAAACTATGCCTGTTTCCCGCAATTTATTCTCCGTTTGATAAATTGTTACTGTTTAAATTTAATATAAAATAGAGTAAAATAAAGAACATTATAGTTTATAAGGTGTTGACAAGAAAGAATTAATTTATAGTCAACAACTCAAAAAAATGAATGATTACTTTCTCTTATTAAAAAAACAGCCTTTTTCTGTGTATCTACCAGTATGCATTTATTTCTGTGATTTGGATACATTTAGTTAGTTGGCACTTTCCAGCCTTTAATTTTTTCTTAATTATTGATCTGTGAATGGCTTTTATATTACCTTTAAATAAATGTATTAACAATTCATTAGGTTTCACAATCATTTTTTTAAGGAAAACTACCGGTTAAGGTAGCTTTTTGGATGGACACAACAATCAAATAAACATTTTGTAACTCCCCACCTAGCAAACTAATCTATATCAGGTTGTACTTCTTTCATCACGGTGTATGTACTTGTACTTCTTGTATCACGGTGTACTTCTTTCCTCCCTTCATCCCGTCCAACAACGCTATCCTGTTCCTTACCTTACCTCGCTTGCCCAACATTCTCCCCTCTATTACCCTCTTCAAAATTCCACTACCGCTCAATACGCCTTTCATCCATTTTTCCTGCCTTCATAGGATTTCTCTCAACAAACCCCTCTCCTTCCCCACCATTTCTAGTACTTCCTCATTTGTTTTCCTTTCGGTCCATTTCACCTTCTCCATTATTCTCCACACCCACATTTCAAAAGCCTCCAATCTACGTCTATCCTCCTGCTTCAGCGACCACGTTTCCGCGCCGTACATAGCTACGCTCCATATCAGAGTTTTTACGAGTCTTGTCTTAACATCCCTACTCAACGTCCCCGTCATTAACTCCCTCCTCCTTGAGAAAGCCTCCTTCCCTAGCGCAATTCTTCTCCTTACGTCCCTACCACTTTGACCGTATTGGTCCAAAACACTTCCGAGATATGTAAACTGTTCTACCTGCCCTATTTTTCCCCGCCTATTTTAATATTTAGCTTAGCTTTTTTTTCTGGAAAATCGCATAACCTTTTTTTATTAATATTGATTCTCATCCCATATTTATCGCACTGAACCTCCAATTCACTCAACAATGCTTGCAACCCCTTTGCTGACTGAGCAACTAATGCTTGGTCATCAGCAAACCTAACCGATTTTACGGATTCCCCTCCGACTTTCATTCCTACCTCCAGTTTTTCCCATGCCTCTTTAATCATTTCCTCCACATATTCGTTGAACAGTACCGGTGACAACGGGCAAGCCTAACTTACACCTATTCCTAACACTGCCCATCCGGACCCTCTGTTCCCCACTCTCACCTGAGCAGGCTGAGACATGCACAGGTTGCGGATCATTCTCCTGTCCCTCTAATCCATTCCTATTTTCTGCAATACACGCATTAATTTTTCCCAATTCACTCTATCAAACGCTTTTTCGAAATCTACAAAACAGGCAAAAACGTCCTGATTGTATTCTATATTCCTCTTGACTAGTGATCTCATTACTGCAATGGCATCACGCGTACCTCTTCCTTTCCTGAACCCAAACTGATCATCCCTTAAGTAATCATTTGCCTTACTCTCTATCCTTTTGTTGATGATCCTGAGAAAAACTTTAGCTGCGTGGGATATCAAACTTATTGTTCCGAAATCCTCACATGACGAAGCCTTTGCCTTTTATGGAATAGGAACTAACACCGATCTCACAAAAACTTCCGGCCAGATTCCTTCCTCATAGATACTACGAATCAGTCCATATATGGACTTCTTCCCACCTTTCCCTAACCATTTCAATATTTCTACAGGAATATTGTCCACCCCTACAGCTTTATTTGCTTTCATCTCCTTTAATGCCCTTTCTATTTCATCGTCGAGTATGCCTGGACCTAAGCTATCTTCTTCTACGTCATGTTCCTTTCCTATGTCTAACCTTGTCGGCCTAAGTACTTTACCATACAGTGTTTCTATATATTCCTTCCAACTCTCTTGGATTTTTCCTGGTTCAACTATTATTATCTTATCCTATTTATCTTTAACTGTTAGCACATATCCTGCCTTCTAAATTTTTTAACAGTGACGATTTTTGAAAAGATATTTCAGCTTCACTATACATTAAAAAGTGACTTTCCAGGCTTAATATGGTGGAAAGCCAAGATAAATACAAGGGTACCATCCATTTACTTACACAGAGTTTCACGTAATTTTGAACTCTCTTCAGTGTTTTTAATTTGCACTGAGCGGTAGTGGAATGTTGAAGATGGTAATAGAGGGGAGAATTTTAGAGAAACGAGGAAGGATCAGGGTCAGAATAGGGATGCTGGGTGGAAAGAAGTACACAGAGATGAAGAGTGACCTGATTTATAGAGTAGGTTGCTGGATTTGGTTTTGTTAGGAGTCACAAAATTTTTTTTGAGAGTTGTGTCCATCCAAAAACCTGCCATAAGCGGTGGAGTACTTAATAATAATATGTTAAGTACATTATAGCAATAAATACATAAATATGTTATTTAATGTGCATAATTAACTACTAATCATTTGTAAGCAGTGTTTTATGTTTTTATAGATACATCATCGTAAATAATTTTATATAATTATCCACATTAAACTAAACAAAAATATTTCTAATTATTTTGAAGAAATATATTGTCATATTAATTATTTATATTGTGATGAAAAATCATGAGGTAAAATTTCACATAAATGGATATATTTTATCATGATCTTATGATGTATTGGAAAAATGGTGAATTTTTTTTCATTAAACTTTTCGTCCTGCTCTGTTGAAGAATTGTTGTTTGTGGAGTAAGTATATTAAAAAAACCTAATAACTTATTTAAATAACTGGCAATTTTAATGTTAAGAGGTATTATTTTAAGTGATAACCTGGGATTGGAAATTTCTAAAACATGTATTTTATACTTTCCTTATCGCATTCAGCTGTCAGAGTACAACTTCATGAAATGTCTACACACTATGGGTATAATGTACTATGGGGGAAAGCTTCATCAGTCGTCTTATGAGTGCTTCAAGCTGGCTTTGAGTTACAGCGTGAATCGTTGGGGACCATTCGTCTCAATATCCCGCCTACTAAGGATGAAGTTGGCTCAGACTCTAATGCAATGGGGTAAGGAAGACAAGATCCTCCAGGAGCTGAAAGAGGACGTGGAGAATATGGATTACACCCAGGATGCGACCGTCACCCTCTATCTCCGGTACGCCTACGGTCACGCTTTGCTACGCCATGGGAGGTCTCAGGAAGCACTCGAATCCTTAGCACAGCCTCATTTCGCTGTCATGGAAACGACTGAAGAGATTTGGGGCGAACATTTTACCAAGTAGAACCTAGTTCTTGAAAGCTATAATAATAAATATCGGAGGTGACGTCTCACAATCAAACCGTTAAAACAATTTTTTATTTTCATTCATACATTAGGAATATTTATAAAAAATTAAGACCTTTAATTAATTTCTTTTCATATATATTTTTGTATTAGCCACATGAATTGACTATAATTTATAGTGATTCCATATTCCTATTTTTTTATTCACAATTGAATCTATTATTATTACCTCATCACTATTTGTCCGTGTTATTTCAGAACATTTAATGCTTTATTGTACTTCATCGTATTAGGGGCAACTGTCTTTCAAATGTATATATAAAATTAACTCTTTGGTAAGAATAATTTGTGTCAAATTGATATCACCATTTAATTGAGACAGTTTTATGACATTGATTGGTTCTAAATTTCTTTTAAAATCATGTTTAATATCATCTTAAATAAATAGTTCAGAAACATTTTACATTTCTGATTTTTTAAAACATGGCAACTATTTTAAACAGAATAGATAAATTGGTTTTCCTCGTACATATATGATATTTTTCAATAAAAGTGATTTATCAGTGCCTTAATATTTCAATTAAAATTGTAGATTATTAAGTTTCATTTATGAAAAACCGATCACATAATTACAGTATCTTTCTACCTTAGGCTTAAAGGATTTCGTAAACTTATAGATTATCATATTGTTCATTTAAAATATATTTTACCTTATATTTATCCTTAAATATATTGAAAATAATGTAATCATCCAAGTATTTCATGAAAATATCGTGACAAAAGCACAATCATAATATTTCTCGTTCAAATATTCTATGGAAATGACTTCTGATTAATTTTGTCATAATCTTCATGTGCATAAACATACAGTTCCATCAAACTATAATATGTTATCATTGCATATATGCAGATATTAATACTGCAGAAAATATATTAAATATAGAAAGTTAGAGTAAATCATTTTTAAAGTTTGTGCGGCACGGCATACATTGCATTTTTTTAATCAAAGGTAATTTTTTCTCCCACATAAGAAACTAATATATGAATTTTTAATTCTTTTCTAAGATTGCCATGTATGTGCTTAAAAAGACCCTCAACCTTGTACTGCGTGAGCTGAACAATGGAAACGTTGATTTCAGCATGAACATGTACAGGCTCCTTTTTCTGGAACTGAACGGAAGACTTCATGACGATTTCATTATGTACGTGGAGTTTTGTGCTTCGTTTTGCCGCCTCCTGGACAGACACGGTCACACGGAAGAGCTGGGAGAAATATACAACCAAACGTGCTTCATCGGGCTATCAACCAGGTCACCGGTAGCTCAAATGTTATTCACTGTCATTGGATGTGCCTTCCCAGTTAACACTAAAATCCACCAGGAGTTCGTCAAGGTAAAATTGGTAATTCTTTGGAAATCATTACAAAATAGTCCTCGAAATTAAAATCAAAAAGCAGTTTAGAACAAGAGGCTAAGATACATGTTTACTTTTATGGCGAACGTGATAAGCTTGATCATTTTCATAAATCATGATTTTCCTGCATATATGTTAGCAAAGGTATTCTAAAAAAGTATGTCTTCCTTTTCCAAATGCAACTCTACCTCTCACTTTGAGGTAATCATGACAATTATGTGGAATAATAACATTTCATAGCTGTTATCAATAAAAAAATATCAATTTCAGTAAAAAAGGGCGATTTTCCATAAAATATACTCTTTTCTCTCAAACGTTTTACACTAATTTCTCATATCTTCACTGGAAAATTGTAAAATCAATATTAAAAATGCTAGCCAATTTTGTTTGAAAACCATTACTTTCGACGACATCATATCATTTTTAGATTGGAATATTTCTTAATTTCATGTGATTGGGTATAATACAGAAATAATATGAATTATTTTCATTTTAGCTCAAAACGCCGTGGTTTTCCTATAGTTTCTCATTGCATATTCCTTAATTTTAATGCAAAGTTTATCAAAGCAATTTTAATAGTATAATGTTATTTAATAACATAAACGAGTATATGTCATTGTAGCACATGATAATGTAAGTTTAGGAATAAGCTAGATTAAAAATGGAGAAAAATAAAGTTTCAAATGCAATGATATAACTAGAATAGAATAAAGAATATTGAGAAAATTAGGTCAAAACCACGAATTAATTCAACTTTTTCATTGTTTTTTTTCGGCATATTGATTTCTTTTATTTGTAATTTGGTTCCATTATTTCTGTAAAAAAGTCTTAACCAGTAATTACAACTAATTTTCAACCAACAGACATTAATTAAGATACACAAGAGCCTTTTGAACTTCCACGAAGTCATGGAATATCCTCGGCTAACTAAACTTAAAGCAACATCCACCTTTGTGTATTACTGGGTGACCACAGGACTGGCAATTAAACTCCTTAAGAGGACCTACAGAAAGATTGATTCAGTGACACATCCGCTGTCGCAATTCTGCATAAACGCCATTAAGAAGTTGGAAACTTTACCAAGAGGGAAAGAAGGCACGGATATTGAATTCCATGACTTGTTTGAATGAAAATTACCAAAAAAACGAAAAAAAAATCTTTCCTGAATATGTTGTATTGCTTCTCGTCAAATAATTGGCTAATTAAATATTTTGCATCCTAAAACATTATTGTCGAGGGAATCGTTTTTCAAACAGTGAATCATATTAAAAAGAGTGAATCGTATTTCAACAGACACGACGTAATCTTCAATAGAGAAATGAAAAAATGTCCATTTCTTGAATCAAAACCATTTGCTAATTATATATTTTTAATTTTTATATTTTAAATTTTCTTCTGAAATATCGCTTTCATATTTAATTGTTAAAACGATGTTAGCATTCATTTCAAGAAACATCATTTAAGTGCACGTCCAACGTTCTACTGATATTGTGTTAATTATATGTAATAATAATATTTTTAATATTAAAGTTTAAGTACCTTTATACTCTAGTGTAATCATTGATTAATATAATAGATAGCATGTTCTTGACAATAATTAAGTGGATATTAACGTATTTTAAATGATAAAAAAGGTTCCTGGAAATGTTGAAAAATTATTTATTTAAGATACCATCTTTTTTAATATTAATAAAATTGCTCTAAAATGAATTGAACATATCTCTTATTATTTATTGAAGTTTATAAAGGCTGTTTTTTATTTTTTATTTTTTACAGTAATCAAATCAATATACATAAAAATATAACCTAGACAGTAACACACAGCACGAGATTACATAAAAAGAACACTCACAAAAACATCTTGATATATCGACGTAATATCTTGATATTTCGACCGGTACGTGGTGCAGAGAAATTAGGGGACGAGGGAGAGGGAAAAAACAGGTAGTGGGGGAGGGGGAAAGAGGGGGAGAAAGCGGAGCGGAGAACAGGTGGTGACGACGATAGAGAACTTAGTACTATAGAAAAAAATGAGAATTCGGAAAGTGAAGAAAATCGGGAATTCGGAGAAAATCAAGAAAGTGTTGTCGAAAGCCTAAAAAGACTATGGGATTCGTTAAAGGGAAAATAAATATGACACCATGGATCACGCATGAGATGATTGGAAATATGGATGAGAGAAGAAGATGGAAAAATGTAAACACAGAGTAAAGGAAAATTAAGTACAAAGAGCTAAACATTAATTTGAGACGGGCCATAAATAAAGCAAAAAATGAATGGTGGAAAACGCAATGTGAGCAATATATATTTATTTATTTTTCTTGGTCCGAAAACAGTAAAAGCCAGCATGAAAAAAATGCCGTGGAGGGAATTGCACCCGCGACCCTTTGATTGGCAAATGATGACGTTACCCCGCCGGCACCGTGGCTGGCCTATTGACATTTTACTGAGGAAGGGTGAATTTGGGGCGCTATTCGGCTACGATAAGTTATTACCAAGAAGTAAGAAGGGATCATCTGTACTGAAAGATAAAGATGAAAGGGGTAAGTTAACAGTTCACACAGAAAAGATCCAAGGGAGATGGAAGGAATATATAGAAATATTGTACGGTAGAGAACTTAGGTCAACAAGCTTTGACATAGAAAAAGAACATGACGTAGAAAATAGCTTAGGTCCAGGCATACTCCACCATGAAGATCTTTGCGAACAGGTAAAGTGAAATGGGGTAATATAATATTTGAAAGAGAAAAGATGTAAGACAGATGGAAGGAATACATAGAAGACCTACACGTTAGAGAACATATGCCAACAAAATTAGAAATAGAAAAAGAACATGACAAGTTCTATAAGCCTGTACCTAAGCTATATAGATATAGCGTAGGTCCAGGCATACTAAAAGATGAAATGGAAAGGGCATTAAAGGAGATGGAAGCAAATAAAGCCGTGGGGGTAGGCAACAATCCTGTGCAACTATTGACATTTTAGGAATATATGGGAAGAAAATGAATAGAGATCGATATAGATGGTGGAGAAGTTATGAACTAATTCGTAGTATCTTTGTGGAAGGAATCTGGCCGGGAGATTTTGTGAGGTCAGAGTTAGTTCCTATTACGAAACAGGTAAAGGCTACATCTTGTAAGGGTTACAAAAATAAGCTGGATATCCCACGCAGCAAAAGTTATTCTCAGGATCATCAAGGATATAGGTTGAGGCAAATGATTACTTAGGGGATGATCAGTTTGGGTTTTGGAAAGGAAGAGGGACGCGTAATTTGCATTGCCCATTGCAGTAATGAGATCACTGGCTGCGTAGATTTTCACGGCGGTGGCATAAAACGAATAAACAGTTTCACGTCTCTGCCATCTCCGAACATAAACGGAGTGAACCCGGCCATGACATTGTATTCCATGACGCTACAATCATAGGTAAAGAAAGTAGATATTACCCGCGGCTAGTTAGAGAAGCTGTTGAGTTAGCCAAAAACCCGGCGAATTTCAATAGAGATGAAGGCTACCATCTCCACATCGCGTGGAAGAGAGCCATTAGAAAAAGAACCAATCAGAGAGCAGCACCTAGACGGGACCACCTATATAAAGACGGCCAAAGTCTCTCATCTTCGACCTGAAGACGCCGGATGCAACTTCGGCGAAACTGTTGTCGGCTTCAAACAACTACGCGGTGAGAACCCAAATATGCAGAATTCTCCAATGAGATCACTGTTTGAGTGGAATATAGGATAAAATTAGGACGTAATTGCCTGTTTTGTAGATTTCAAAAAATCGTTTGATAGAGTGAATTAAGAAATATTTTGCTTGTATTGCAGAAAATAGGAATGGATTGGAGGGACAGGAGACTGATACGCAACCTGTACATGTCTCAGACTGCTCAGGTGCGAGTGAGGAACGGAGATTCTGGATGCGCAGTGTTAGAAAGAGGGGTAAGGCAGGGTTGCCCAATGTCACTGGTGCTGTTCAACGTATATGTGGAGGAAATTATTAAAGAGACACTATGGGAAGAACTGGGGTTAGGAATGATAGTCGGAGGGTAATAAGTAAAATTGTTAGGTTTGCGAATGACCAAGCATTAGTTGCCCAATCAGCCAAGGGTTAGCAAGCGTTGCTGTGTGAATTTGAGGTTCAGAGCCATGAAGCTGTTTCTGAGTCACAGTCTTCGTGTCTCTGTGAAGGAACCCAAGAGCCTTCACATGTGAATATCACGAACCACATGGCTATGCTCGAAATAATACCACATATCACTACGATTCCTATGGCGCTGTGCTCATCCAATACTCTTAATTCAATATATATTGCAAATAAATTCATTTGAATTAAGTCATACCATAACGTGTTATATAAATGAAGTGGTTATTGTTTGTCATCTTACTAACCCCTTTTTATATACATGGCACATACTTCATGCAATTAAATTCGCATTTACAAAAAATGTCGCGAAACGGTTCTTGTCCATCAGTAAACCTTCAATGGAATATGTAACGGCTGACCTTTGAACGAGTATTTCATTTTCTCTTAGAGCTCTGGCCTTTTAATATCTGGTAAGGACGAATAATCATTTTTTATATATTCATTAAGTGGACTTCATTCAGTTAAGTACGCAATGCATGTAAGTTACTCATGACGTAAATTACACCATTACGTAAGACACGCAATAAGACGCCTTATTGTCATCTCCATGTAATTATAACCTAAACGTGAACCCTATTAATATGTAGTTAGAGTAGTTAGAACATTGTTTTTTTAAATACAAAGAGGTTCTTAGTCCAAATGAATGACATTAAAATACTCAAATTATTGATTTCATAAAAGTTCCTAAAAAATATTAAACATAAATGTTCATTAAGGGTAGGCCCGTTTGGTCACTTCATGGTTTTATGACCAGGCTTTCCTAAATAGCGGTCACCCTCCTTGAAATCTGCACCTCTTGAGGTATGTGGCAGTGCCGCCATCTCTGTAATTTATAAGGAACTAATTGATGAATGCTACTACATATAAAACGGGCATCGTGGTTTGTTGGCTTCACTCCGGAATTGGCATCGACAGCGGTTGGTTCACCATCGTAGCTCAACAGTTATCTTCCCTGAGACCTGAGAGGTATATATTAAATGAGTACGGGGTATTGTAACAGGTTGATTTTAATACTTTAAGTGTTTGGACAAGCAAATATACAATATTTTTCAATACTACAAGAAGAAATCAAATGATGTGATATAACTCTTCTCAAATGCTTTCTACCAGTGACACGCAAGAGAATCATTTTTAATGCCGAAAAAGAAATGTTATTCTATGGTTTCAATTTCTTTAAATGCAAAAGCAGTTGGTTATTTTGATGCATGTGGAGTTCAATTTGTTTTTATCTAGTTCATTCCGATCTATGTGTTTTTAATCATAAATAAAAATAGCATGAATGTTTTATGAAGTTTTAATGCGTTTTCTATTTGAATTTAGAGTTAGCATACAAAATATAGATGTTAAAAGTTTTTACAAGGAAACATTTTCAACAAATTATCGTATATATATTGTCTTATCTAGCCATTTTAAATAAATAAGGCAAACAATTACACATTCGGCGGTAAACGAGGGAAATGTTTCTTAGCATTTAACCAAGAATTAATTATCACTGGATATTATTATTCCATTTTATAGCTAAGTTATTGAGGTATTATCATGAGTTAATAACCGGAAGGTTTAATATTAAGTTGTTTCTGTATCAGGATGTTTTTTTATTTTGGCTGTAGTATCATGGCAATAAAATAACCAAGTATTTATAATTTTGATAAAAAAATATGTCTGGAATAATGATTTTTTAGTATCATAGTCTTTTAATATTTTTGCTTTAAGTTCATGGAGTCGCATATATCATGGTGTTTTATTGTATAGGAGTGCTCTTAATGATTTAGTTTTACAATATGCTTTACATTGTAATATCGTGTTTATGTCAGGAGGTTTTAAAATTTTCTTTTTCATATAATTGTGTCAAAAATTCCTTGTTTTAATGTCGTAGCGTTTCAATAATTTGGTTTTACAGTTCTGGTGTTTCAATATCATTGCTTAATATTATATTTTTAAAATATTTGGGTTTTAATAATATGGATTTTAATAAATATTAAGATAATTATATTTAGCTTTTATATATTATTATAACATAATATCATAGTGTTTCTCCTTTTCTAAAATTATAAGCGCACGCTAACAACGACGCTGAGTTTGTTTTTAATTAGATTGTCATGTAATGAGTACCTAGTTACATAGCTTTTTTCCATTTGCATACTTAATGGTTTTTCTATGGAGGAATTTGAACACTCGACGGTTGCTTAGATTGTGTTTTTCAACGAAGCAAATGATATGTGTAAACATGAGTCAAAAAAGCTGAAGCCCTTGGAATAAATTATACTTTATTTTCTTGCAAAATATTTTATTTATAATTTTACCCCTCATTTCGGTAACAAATACCGTATTTAGACAGATAAAATCGCACATAATCATTGCGTCATTCAAGATTGCAAAAGAACCATGGGGAGGGGGAACGATTGCATGGAAACGACGGACTTTCTAGAGGAAATAGCTTTATAATTTAGTTAAAGAAAATGATTTACGTAACTTTTTCGATGCGTAGGTAGCGTTTACTAATACTTCAGTGAATACTACTTTAAATTTCAACATATTTACATTTTCAGCAATAAAAAGAACAACGTTTGCTCTTCTGTTTTTTCCTGTACCATCTTCGAGAAACAAAACATCCAGTTTTATTTATTCCCAGTTATATTCTCTCATCGCCATACTTGCATCCTCCCCGAAAGACTTCCATTTTTGAGAAGATGTTCCATTTGTCAGTCAATAAAATTCATGCCGCATATGTTTTGCATAAACCAGTTTCAATATTGCAAGCGTTTATAGATTTAATTGTAGTTATTTCATAGGTTACTAGAGTGTTATAGATTAGAGTTTCCATTTATTCCTGTGACTATATTCTGTTTTGAAAGTAAATATTTTAAAGTAAATGCAGCGGTATTTAATTCATTCAATAACTATCTCAGTTTGTGTTATTTATGTTAGATGTTCTTCTTGTTCTATTAAAAACACTCGTTAGCAAAGGCGTAAGTTTATATAGTAAAATGTTGGTAGTTTGTTTATATTAACAAAGCCAAAATAATTTCTGTCTCTTAAAAAATATATATAATAGTTTTTCGAATTTGGAAGAAATACATCCCTAAACACTTCAATCCTCAACGCAATTGTTATTTTAATGTAGATTTTTATGTATGTTATTGGAAATATTAATTGATACTTTTGGATAAAATGCATATTAGTGCAATATAAAATTTTTCATAACTGTAAATTCTTGGCAAACCGATGATAAATAGATATTATGAATGCTCCTATCATGTGTCCATATAAAATTATCTTGGTATTTTCTATATAATTCTGTGTAAATGTACAATATAAAATGTTTCCATGAATGTAAGCAAGTAAATGTCACATATTTATTTATATAATTGGGTCTCGACAATATATATATATTCAACCTTTTGCATATAACTTCCGAAAAACAGACAATTTTGAAATAATACAAGATATTCCCAACTGATTGAATACTTAAATTCACTTCCATGACATTTTCTGTAATTATTTTATACCTAATGGATACGGTCTGTAATTTTCAGTCGTCAATTGCCATAAAATGTCAATAAATAATGTGGAATAACGAAAAAATCAATGATTCATAGTTTAACAATATTCATGAATAATTCATATTTTATTTTGTCCTGCATCACCTTTGATGCTAATCTTAAAAACATTTTCGAAATATTTCTAAAACTAAGAAACATTGGTCAATCCTCTTAAGTGCAAAAACTTTTCCATCATTTCACAATTCAGGAATCGCTTGGAGAAAGAAAAGTTTGGAGCGGTCATAGCCTACGCGACAAATTCATATCAGAGAAATTGCTGGAGGACAATCAGGGATTGTCTGGAATTCCATTTCCGATTTTAAGGCTGATCAACGAGAGCTTAAATTCGTCGTCAGGTGTTGTTGACATCTCCTGTTCCATAATTTCTCTCAAAATGGCCGGACAGGTTATCGCATTGGCCCTTACTCTGATCACCCTTGCAGTGGCCATCACAATGTTATTCCTCTACTATTGCAGCTCATGCTGTTTCTGCTTAAATCTCCAATAAACCACCCATTGAATTGATTGAGCAATATATCCACCAATCAAGGGGTGAATGCATAAGGTTTGTACACAGATCTACTTTCATCCAACGGTAATTTCAACTACCTCATGAATTGATCATTTTAATTAATAATTTAAGTGATATCCAGATCAACGGAGGAAAATAATGTTTCTTATATCTTCAATATCTTACATCTGTTTTTCTTATGTCATTTATCTCCTAAATAATATTTTTATTTATCTATCGCTGATGGTCTACGAAATTGACTCACAAAGTTATTATCAGGGCTAAGGATTACTAAATATATACGGATGAATAAATTGACCCCTATCTCGCATAAAACAATGGAAATTACATTTATATGGCTGTGGAGAGCATATCAACCTCCGGATCTCAATGTCGTTAATTAGTTGTGGGGGAATGAAGTAGATAGGTTTAGATTTGATTCATACGATAGTGTGAGATTTAATTTATTAATCCGCATATATTTTTTCATCTTTTGCCTTGGTTTTTATTTGTCGAGCCCTCATGATGAATTTGTGATTTGGCACCTAGGTCGTGGGTGTTATGGTATCTGTGGATGAATTATTTGTTTCCTGTGTCACTTGAAATTATTTCCACATCCTTCCGCTCATCCCTATTCCATCTCCGCTCCCCTCTGGCCTCCCTTCTCCCCCTCCACTACCCCCTTCTCCTCCTCCTATTTTCCCCCCTCCCTCATCCCCTTATCACTCTATCATGAATTTATATACATACACTACAAAACATGCGGGTAAAAATTTAAATCATTGATGTTACAATGAATCGTGTATGTTATTTATCATTTGTTCAAGAATAACAATAACTAATATCTTGTTTATTTAAAAATATTTTTATTAAATCCTGCAATGATTACTATTGGAACCAATTGTAAAGTAAGGAAAAAGTATCTGAGGTTCTCGTAACTTCCTTTTATTTGGAAAAATCATTTTCATTTCCTATTACCTTAGGAACATTGCCTGACATTTATTTATTTGCAAAATGTGAAAAAATCTAAAATTAGTTTTTTGGAGTTTTGCTTCTTTTTATTTAAGGGCAATATCAAAATTACTCTAGCAAAGCTTTACGTTAGTGCATGATAATTTTAATTTTGTCAATGTTTCACTTATTGTAGGAACTTTTCAGGTTCAGGTCTACGCTGAATTGGAAGACGTGGCGTCAGCAAAATGTCCTTTGGTCAGACATTTAGAGAAACCAGATGTTACTTGATCAAAACTGCTTCCATAATTTTAGTTACTATCCGGACCGAGTGCTTTGAGAGCGACATTGACGACAGAAGCAGGAAGGTTCGACCGTGATTCAGAGATGAAGAAATTATGGATTTTTTTTCCTTTAGCCATTTCTATTGCAACGGTATCGTTCATTGTCTACGTAGCCTTCATCATTGCTACTGAAATGATCTCTGTTATTAGTCATGGATTAGCCCATCTATATTCATTATACTGTATGGATTCCTCGTTTAAAAAAACAAAGAATGTAAGCCTGAAATCTCTTTTGGAAAATGGAATTCTTCAAGGTGTATGATATTCATGGAAAAAAAACTTCAACCAATTTCTTAGCAGTGTCATATTCTTTTTCCAAACTTACTTGCACTTTACTAATATCATCCATTTTTTTCATCCTATTTCCAATTTAAATGATGGTCGCCTTTTGAATTTAATTCTCCATTTAATTTCATTAATCCTGTTTGACTAATTTGTGATATATTTTTAGAATTTTTAGAATGAATCAATTTTCTTTTGTAAAAATCATTCAAAAATTGCACTTATATTGATATGTACTTGTTTGTATATTCCATCATACATAATAAATAAATGTACGCTCTCATTGACCAGCATTTGATTGAGGCTGTAACTACTCTTACATTAGCATATCTTTATAACCAAATAGAGTTTTTCAAAATGCTATATATTTTGTCAAATAGCTCCATTTAAATATGTTGATCATAAGGGAGTTGAATATAGTTATTTAGTTGAAAATGAATTCAAAGTTAATAAATGCCTTGCATCAAATATCTCATAAATTTCACATTAATGATACTTCAACATTATGTAACAAAGTAATACTTGGTTTTGAAATTTAAAATTTTCATATACACTTAACAATGTTATTTTTTCAAAGTTATGGGGATATGGAATATCCCAAATGACGTTCTATGTGTCAAAGAAACATGACATGTTACTAAATTCTGAAACGTAAACATTAATATTTAAAAATTAAATTAGAGTGAAATATCATTGTTATCCTTAGTGAGATTAATGTTTACTATGTTTGCATATGATTATAAATTCTGCTAACTGAAACAGATATATTTTATATTGTTTCCTGATGAAAACAATTAGCATTTCCAATGTATCCCATCACACTGAAATACTGGATGAACTTAGTATCTGAACTTTTTCAGTCTTTTTATTTTTATGTATTCATCAGTAAATGAAATTTCTTAAATAAGAAACTGTACACCTTATAATTTTGATGGGTACTCTAATATCCATATCTGCTGTTTGTTTGTGCTTTGGCTCACATTTTTTCAAACATTTATCCTTTCAATTGAACATTTTTTTTTATAATGATGATATAATAATGCTGTAATCATAAAAGTTGTATATGAGTATATCAAAATAAAGTTTGAGTTCTAAGTATCTCTGCAGTTGTTTAAATAAAAGCTCTGTAATTTAATAAAAAAGTCTTTCATTTTTGTTGAAGGGTTGCAATCAAGAAATATTTCTTTACAATTCAAAAAAGTTTCCTCAAAATATTTTAAATTTTCAATTTAACCAGAGGATATATCATTAAGATTGAAGGATATAGATGACAGAGAAAAATCTATTTTATAACTACTAAATATTAATAAATTCTCTATAAAAGTCCATGTAAGCTATCCCTGTCTAAGGAAAGCATTGATTGATTTCATAATTATGCAAAGTTGCTTGCCTATTGTGTTAAGATAAATTTTCAAAACATTAAAAATCTTCTTATTATTTATATTAAAAAATATATTTAGGAAGTCTAAAGATGTCAATAACCATTAGAAATCAGCATATAAAGATGATGGTCAAAATTAACACTTTCTTTATGATTTCTATAGTTCCTTATATTAAGCATATGGAGGCCTATATGAATATCAATATATCAAATATGACATGGATCTATTAGGCTCTTGTGTTATAATACTTTTCACTTAAGTAATGTGATATTCATCATTTTATCACAGGTAATTGTTAAACCATAGTCCAAGATATGCCGAGGAATGAGAACCTATGCATTGCTGGACATCAACTATCCTTGGAAAATTAATCAACAAAAGAGATATCCCAATATGTTGCAATGGAAATACTAAAATTAATACAATTTTTCTGACATATTTTTGAAATCTTTAAACATGCTAGGAAAGATAATATATAAAAATAGATATTCAGTGATTTAAATTTCCATTGATGTTTTTGATATTTGCCTACCTATCTCACATGTTCAATAAATTGATTATAGATTATTGTAAAATGCTATTTAACTATATGAATAATCTCAATACACCATATGTAGCATTTCTCAAAATTTTGCAGAGGAAATCGTTTTTACATTGAATGTAAGGTGCTGGCTAAACAAAAAAGTATTTTCCAATTCACCAGATATCCAAATATCTGTCAATAGATGTGATTGAAATAATAAGCTTAGCAAATGACTTTACTAAGTTTATGTGGAAAAGTAAAGTGGTTTGATTATTAAAAGTCAGTTTGATTTAATTGAGTAATTTATTTTTATCTAACATTTTTTTCCTTTAAATACATCACATACAACATTATCTGAGGAAATTCAACCTAACTGTGTTAGGAATGGCATCTTAAATGATAGTAGGCATAATATATTCTTATAAATACATTTCATACTGAATATGTTACCATATCTCCAATCAGAAATAAGCATATGATTTATTCATGGAATGAATTTCAGTTCATCTACATGACAATAGCATTTACTAATAAATGTGAGAGGAGTTTTATTTATCACAGATTAGGTTATATCTAACATTAACATATCTAATATAACAATAATTTTAATGTAGCAATAAATCCTTTTATTATCTTAAAAACGTCATGGCAATGGTTTATTTATGGGGAAAAAATGTAAGGTAAACTTAGAACATCTTTCCATTCACCAGATATCTTAATATGTACTAAACTGTGCAGGAAATGAACTATGAATTAAATGTAAGATGTTACGTAACTTTATTACTTCATGCAATAGACCAGTTACTCCAATATATGCAATGAATGTTGAAGAGCTAAATTGTTTAGAGATAATGTCTAATATATTGCTGATTTTCTTTCAATTTATCATATTGCAAAATATATGTAAAATGTCTGTATGTAAAAACAACAAGTAAAATATTTGTAAAAAGCAGAGAAATCCTAATATCACCAATTAATTGATATCCTTTACCGTGAAAAACTATCCTGGTTAGCAAAGTTAACCATGTATAGCTAACCCACCAGATGACCTTATAAATGTGTACAACAGATTTTCTAATATCACCAAATAATGAAAATGAATTGGAATATGTATGATATATATAATTACATTACTAGGCTTACAAAAACCTTTAAAACCTCAAATAACCTAATGTATATAATTAGATATGGGACTGGGTTATTTATGGAATTGAAAGGTGTTATCTAATTTAAAATATTCCTCTAATCAGTAGGCTTCTAAGAGCTACAATAGGGGCAGAGATTGCGTTATTTTCTGATATTTGATATTTTATGACATCACATTATTTAAACATATCATATGCTGCTATATCTGCCAGGAAATATGCTGTGAAAGAGTTTCTTATTCATATTAGGTATTGATTAATAATTTTAATTCTTTGAACACATTAGTAATCCGAATATCTCCTAATAAATATAAAGGCAATGGGAACTTTATGTTTAATCAATAGACATGTTCCATGTATCCTAATCACTTTACATAATTATATTGAGTGTTTGATATATTAAGTATGGTATTATTCTGTACATACAAATTCTGTAAATCTTCCGTGTAATAGATGCCATCCAATCTTATAAATTCTTGCAATACACCATATATGCCAATATCTGTTTATAGATAGGCTTGGAATAGATAATTTACTGATACTGGGCAATTCTAACTTATACAATCCCTTAAAACATTGGACATCCCATTATGTATCAATTGATATGCTTGGAAAATTTTCTTATTTGCGTTAGATATTATCTTATTTTTTAAGTTATTACTGAACACCAAATATCCCAAATACCTAGATATCCCAGCTAATAGGTTTTAGTTCTGAAGAGGATGGGCTATATATTGTAATAAGGTGTAATGTAATTATTCATGTTGATTCATTTCCCAGGTTATCTCAATATCTGCATTAACATTTGCAGGTAACTGTTTATCAATGTTTTAAATCATTTATCTTACTGGTATTATTCTATCCATGGAAAACATGCCTTAATATCAGCTTATATATGTTCAAGAAATAAACTTCTGATGTAGTGGTACTTATATCCTCAATTTATAATATGTAACATATCATCAGGAATACTTTGTTACTGAATTCAAAATGCAATCTACAACCTCATGTACTCAAATTGTTCTATGTCACTGCTTATTTGGATTATTATTGGATATTATGATTTTTTTTGAAAAAATTTGTTTAATAAACTGGATATCCCCATATCAGAAAAGAGAAGTGCAGGGAATAGGTCATTAACTGATGTTATTATATTATGAGATAATCTACCGGTTAAGGTAGATTCTTGGATGGACACAACTATCAAAATAATATTTTCCAACTCTATACAAAACACAATCAAGCAACCTACTCTCTTTTTCAGGTCTCTCTTCATCTCTGTGTACTTCCTTCCTTCCTTCATCCCCTATCTAAGTCATTCTTATCCCCTTCTTCATGCCCTTTCCCTGTTTGCCATTAACATTCTGCCCTCTATTACCTTCTGAAACATTCCATTATTGCTGCTCAATACGTCTTTCATCCATCCACGTCCTTCATAGGATCTCTCTCAATAAACCCCTCTCCTCACCCACCACTACCAGTACTTCCTAATTTTTTCTTTCCTTCCATTTCAACTTATTCATTCTTATCCACACCTACAATTCATCAGCCTCCAATCAATGTCTATCCTTTTGCTTCAGTGATTAGGCTTCTACACGGCACATAGGTATGCTTCCTATCAGAGTTTTTACGAGTCTTTTCTTAACCTCCCTGCTCCACACCCCTGATATCTATGCCCTCCTTCTTGCTAGCACAATTCTTCTCCTTACATCCCAACTATTTTAATCAAATTGGTGGGAAAATAGTTCCGAGATATTTAACTGTACTACCTACCCTTTTTTTCACTTCTTATTTCAATGTTTAGCTTAGCCTTTGTATTTTCTGGAAAATCACTTACCCTTAGTTTTAATAATGTTGATTCTCATCCCATATCTATTGCACTGAACCTCGAATTCACTCAAGTAATGCAGCTTGCTCAGCACACAAGTAATGCTTGCTTGCTGACTGAGAACTGGAGTTTTTTTTACCATGTTTTCCTAAACATTTCAGTAGTTCCAAAGCAATGTTTTCTTATTTGCTTTCAACTCCTTTAATGCCCTTTCTATTTCATTGTAGAGTATGCCTGGGCCTAAGCTATCTTCTTCTACGTCATGTTCCTTTTCTATGTCTAACCTTGTTGGCCTAAGTTCTTTACCATACAGTGTTTCTATATATTCCTTCAATCTCTCTTGGATTTTTATTGGTTCAACTATTATCCAACCCCAATTATCTTTTACTGTTAGCACAGATCTTGCCTTCTCACCTCACGATAATAACTTAACCTTGCTGTATAGAGCACCAATTTCACCCTTCTTCTGTAAACTTTCCATATCATTTCATTGCATTTTCCACCATTCTTCTTTTGCTTTATTTGTAGCCCTTCTCAATTTATTGTTTAACTCTTTGTAATTCATTTTACCTAACTCTGTGTTTATATTCTTCCATTTTCTTCTCTCATTCATCTTTGCAATCATCTCTTCCGAGACCCATGGTTTCCCTATCCTTTTCCCATTAAGCGTTCCTTTAGTGTCTATTGCAGTTTTGGATATAACTTTTTTGATACATTTCAATTTTTCTTCGATAGTACTCTGCTCAGTACCATCATCAATTATTTTCTTTACAACCTGCTGATACTTCTTCCTTGTTAATCCATTTTATGCATCTACATTCCATTTCCAAACTGCCCACCCATGCCTTATCTTTTTGAAATGGACTTTACAAATAATAACAACTAAACTGTGGTCAGAGTCTACATCCATTCCTGAGAAATTGTGCAAATTATTAGACTCTTTTTTAAAACTGTGCCTAACCATAATATGATCTAACTGATACCTTTCAGGGTCAACTGACATTTTGCATGTATTTCTATGACTTTTGTGACTTCTAAACCATTTGTTGAGGTAATTACTAACCCCTGTCACCTTCAGAATTCAATTGCTTTCTCCCAACGTTCATTCCTCATGCCTAACTCATAGTCCTCCAACTCATCACCATCTCTTCCTTTGCCCACCATCACATTCCAAGCCCCCATCACTATTAAATGTTTCCCAGGAGGAACACATGTAATTATATCCTCTAACTGATCCTGCATCCTATCTACTTCTTCCTTCTTGTGGTTGCTCGGTGGCATGTATACCTGAACAATGACCAAGTTTCCAGTTCTGCTTTTTCTCTACCACTAATATTCTCTCACTTGCTTGCTTTATGTTGACTATGCTTTTTCCTAACTCTTTATTTAATATTATGGCAACACCTAGTTGGCTCTCATCCCTACTGCTATATATTATTCTATAATTATCATTCCAGTAATCCCCGCTATCCTTCTATTTCCCCTCACATAGCCCTAAAACATCTATATTACCTCTTTCAATCTCTTGCCTTAAATTCTCTAATATGCCTGTCCTCAACATTGTCCTGGCGTTCCATGTTTCTTCTAACTACTTTCATCTTCTTCTGTCCTGCTACTGTTTTTCCCCACTATAAGGGTTTCCTGGGCCTCCCCTGCCAGGCACGATACATGGCCACTTGGGCCAGTTCCCATAGTTGCCAGGAATCAATATCTATCATGTGTCCAACATTTTTTGTGAGAATAATAACTGAGGCAGGTTCATGTTGCCATCCTCAATAGTTTTGTTAACATGACACAATCACTTAATGGCCGCCTCACTGGGGTCAGATGCCTTGGTAGCCACCTCTCTGAGGAGCAGACGCTGCGTGGACTACCTTTCGTCTGGCTTCTAACCCTCGACCTCGACCTATCTGGCATAGGTGACCCTACCAGGAGCAATTATTATTACTCCCACCAGCACAATTCAAGGGGTCATTGGAATGGACAAGCCCTTCCACCACATCAAGGTTGCAATCCATGGGAGGGTAATTGATATGACATAGGTATAATTACAACCTTAAACATTCTGTGAATGCTCCAGAAATCTCAAAACTGTCTGTAGATATGCTTGGAGTTGGTTATTTATTAATGTTTATGATTATCAAATAAATAATATGCTGCTGTATAATATTCCATAATATCACTCCAGTAATCCCTGCTATCCTTCTATTTCCCCTCACATAGCCCTAAAAAATCTATATTACCTCTTTCCATCTCTTGCAAAATATTCTCTAACTTGCCTGTCCTCGACATTGTACTGACGTCCCATGTTTCTATCCTAACTAATTCCATCTTCTTCTTCTGTCCTGCTACTGTTATTTCTTCCCTTCCAGGGTTTCGTAGGCTGCCGGGCATGACACATGGCCACTTGGGCCAATTCCCACAGTTGCCAGGAGTCAAAATCTATCTTGTGTCCATCATTTACTTGAGAATAATAACTGAGGTGGTATCACGTTGCCTTTATTCAAGGTGTTTTTACATGACACCATCATTTAATGGCCATCCCACTAGGGTCAGTCGCCTTTGCAGTTGCCTCACTGTGGAACAGATGCTACGTGGTCTACCTTTTGTCTGGCTCCTAACCCTCGGCCTGTCTTGCATGGGTGACCCTACCGGGAGCAATTGTAATTACTCTTACCAGCACACCTCTAGGGGTCATTGGAATGGACAAGCCCTTCCACCACGTCAAGGTTGTAGTCCATAGGAGGGTAATTGATATGACATAGGTATGATGAACACCTTAAACATACTATCAATGCACCAGAAATCTCACAACTGTCTCTAGATATGCTTGGAGTTGGTTATTTATTAATGTTTATGATTATCAAACAAATATTTCAGTTGTACTCTTATTTATGTGTTTGGAATAGATTATTTACGGATGCTACGGGTTCTATTCTTAGAAATTCCTTAATGCACTATTTATCTCATTTCAGTTTAATATGAGCTGTGTATACATTAGTTATAGATGTAGGTATTTTATAGCCATATAAAATCTTATTATACATCAGATATATCAATTAAAGTCTAAGATATTCAAAATATGGGTTTATAATTGAAGAAATATCTTATCTTAGAAAATATATCTCAAAATAATTTGGCAAAATATAACTATGGATATTTTTTGAATGTGTTATTTATTGATATTGGATGTTAAATATCATAAGAAATTAATTCTACCCAGAGTAGTCTCGAAATTTATTTGTCAATAGATAATTGGTATTTAAATGGATGTTAGGTTAGGTCAACCCTGTATACATGCATGTATCTTAATTTCTCTCTACAGATTATCTAATATTGGGTTATGTATTGATTCAAGATGTTATATAGCCTTAGTAATTCCTGCCATTCACAAAAGTATCTCCTCATAAATCTACAGATATTATGGGAATGGGTTATTTTATGAAGGTAAGTGTTATCAAACAATTACATTTCATTTTATCCAGTAGCTCTTTTAATATCCCTCAATAAATATGCTGGAGCATGTCTTTAAGGGATGTTAGGGGATATATAAGCTTTTTGATGTCTTGTATACCTTGTTTTCTCATTAAAGTCTGAAATTTTTCCAGGAATGGTTTGTTCATTAATTGTATGCGTAATATTTTCCGGGAAATATAATCTTTTCTTGAGAGATTTCTCGCCTCATTATCCTACTTTAAAAAATATGGTGACAAAATTCAGAGTCGTTAGAAATAAGATTCTTTTCTCGGACTACAACTGTTTAGAGACACAAGTGTTTCATTGTTGACAGTTATGTTATATTAATGATATAACTTATAAGATAACATTAAATAAACAAGATTCTACTGTGTCACCATTTGAAATTAAAGACGCGGCGTAACTTATTCATGCTAATGTTGGTTTCGAAAAATTCTGCAATTAAAATAAAATTGTTAGGGATAAGCATGATATCATGATCAATCAAGATTCCTACGAGAACCTAGAAGTCTTTAGACATGACATGGTCAACTATTGGGAGTAACGTCCGATATATACCGCATGTATATGGCATAAAATAAACAAAACAAGATTATAACATGTGAAAATCAGTTTTTAAAAATTACAATTAAGTTCTCAATTTACTTGGGCATTGAAAAACTGAAATTATAATAAAATATAATGCTTTTGCGACACTTTTTCAAATCTGAATCCTGGTAGCATAACGAAAAAAAGTTTCTTTCGTCGTTTTCTGAGACACCATTAAAAAACTTAATGGCCGCAGTAATGACCGCAATTTATTGTCACATAGACTGAGCAGAATAAGGAAAAACAAAGAAATGACATTGTAGAGTTCGCTTACACCACTTTAAAGATGTAACTGTCAATAAATCGGATTAATATTTACTATTCACTGCAACTACGGTAAAAGATGTCTAACATTTATATCACAAATGAATTTCTCGTAGAAAATAACCAAATGAATCAATACAGTATACCTGGTAATAAACAAAATTCGTTCGAGTGTTTCGATCTCTTTAAAGATGCAATGATATACCCTAAATTATGCAATTTTTGGCATGAAATGTGTGAAATAATGACAAAAGACATGATTTGGCAGAATTTCAAACACAAACACTTTATGCATGGCGAATTTATACTCATTCACTTATTCAAAATATAAAAATTGGTAAGGGATTGGAGACAAGAGCCGAAGACTTTCATGAAAATATTAGATGACAGGCATTCAGAAATTTTAGGCGCCAAACCAACTTCCTCTACGGAGAATAAAAACGTGGTTCCTTCGACAATTTTTAAGAAGAAATTGAAAAACTGAAAATAAATCAATCATTATGCTCAAGACTTAAGATTCTCACAATAAATGTTGCTTTTCGCTTCTCTTTTATCATATGTCATTTATTTTCATTTCTAGTTGTACATTTTACTTTATTTTGATTTTACAGCGCCTCTCTCGGAAACTAGTCCAACTAAGAAGTTATACAATTCTTCCTCATTCAAAGTGTTTGAATAAATCAGCTGTTTTCATATAAGTTCCGGTCAATGCTTCTACATAAGTGTGTGGCTGCGAAAGTTTAAAAGTTATAAGTGCTGCTATTTTCAGTTGGTTTCAAAGTTTTCTTGTGTCAACGGTTCCACTGGCGTCATTTCTACAGTTTGAAAAAAAAACGAAATCTCATTTGAGTAAGTTGTAACAACTTTAATTTAAAGTGACCCACAATTAGTAATATAAAAGTTGACTTATCAATTTTTTTTGCTTTTTGTCATGAGCGTTCATGAGCAGTAAATGTTTGCAGTGGACTTAATGTTTTGACAAAATTATTTCGAAAGATCTAAAAAGAAAAATTTTTAATCCACGCTTTGACATAAATACTCCTTAGAAGCTTACCTCAAACTTTAAATTATGTAATACTCCGGTTTGATAAGAATCAAATGAGATTTATATCAATTTTGATAAGAATGGCGGAATACCATATAATATATTCGTACTTCGATAAATACACCTTTAAATTCCTGCTCCACTCAAAAATACTTTTTAGGAAAGTCAGTTCTAAGCTAAAGAATGTCATTAAAATTTTACTTGGATTATTTACACTTAATTAAGAGAGTATATATTTCCAATCGTGCACTTAACCAATGGCAGGACATCCAAAACTTTCATATCTCTGCTCAAAACGTGGATTAATTAAGCATATTGTCAGGTTTGAATTGAAAATGAGTATTAAACATGTAATATACGAAACACAGTTTAAAATAGTGTGATCTCCATATTATCAAAGCAATAATTTTGAAAGGTTTGAAAGGAAAATCTGTCATCAATGCCTGTATATACTATTGCATGCATTGCATGACTCTACATAATTTAGATCTAACATTTATTATTTAAAGTAAATGTCAAATAGGTGAAAAAAACGATTTAAATTTATTCATACATACAAACACGTCATTTCAAAAAATAAGAAAATGGTATAAAACGCAATACTTTACAAGAAAGTAACAGTAACTTTAACGGAGTCACCCGCTATGTTTTTTTGCTTTAAAGCCCCCAAAATTTCAGACAGTAAGAGGACGTCTCGGTAGCTTAATTGGTTAAAGCACTCGGCCGGATATCGAGGGATCCGGGTTCGAATCCCGGTCAAGGCGAATGATTTTTACTCTCTGAAATGGTTTCAATACTATTAATGAAACACTGTAAATTGTATTCATGGTTCGACAGTAACACAACTTAAAGGAATTGCGCTAAGTATAATTATTTATATCAATGTTTCAATATCCATAAAAATGTAATTTTATATATTCATGTACCAAATATATATAAGGAACACAAGCTTCTATTTGAATTTTAAATGTTCGATCTGAAACATCAACGATGAATAATTATAATTAAATTTGGATGCTAAAAGCCATTAGAAACACATTTTCTCCGCAAAGAAATAGTATAGAACAGCAAAGCCTATTCATGGTTAGAAAGTAATACAAATTAAACTTATTGAATGGAGTCTAATGATGTATATTTATGTTTCAATAGGCATAATAAAGAGATTTTATATATTCATGTACAAAGTATGAATATGAAACACAAATTTCTATTTGTTATTTAAATTTTCTATCAGAAAAATTAACAAGGAAGAACTATTCTTAAATGAGTATGAATTAAGCCTTTAGAAATACATTTTCTCCTAAAACAATTGAATAATATAATTTTAAAAATAAAACATGTTTGTTTTATCCAAGAAAAGAGATAAGCACGTTGATGTGTAGGTTGAAAATCGCCTGATAAAATTATCAAAAAGAATTTTATTGGGTATTTATGCCATTCTCTGATATAATGCATCATAAAACCATGGTCTCAGTTTAAACATTCAAGGCAAGATTCAAGGGCAAAAACCTAAGAATCATTTCCATGGTTATAGTTCAATAAACTTTAAAATCCTAGTCAAACTGCATATTTCTTAAGAGTTGGATCAGATCGGCTTTTATATGAGAATTGAATACAGTCATGGAAAAACATAATTTTAAAAAGACAGTTATAGCTTTCATTTTTCAAAATAATTGCTAAAAATTATGAAAATGTAGGAATTCTGTCTTGAGTGAAATATGGGTTAATATGATAGAAATGTTGGTTGAAGAATCTCAGCTGAAAAAGTAAAATAATGCAAAGGTATTTTGCAAATGTAATGCTTTTAATATGGAGAGTCCGGATGGTACGCATGATGCCATTGCAGTAATGAGATCACTAATGAAAAGGAATATAGAATACAATTAGGATGTATTTACCTGTTGCGTACTCATGAGTGTTTTGCAGAAAATAAGACTGGATTGGAGAGAAAGGAGATTGATCCGCAACCTGTACATGTCTCAGACTGCTCAGGTGCGAGTGGGGAACGGAGAGTTCGGATGGGCAGTGTTAGGAAGAGGGGTTAGGCAGGGTTGCCCATTGTCACCGGTGCTGTTTAACGTATATGTGGAGGAAATGATTAAAGAGGCATTGGAAGAACTGGAAGTAGGTATTAAGGTCAGAGGGCGATACATAAATTCGGTTGCGTTCGCTGATGAGCTAGCATTAGTTGCCTAGTCAGCCAACGGGTTGCAAGCATTTCTGAGTGAATTGGAGGTTCAGTGCAATAGATAAGGTATGATAATCAATATTAATAAAGCAAAGGTTATGGTGGTTTAATCCAAGAAAGAAAAATGCTAAGGAAAACATGAAAATAGGAGGGGATAGAATAGAGCTGGTAGAACAGTTTATCTCTAGAAGTGTCTTGGACCAACATGGTCAATGTAGTGTGGACATAAGGAGAAGAATTGCGCTAGGCAAGGAGGCTTTCTCAAGGAGGAGGGAGTTGATGACGGGGACGTTGAGTAGGGATGTTAAGACAAGACTCGTTAAAACTCTGATATGGAGCGTAGGTATGTACAATGTGGAAACTTGGTTACTGAAGCAGGAGGATAGAGATAGATTGAGGCTATATCAGATGTGTGGGTTTGGAGAAGAATGCAGAAGGTGAAATGGACCAAAATGAAAACAAATGAGGAATTATTGGAGATGGTGGGTGAGGAGAGGGATTTCTTGGGATATCTTCCTATGGAGTTATAGCTGTTATTTTTCAAAATGAGTGTTAAAAATTATGTATGATGGAAAGGAGACAAACTATGCAAATTTCACAGGAATAGAGATTTATTCACGACCCGGGTTTCAAACACTTAATGTCATCTTCAGGCTAGTCAAGTGAAATTTGCATAGTTTGTCTTCTTTCCATCATGGATAAATTTCACAAGGTTAACCCTAATACCGTTCGGTTTGTTAAAAATTATGTAAATGTAAGAATGCTGGCTGGAGTGAAACATATGTTAAATAATCTCAACTGAAGGAGTAAATTTATATGAATGTATGTTGTAAAAGTAAAGCTTTTATTTTCTCAAGTATTTCATTTAACAGATTTGCCCAAATACTTAAAATTCTTCAAAGTCCTAACATTAAGGCTATATGCATTTTTTTCAGTGACTCTGCCATGACCCATATGAGTTCTTGTAGGCATCTTTAGAGACGTCTTTCAAAGTCTTTGCACATGGCTGATGGAAATCACTTTTTTAGACCAAAAATGTGATTCTTGCAGGGCTGCCTTAATCCAATGGAACAAAAGAAGTCTTTTGGAGCAATGTTGGGACTAAAGAAGCATGGGGTAGCATTGCCGCCTGGCATTTGGCCAGGAAATTACAGAATTGTTATGTTTTATAGCAAGGCACATTGTCTTGAGTGGGTTTGCATATAGGAGAGATGTCTTTTCCTGTTCTGATGACCCTTATTTAGAGTTGTCAGTATATCCATGTAATTGGCAGCATTGCCAGTCTGTCTCGGAGGAACAAACCTTTAATGGACAAATGCTTTGCTGTCTACTCCCAATATCATTGCTGCTAATTCTCACTTTTATGAGGCACAGAGACTGGTAGATGTGCCAGTCAGAACAACAGAAAAACGAGGGTCTATCGCCGGTGATAATATTGTTTTAATAGTCTAATTCACTTTTAATATTTTGTAAAGGTCCACTGAAAACTTCTACTCAGTCAGTCATTAATTACAGACTGGGCACCCAGTGATTGACAATAACTAATATGCTATCACTTCCAAAGTATTGAAAGCACTGAGACATGTGCATAAGGCATTGCTTAGTGTCTCTCTCAATCTACAGCAAATGGTTTGGTTTTACTCTGACCAATAGGAGTGACATAGGAAATTGAATTCCTTTTCTTCAAATACCCTGTATATTATGGTTAAATAATTAAAACAATGAGATTTCAATCCATGATGGGACACTTTTATACCATAAAAAGAAGGTTTTCGCCATATATTCTTTAAACAGTTCTTTTACAGTTGTAACAAGGGAAATAATAATCCATACTTTAAGATAACCAAAAATTAAGTGTACAGTTCATAAATATGATTGGGATAGCGAGAAGATCATGTTGCTCCATGGCTACACAGCAATACTCCAAATGATTCCTGTCCCAACTGAGAAATACTTAAATCTCTCATCAGATTGGTGTAAAGAGGTGAAAAGAATGTTGTTATAGGTTTTAAAAATATATTTTCATATAATTAATCATTAGTTGTTGATATGAAAACAATTTAATCACATAGTTGATGTATTAAATTTAAAAAGGATGGCTACAAAGAGTAAGGAAGAGATTTATAATCCAATGTTGGATATGAAAAGCCTTTAAAAATTGTAACTTTTAATAATTCCATTTAATGATCTGGAAGCAAAACAAATTTTATCCTTAGTGTAAAATAAGTCATAAATTCTGCTAATTGGTTAGATCAGATAGGTATCCATATAAAAGTTATTTACAATTATGGACGGGTCATGGTGGCCTAGTGGTTAGAGCGTTGGACTACGGACTATAGAGGGTCCCAGGTTCAATTCCTGGGCAAGGCACTCTGGGCACCTGCAGCTGGACCCATGCTAATTCATTTTTCGGGTTCCAGATCTTCCTGGGAAACCAAAACCGGCACAGGGAAAGGAATTGACCCTCTACCCTGATGTGTGAATATTCACTTCCTGTTTACCCTGGTAGATGGGTGAGCTCTACCATCACCTACTAAACTGACATTCAGGTTGATTACTGTGTTCATGGCTTTTATGGCACAATAATGGCCTTAATATAGTTTAGAAACACAGTTTTATCTATATTGTTGTAGATATATTTCGAAATACATGCCTTAAATGTCAAACAATATAAGATATGTCTGAACAATTACTGTTAAAAATCCTAGCTGAGTAATCTTAATCTGTATATTTATGTATGCTAGGGCCATTAGACCGAAAAATTAGATTGAATCAATTATTTCACACAATTAGACAATAAAAACTTGATTAGAGCCTTGTATTCTTAAAATGATTTTGAGGAGGTTGTATGAAGAAGAATTTTAACTATAAATTAACTTCAATAAACGAAATATAGAGTACACTGAAAAAATATATTATTGTGATTAAGAGAACTCTAAATTGACTTTTACACTCATTTTTTGACATAAATATGCCGTAAAATTCCTGATCCAACAGAAAATTACTTCATTTTTGGGTCAGATTGTTATATAAATTGCTGTATCTTTTGTCAATTAAAGATCAATGTAGACATTTATAATCCTGGAAATATAAAACCTTTCAAGACAAAATAATATCAATAATATGATCAAGAAAAAATATAATATATATTTCAGTCATACATTGGCATAAAACCATCATATATTGCTGACTGAAGTTTGTAAAATCCTAAAGTACTCATTACAAAAGCATTCATATAATATTTCAATCAGTTCATAGACACGGATAAAAATTAGAAATGTTAGTTTAGTTAGTCTAAATAGTCAAGTTGGTTGTCCAAAATTAATAAAAAAGAAAATTATATGCCAATATTGGATTATAAGTTATCTGACATTCTCATTTTTCAAAATGTCCATAAATTATGATCATTGGCTGAATGGCTATTACTGGACCATGATGCCCATCTGTATCAATTGCTTCTCTGCCCAAAAACCAACTCCTGAGCTATCCATTGTTGGCCAGATTAGTGGCTGTGGGCACCAAGGTCAAGTTCACTGAGCGTTCTATTTAAGCTGAGTTCTGAGCTATTCTTCTTTAATAAGTTAATCCATATACATTGTAATTAATATATTATTGAGCTGAAAAATCATTCCTTTACCTCTATGCAGAGAGGTAAAGGAATGATAAACACTCATATCAATAAACATATTAATATGAGTATTATTAATCTTAAAATGTTTCAATAAGTTTATCGTGCAGTGTAGGCCCTCCAAAGTGATGAAAAATTCCCTGGCGTTAATGATTAAGGGTTCAGGGACAGGGATGGATTATGTAATAGTCTATTAATGGAGTACCACTCCTTTCTGCTATTGGGCTGTTTCAGTGAACATGTCTATGGCCTGTTCTGCCCATGGTAGGGCAACTTTTCTATTGAATATCTTATTTTCTTGGAGTATTGCCCACCACTTGATGTTTTGTTAGAACACATGAGATATCAAAAGCAGCAGCAGGAGTTAGTAGCCATCAGATCCATGCTACCCACAATGAGAGAAGCCTGCTGCTTTGGGAATATCATAAGTACAAGTTTAGAGATGATCGGTTTAACACTATACACTCTTTTCTTGGATATTGTGATCAATTGGAGCGACAAATCCCTGTGTTTTTGTAAGAATTATTGCAGAAAATATGAATGGATTGGAGGGACAGGAGACTGATCTGCAACCTGTACATGTCTTAGACTTCTCAGGTGCGAGTGGGGAACGGAGAGTCCGGATGGGCAATATTAGAATGAGGGATAAGGCAGGGTTGTCCATTGTCACCGGTGCTGTTCAAGGTATATGTGAAAGAAATGATTAAAGAGGCATTTGGAAGACCTGGAAGTAGGAATTAAGGTCAGAGGGCAATACATAAACTTTGTTACGTTGCTGATGATCTAGCATTAGTTGCTTAGTCAGCCAAGGGGTTGCAAGCATTTCTGAGTGAATTGGAGGTTCAGTGCAATGAATATGGTATGAGAATCAATATTAATAAAGCAAAGGTTATGGTGGTTTAATCCAAGAAAGAAAAATACTAAGGAAAACATGAAATTAGAAGGTGATAGAATAGAGCAGGTAGAACAGTTTATCTCTAGAATTGTCTTAGACCAACATGTTTAATGTAGTGTGGACATAAGGAGAAGAATTGCAATGCTAGACAAGGAGGCTTTCTCAAGGAGAAGGGAGTTGATGACAAGGACGTTGAATAGGGATGTTAAGAAAAGACTGGAAAAAATTTGTTTTTGAGCGTAGTGATGTATAACGTGGAAACTTGGTTACTAAAGCAGGAGGATAGACGTAGATTGGAGGCTTTATCAGATATTTGGGTGTGGAGAAGAATGCAGAAGGTGAAATGGACCAAATTGAAAACAAATGAGGGAGTATTGGAGTTGGTGGGTGAGGTTGGAGGTTTCTTGGCAGATCTTCCTATGGAGTTATAGCTTTTATTTTTCAAAATGATTGTTAAAAATTATGTAAATGTAAGAATGCTGGCTTCAGTGAAATATATGTTAAATGATCTCAACTGAAAGAGTAATTTTATATGAACGTATGTTGCAAAAGTAAAGCTTCTGTTTTCTCAAGTAATTCATTAAACAGATTTGCCCAAATACTTAAATTTCTTCAAAGTCCTTTCATTGAGCCTCTATGCATTTTTTTCAGTGACTCTGCCATGACCCAAATGAGTTCTTGTAGGCATCTTTAGAGACGTCTCTCAAAGTCTTTGCACATGGCTGATGGAAATCACTTTTTTAGACCAAAAATATGATTCTTGCAGGGCTGCCTTAATCCAATGGAACAAAAGAAGTCTTTTGGAGCAGTGTTGGGACTAAAGAAGCATGGGGTAGCATTGCCGCTTGGCGTTTGGCCAGGAAATTACAGAATTGTTATGTTTTATAGCAAGGCACATTGTCTTGAGTGGGTTTGCATATAGGAGAGATGTCTTTTCCTGTTCTGATGACCCTTATTTAGAGTTGTCAGTATATCCATGTAATTGGCAGCATTGCCGGTATGTCTCGGAGGAACAAACCTTTAATGGACAAATGCTTTGCTGTTTACTCCCAATATCATTGCTGCTAATTCTTGCTTTTATGAGGCACAGAGCCTGGTAGATGTGCCAGTCAGAACTTAAGCATTCTTTGTTTGAATATAAAAACGAGGGTCTATTGCCAGTGATAATATTGTTTTGATAGTCTAATTCACTTTTAATATTTTGTAAAGGTCGACTGAAAACTGCTACTCAGTCAGTCATTAATTACAGAATGGGCACCCAGTGATTGACAATAAGTAATATGCTATCACTGCCAAAGTTTAGAAATCACTGAGGCATGTATATACAGCATTGCTTAGCATCTCTCTCAATCTACAGCAAATGGTTTGGTTTTACTCTGACCAATAGGAGTGACATAGGAAATTGAATTCCTTTTCTTCAAATACCCTGTATATTATAGCAAGAATTCAAGAGCTCTACGGCCTCTAGGTTAAATAATAATAAGGGGGAAACTCCACTGGCCGTAAAGACAGTTGTGACAGTTTTTTACGGCCAGTAAAGTTTCCCCCTTATTATTTTTTAACCCTGTATATTATGGTTAAATAATTAAAACAATGAGATTTGAATCCATTATGGGACACTTTTATACCATAAAAAGAAGGTTTTCGCCATTTATTCTTTAAACAGTTCTTTTACACTTGTAACAAAGGAAATAATAATCCACACTTTCAGATAACCAAAAATTGAAGGTGAAAAGAATGTTGTTATAGGTTTTAAAAATATATTTTCATATAATTAATCAATAATTGTTGATATGAAAACAATTTAATCACATAGTTGTTGTATTAAATTTAAAAAGGATGGCTACAAAGAGTAAGGAAGGGATTTATAATCTAATGTTGGATATGAAAAGCCTTTAAAAATGATAACTTTTAATAATTCCATTTAATGAATTGGATGCAAAACAAATATTTTATGCTTAGTGTAAAATAAATCTTAAATTCTGCTAATTGGTTAGATCAGATAGGTATTCATATAAAAGTTATTTACAATTATGGACGGGTCGTGGTGGTCTTGTGGTTAGAGCGTTGGACTACGGACTATAGAGGGTCCCAGGTTCAATTTCTGGGCAAGGCACTCTGGGAACCTGCAGCTGCATCCATGCTAATTCATTTTTCGGGTTCCAGATCTTCCTGGGAAACCATAACTGCACAGGGAAAGGAATTGACCCTCTACCCTGATGTGTGAATATTCACATCCTGTCGGGCCTGGTACATGGGTGAGCTCTACCATCACCTACTAAACTGACTTTCAGGTTGATTACTGTGTTCATGGCTTTATGGCATAATAATGGACCAAATATAGTTTAGAAACACAGTTTTATCTATATTGTTGTAGATATATTTCAAAATACATGCCTCAAATGTCAAAAATATAAGATATGTCTGAAGAGTTACTGTTAAAAATCCAATCTGAGTAATCTTAATCTGTATATTTATGTATGCTAAGGCCATTAGACCGAAAAATTAGATTGAATCAATTATTTAACACAATTAAAACTTTAAAAGAGCCTGATATTCTTAAAATAAATTTGAGAAAGTCGTATGAAGAAGAATTTTAACCATAAATTAACTTCAATTAACCAAATATAGTGTGCACTGGAAAAATATATTAATGTGATTAAGAGAACAATAACCTAAACATTTTTTGATAGAAATACACCTTAAAATTCCTGCTAAAATAGAAAATTACTTCATTTTTGGTCAAATTGTTATATAAATAGCTTTTTCTTTTGTCAATAAAAGATTAATATAGAGATTTATAATCCTGGAAATAAGACATATTTCAAAACAAAATGTTATCAATAAAATGATCAAGAAATAAAATTATGTATATTTTAGTCATACTTTGCCATAAAATCGTCATATATTAATGACTGAAATTTGTTAAAACCTAAAGTAGCCATCAGAAAGGCATTCATATGATATTTTAATCAGTTTATAGACATGGATACAGCTTAGAAATGTTAGTTTAGTTAGTCTAAATACTCAAGTTGGTGGTCCAAAATTATTAAAAAAGAAAAGATTAACTCATTGTTGGATTAAAAGATATCTGGCAGACTCTCATTTTTCAAAATGCCCATATATTATGATCGTTGGCTGAATGGCTATTACTGGACCATGATGCTGACCTGTACCAATTGCTTCTCTGCCCAAAAACCAACTCCTGAGCCAGATTGTCGGCCAGATTAGTGGCTGTGGGCACCAAGGTCCAGTTCACTGAATGTGACCATTCTTTTTGAATAAGTCCATCCATATACATGGTAATTAACATATTATTGAGCTGAAAAATCATTCCTTTACCTCTATGCAGAGAGTGTAGGGCTATAGAGTCTTCAATAAAGATATTATTATGAGTATTATTAATCTTAAAATGTTTCAATATGTTTATCATGCAGTGTAGGCCCTCCAAAGTGATGAAACACTCACTGGCGTTAATGCTTAAGGGTTCAGGGACAGGGATGGATAATGTAATATTCTATTACTGGAGTACCACTCCTTCCTGCTATTGGGTTGCTTCATTGAACATGTCTATGGTCTGTTCTGCACGTAATAGGGCAACTTTTCTATTGAATATCTTATTTTCTTGGAGTATTGCCTACCACTTGATGTTTTGTTAGAACACATGAGATATCAAAAGCAGCAGCAGTAGTTAGTAGCCATAAGATCCATGCTACCCACAATGAGAGAAGCCTGCTGCTTTGGGAATATCATAAGTACAAGTTTAGGGATGATCGGTTTAACACTGTACACTCTTTTCATGGATATTGTGATCAATTGGACTGACAGTTCCTGTGTTTTTATTAAGAACTCCCAAGTATTTTAATTGGGAATTTTTAAATTTAAATTTGATTTGGGTAAAGTTATAATTGATTTATTCTAATAATTGGAATTGCAAGTTCTGTTTCCAGAAAATTTATAATGGTAAATGCACATAATTGATTGATCGAATTTAAAAGCCAATCCCACAAATAAGAAAAAAATTTAATTTTAAACTTTTCTTGGACAAATTTTGCACAATACTTGGCCCACCATTTCAGAATCACAGGGGATACTGCATGTCGCTTAGGCAATATAGTGAACACAAAAGTTTTATCATTAAACTTTATGCCATAATACTTCCAATGGCAATAGTCAACTTGCAATTGATAAAATGCTCTTTTAAAGTCTAATTTGGCCAGGTAGGCATTCCTTTGTATCAAGGCGATGGCTCTAACTGGTCCTAAAAGGGAGAATTTTGGTGTACAAAAATACTTAGTAAAAGGTGATAATTCATCAATTACCTTAGCCCCTTAGCTAGTTGGTTTGTCTTACTTAGTTGGCCTTAGCTATAAGGATACACTTAAATGCATATTTGATCCCCAGGGTACTGTGATACCTGCCTTAACCAGGGCCTGTAAATAATAACACAGGCCAACAGTGGTTTTGGTGCCGGAGCTTTTAATGATGATTTAAAGAACAGTTAAGATGCTGAATCCAATTATGACACTAGTTTTTTCCTATCAGCTATAGTTCTCAAGATATAAATATGTTGTTACTTATGTAAAAAAATCTTCTGCATGATGATATGGCAATATTACATTAATAATAAAACCTACTAAATATAAAGACTTGATTTATTTCTAGGGCTGTTAAATCACCCACAAACACAACAGAATTTTACAATACAATTTAACACAAATACTAACATTTTTTACTGTAATACACAAAGTGAAAAGAAAAAATACATGACAACATCACTCAATACATTGGAAGCTTCTTTTGCGTGATTTTCTTGAGTGCACTTTGTTCAAACAGTCTCGTTTTAAGCACCAGCAGTAATCTGCCATCATATGGTTATCCCATGTTCCTTGGTAGCAAGCTTTCATTGTTTTTATATCCTGGTGAAATCTTTCACCTTGTTCTTCACTTGTGTCTCCTAAATTTCCAAGAAAATTGTCTAAGTGGCTGTGTAGGTAGTGAACTTTTGTGCTCATATTACATCCAAGTGATTTGAAGTTACTGAGCATAATGTTTACCAGCTCAATATAATTTTCACTTTTTTGATTTCCTAGAAAATTTTTTATGACCTCAACAAATGACATCCCTCTAATTTTTTCAATCTCATCCATTGACTCGACAAAAGCAGGATCCTTTGTAAGTTGTCTGATTTGTGGCCCCTCAAAAAGAGCAGCTTTAAGTTTTTCAATACTTATATGGGGCATCTTTAGTCTTAAGTAGCCGAAGCATGGTCCATCCTTGTCAAGAGCCTTTACAAATTGCTTCATTAGGCTTAGTTTAATATGTAGAGGCAGTAAGATGATTTTCTCTCTTTCAACTAAAGATTCAGCAATGATGTTTTCTTTCCCAACAACCAAGTTTTCTCTCATAGGCCACTCCTTCTTAATCCAGTGGTTTTGTCTGTCCCTGTTATCCCAGAGACACAAGAAACAAAGATATTTTGTGTAGCCACTTTGCTGCCCAAGAAGAAAGTTCACCATTTTTAAATCTACACAAATCACCTGGTATTTTATTTTCTGTAAGGCCAAAGCTATTGTATCGTATTCTTCTTTCATTTTAGTTGAATGAGTGATTGGTATTCCACCAAACCTGTTACCATTGTGAAGAAGTACACATTTTAAACTACGCTTGGAGTTATCAATAAACAAACGCCAATCATTAGCATCATATTGCGATAGTAGTCCCATTTTTTCCAAAAGACCTTTGTCTAAACAAAATGTAAGCTTTTCTTCTTGAGTAAAGAAGGGTAGCATATCCTTTTCCCTTGTGCGATAAAAACTTATTTTTGTATCGGTACCGGTACCGTACCGTATTTTTGTACTGGTACCGTATTTTTGTTTTTAATCTCATTGGCCTACAATATAAAAATATACATAAAACTTATTGGCAGTTTATTGAAAAAAAAGGAACACCGCAGAGTGGTCATAAATTAGTATACTTATAGATTTATTTAACTTTGAAAATTATTTTCCGGAATATATCAAATATTAACAACTAATCGTAAGATGTGCCATATCTAAAAAAGTAGAGCTGTTAAATAAAAACGGATTTCATATATGGATTCCGCTCTACAAATATACTTAAAATCATCACAAAGATTCCTGGCACCAAAAAACAATTTTTTTTGTAGGCTTGTGTAATCGATGTTACATGATATTGGCATGGGGTAAGACATATAAGGCACATCCTGAGGTTTCAGCAGCATGGCTACAGTGTGCGAAATTTTGGTATTGATGTACCTATTATAGCGGGTCATGGTGGTCTAGTGGGTAGTGTTTGACTACTGACCGGAGGTTCACGGGTTTGATTCCCGGGCAAGGCACTTTGGGCACCTGCAGCTCCACCCAAGCTAGTTGATTTTTCGGGTACCAGATCTTCCTGGGAAACCATAACCGGCACAGGGAAAGGAACTGGCCCCCCTACCCTGATGTGTGAATATTCACATGCCGCTGGGCTTGGTACATGGGTGAGCTCTACCATCTCCTACTAAACCAAACTTTGGGTTGATTTCTGTGTTTATTGTTTTTTTATGGTACCTATTATAGTATCCAGAGTAGGGGTTATACATCTGACAGGACACTTGGGTCCTGTTCCAGGTCTTTAAAGATTTGTTTCAAGTTTTCTGGCATGGATTCTTCCTGTGCCTCCTCCAGGATGGGGGCCAGGATATTCCTAGACTTTTTGTAGCCAGGGATCTGCCATTTTATATCTAAATCTCTTTTGGTATTTGGACTTTTCCTGGTTAGGTTGATTGTTGTCACTGCTGCTGTCCTTCTGTGAGTCATCGTTGTCAGACAATCCCTGACTTGAGTCCTCTGCAGGGAAGTCCTCAGGGGACTCAATCACTGCTGAGTCGCACCATTGGAGCAGGACCTCTTCATCCATGATGATGAGGGCCGTAGGCATGATCAGCTCATTCAAACATTCATGGCCAAAACTTGAGGATATACCATTTCACATAAATTCACCTTAAAATTCCTGCTCAAACTGAAAATAATAAATACTAGAATCAGTTAGTTGAAAAATGGTGAACAAATACAATTTTTGTCATAAATATAATTTAGAAGCACAGTTGTTAAATTTACTTTTAAAAACCATTTTCTATAGAGTCAAAAAGGAATATTTTAAAATTCATACCAAGGTTTCTACGGCATTGATTGCATGTCTCTGCATTTTGGTTTTCTTCTTCCTCATTGGTTCTCATTTGGTTTGGATAGTTTGACTTTCAAATTCAAATCCAAATTCAAATCCAGCCTGCAACTTTAGGTCATAGAAATTTTTTTAAGCTTTCTCGTCCACTTTATATAGGACTGGTAGTCTAGTACCCTATTTCTCAACATATTGGTATGGTAATGGTATAACCGCAATATTGAAGAGAGACCAAGGAAGGTAAAAGTCTTTCAATATTTAATCTTTAGCTTCTCAAATCTCATAGTCTTGCTGTGAATGTGTGTGGAAAAGTGACACTTCTATTATGCATAGCAGTGTATTACTTTCCTAACAACCTCATATAAGTCAGTCAAGAAAGGTTAAAAAATATTATCATCATAAAAATACAAGCTAGATGCTCAGCAAAATTAGTATCACCAAAGGACCACAAATGGCCATAATTAGTTAATTCAGGGCATGACAAGCATACACCTTAGAATCCAGGCTCACAATGCCTGCACAATACCTAATATTAAGGTAAGATGAGCATTAAAAAAGGATTGAAATATTAATTGGGGAAACATTATCTAGAGACAAAAACTTAGCTCAAAATATTTCAAAATTATCATAAGGGGTAAAGCAAACAGGGAATTTTCATGATTGGATATAAGAACTCAAAACATGAGCCTTTTTTTGCCCAATATTAGACAAAAATACATCTTAAAGTGTATCCTCTTTTATGTAAACTACTTGGACTTTTAATTAGAGATAGCAAAGACAGCCAAATCATTGATGGGCATAAAAATCTGAAAAGATAAATCATAATGCATTTCAGGATGTATTTATTGCTTAGAAGTCTAGCTTTAAGTTTGATTCACTTGATAATATGGGCAGATAAAACAAACAAGAAATTTAGATAATTTTATTGAGAATATTTCATCCTTGAATCAATGTTAGAGCTTTTAAATCTCTAAAGGAGTGTCATTTAGATTAAATATTGAATAATATTCAAGTCTAGGGCATTATTATACCAAAACCCTATTATAAGCTTTAAAGTATTCATGAAAATGTTCATGAGGGCAAACCCTAAGAATTATATCATAAGATTCTACTTAAATATCCTAAAAATCTGTTTGAAACTGCACTTTATTTAACAGTTAGAGCAGATGGACATGAACATGACAATTACACATAAACATGGGAAGAAAAACAATTAAGATACACAGTTCTATATTTATATTTTAAAATCAATAGCTAGACAATCTGTAAATAAAAAATATAGCAAGGACATATAGCATTTAGAATTCCAGCTGAATTTTAAAATTATAACATAATTATTATTTGGTAATCTACCAGTTCAGGTAGGTTTTTGGATGGACACAACTATCAAATAAACATTTGTTAACTCCAAACAAAACCCAATCCAGCAACCTACTCTACATCAGGTCCCTCTTCATCTCTGTGTACTTCTTTCCTCCCTTCATCCTGTCCAACATCCCTATTCTGTTCCTGCCCTTACCTCGCTTGCCCAATATTCTTTCCTCTATTACCTTCTTTTTAACATTCCAATACCGCTCAATATGCCTTTCATCCATTTTTCCTGCCTCCATATATTACATAATATGGTTACAGAAAATCAAAGACTGAGTGTTGTACTCATAACAATAGAAAATCATAAGCAAATTAATTAATGCTAAGGTTAATTTGGTAGGTGATGGTAGAGTTCACCCAGTACTAAGCCCAACAGCATGTGAAATTCAAACATCAGGATAGAAAGGCTAGTTCCTTTCCTTGTATGGGTTTTAGGTTCCCAAGAAGGTCTGGTACCTTAAAAAGCACATCTTGGTTTGAGCTGCAGGAGCTCAGAGTGATTTGCCCCAGTGAAAAATTAACTTAACATTTTTTTTTCAAAAATATACCTTTGAATAAAAGCTAGGGCTTTGTAATCTCAAAATGAGGGTCGCTCATGTTTAAATTTTAGAATTTTAATTTATTCTAGGAGATCATTATGATATTAAAATAAGGTATTAGTTTAAAAAGTACAGAATAATGGATATAAAGACAGAAACATATGATATATAGTCAGTCTTTATAAATATACTTCAAAATCCCAGTTAAAATTATACCTTGTTTAATAAAAAGACAGGATAGGCATGAACATGAGAATTGAATATAACCTTTGACTTGAATGCAATTTAAAAAAGAAGATCTATTTTTCTATATTCAAAGCCAGCCTTATAAGGTCTAAAAATGAAAAATATAAGACATGACTGAACATGTATAAAGTATGAAATCCCACCCGCATCTGTATATTATCACACGTGATCTGATAATAAAAAATACAGGGCATAAATTCATTTTTGAGTGCTTATATTTCATTGATACTAAGTTATTACTGTGTATTCTCAAATCAACTGTTAGAATGTTCACAGGAGGAGAATAAACCCATAATAGCTTAGGAGAATAAACCATTAAAACGTCATTTTTCTCCAGAATTAGTTCAGGTAGTCATTAAAATAAGAAATAAATACAATAATGAAAAAACATAATTTAAAAACCTCTGTAATTGTGGCATACTAGATGATATAATCATAAAGGCAATAAATGCAACTAAATCCATTTTTATGAAAGTTTTTCAACTATAAAATGAGTTTAGAGCTTTACAATCCCAAAATGACAATAAAAATGTTTTGAAGCCAGGAATAATACTTCATTCTTTTTCCTTATTGTATCCCAAACTTAGTATAACCTTTAACAATCAAAAATTATAATCACAGGAGGCAAAACTGTGAATTATATCAAGACTGAACACCAATACACCTTAAAAGTTTTCTCAAATAGTTTGTGGCTTAAGATTATAAAAAGATAGGTATTAAAATAAGGATAAATACAAATTAACGGTTTAAGTAAAACTAAAATCAGAGTATAACCTTGTGATTTTTAAATGATGATCAAAAAGAGCTAAAATAGAAAATTCTAAGCCATTGTGGAACAAATTATATGCTTTAAAATTCAATTTCAAGCACAAAATCATTTAACTGTAGTAGCAAGTGGCTTTAAAATGAGATTAAAACCAATTTTTGAAATAATCTACAGCTTGAAAATACAGTCAGGGTGTTAAAAATTTCATATTATGACTAAGAAGGCTAACAATGGGTATAAAGTACATGATTAAATTAATATACTATTTAAACTTCCTGATTAATCCTATAAATACTTCATTTCATGATCAAAAAGGTTTTAAAATTGAAATGAAATAATTAGTGTGGCTATTTATCTATATGATATCAATGTACCTACAAGAATTAATGGTATTTTCTTTGCTAATATATAAAAAAACTATTAAATCGGTTTAGATACCATTGCTGGACATATACGAGATCGGAGTACATCTTAAAAACATGGTATAAGAGTACATGGTACAAGATTATATCTTAAAGACATGTTGTAAGCTTAAAAGATTCAAGTAAAATGATTTGAAAACAAAACTTTGGTATTATGTACATCGTTTGAATTAAATACACCTTAAATCCAAGTGTACACCCATATTTGCATCATAGATTGATGATATTGACATTAAAATGACATTTATATAAAATATCATTCCAAAAACAATTTATAAATACAGTGTTAGCTACATATTATAAATGCAATGGCTAGAAAGTTTAAAAATTAAAGATGTGCCAGAATATATATGATATGGAAATCCCAGCCAAATCTGCACATTTATACATGGAAAATTCATAAGAAATATATTCAAATCAATTATTCGGTGCAATAAAATTCTAGAATTAGTTTATAGCTTTATAATCTCGACACAGTTATTAGAAAGTTCTAAAAATAGAAATTAATACCACTATTGAACATCAATAAACAAAGAAATACAATATATGGTATTGATTTTGGTTATTTGATTGGGGAAGTCAAAAATTGATATCAATACACATGATTGGATCGATATACTAGTAAATCAAAGAATACCTATTTTAAATGAAAGTTACTTAATTTTATTGGCTGATTGATATAAAAATTAGAATTTAAAGCATTCTGGGGCATAAATGTATTATAATTATATAGTTTTCTATGATTATATAGTTGTTTTAAGAAAATTATGACATTCTTTGACATATGTACTAGTTTTGAATCTTTAATCCATAATGGATATAATATATTGGCTATATATAGCTTATAATCCTAGATAAAAATGTAATTACGTAAAATATGATCTCTTAAGCAGAAAAGAGACTTTTATATCTATTATTGGGCCAATTCAAATCAAACACAGATAAGGCTTTGAGAAATTCAATATGATGATCAGAAGTGCCAAAAACTGAGAATTATATCCTTAGTTGGACATATTTCATTTTAAAGTTCTTGATCATACTCTTAATTACTTAGTTTAATGGTTATTTAGGTACTAAAATGAGATATATATATATGCATTCATAGATATGTAAAATAAAAAACAGAATTATAGCTTTACACTATGTTAATGGGAATGATGTCCGGCAGGTGGAAAAATCATAATTTTATTGATACTTGGAAACCAATTTACCTCTATAAACATAGTTTATGCTTTGAAAAATGATACACTATAATTATAACCACCTATATATATGTATTTATATATGTTTTTACACTTAACTGTACATTATAATTCTTCCCACTGCATGTTACATGTATATTACCATAATCAGATTGTGGTATAAATGGATGACATTAAATCATTTCTTGGACACAGAGAGACCTTTACACCATGGTGATACCTTTATATTATTAACAAGATGATCCAAAAAGTATAAGAATAAGATTTAAATCAATTTTTGGACACAGTCATAACTGTCAAAATAGTTATTTGTTCAACTTACTTAATCATATGAATATCCTCAAGATGATGGTAAAAAATATGAAATTAGTTGGTTTTGTTCTAAGAAGACTTATTTTTATAACAAATTTTTTGATATAATTGCCCAAATTTGTTATGTTACTCCATGCATAATGAAGGTAATACAATTACATTTTCCATACTGATCCAATTGGTTGTAGAGGGAATTATTTCCTTAAATTAGATGAAAAAAACAGTTAACTTTGTCATATTGCCAATCTCAGGAGTCTGAATTCTATAAAAATGAGAGAATGATATTTGCAAGCTTCTGCACACCAGCAGTAAAATGGAAAACTAACTGGCAATTACTTGCAGGTGATATTTCACAGCATATTGAAAATGAACATGATTATTTGGACAATGTTATCACTGGTGATGAAACCTAGATTTTGGAATACAGAAACAAAATGAGATCCCCCTCTGAGTGGTACCCTGATCAGTCCCTCAAGCCCAAAATTGCAAGAATAAGGAAATCAAAATTGAAAACAATGATCATTGTCTTTTTTGACAGTAAAGGTGTGGTCCATAAGGAGTTTGTTCCTATAGAAAGACACTTAATGCTGCCTACCATGTGGATGTCCTGGAAAGACTACGTTATCAGGTAGAGAGAAGACATCTCTGCCTACTGGTTACTCCATCATGGCAACTCTTCCTGCCACAACTCCCTACGAGTCCTTGAGTTCCTGGCCAATCACCAGGTGCCAATGCTGTCCCACCCCCCCAGTAATCCTGATATTCTCGAGCAGACTTCTCTTTGTTCCCTTAGATTAAGGAGGCCCTGGAAGAAACCACTTTTTCGTCCAAAGAAAAGACCCAAGCAGCTCTGACAAAGACCTTGTGAGAGGTCCCTAAAGATGCCTTCATAGATTGATACGGTTCATGGCAGAGTCACTGAAAAAAAATTATAGAGGCTTACTGACAGTACTTTGAAGAAATTCAAGTGTTTGTGCAAATACGTTCAAAACATATCTTGCAAAAAATTAATATACTTTTGTTATGCGCCTTGTATATGCTCATAAACTACTTCAAATTTTTCATTTCTCCTTAACGTTAGCAGAATTTTCTAGAAAGCAGGATACTTTAAATAGAAGGGCAATGGTTCTGCTGGCGATGGGTCAATTGAATGGATTGTGCCTGGAACTGAAAATTGGATGCTTAGCCCCTATTCCTTCAATTATATTAAGATTTAACTTGTGTGAATAACTTCAAAAGTCATATTTGGTGTACTTATTTTGTAATATCCTTAAGAGCTTTCCTATGCTTACCTTGATACAATCTTGGTACAAAACAGTGCATGCTGGGAAGGCACATACTATGAGGGTGAATAACCAGTGATTGGGATGATAGATTGATTGAGTCCCCCTCATTATGTTTTTCTTGAAGCTATTCCTAGTGTCAATCCCTGTCTAGTAGCAAGTACGAAGCATCGAACACTAAGTATATATTTAAAATATCATGATGTCCCTATCCTATAGGCAGGAAAAGTATCCTGTATGTATTAATTCCAAAATCAATGTTTCTTTCCTTCAACTAAAGCTGGAGCAGGTTTTGGGTCTTTGTTATTATTTACATGTCAATCTGGGAAAGAAATATTTTCAATTTACCTAATGACGCCAGTTTTTCATTTCATCCACAAATTGTTGCTTTAATTAGCAATAAATGGCTTATTAGCTAACGTCTTTACCCCATGGGTTAATTATTTTATATGTATATTTTGACAATTAATGGTGCGGTTAACAAATAATTTGTTTGAATTGTAACCCCTTTAAATCTGTTGTTCTAGGGCATTAGTACAAATACGAGAAAAAGATTTATCGCCATTCCTTAACATATATATTGTGCAACACAAGGGAAGACTAGTTGACGCTAATAATGAATGAACTTAAAATTTAAAGGGTTAGGTGAAAATTCGTCAATCCTATTCAGACTGCGTTCAAATCAGCGATAATTATCGATTCCTCCATAGTTGTACCGTGTCATCAGTTCATATGACGACTTTCGACATTTTTTCCTAATTAATATTACTACAGGTATTCTTGCATCAGACGTATTTCGTGTTTTTCGTTAAAATGAGAGAATTAAATTTCAAGGAGTCCATAAACTCTTCGTTTTAGAAAAATTAATTCCTAACGCAATTCATAATAAGTTGAAAAAAGTATGCGGAGATTCTGCTCCAAAAATATAAATCGTTCAAAGCTGGGCAAATGAATTTAAAGGTCCTCCATACATGCCGTGAATATGAACAATATGGATGACGGCCAACAATCGTAGACTTGCTGAAAACCATCCGAAAGGTACATGATTTCTTGTTGGATGATAGTCGAGAGAAGGTGAGTGAGATGGCCAAGGTCTTGTTTGGATATCGGATGAAAGGGTGGGAAATGTCTAGCACCAATAATTAGGGATGCCGAAGTTATGCGAAAGTTGGGTGCCGCATATGCTGAACGGCAATCAAGAGGAAATGCGCAAACGATATTAGCACCAAAGTTTGCACCGATTCAGGAATGATCAGAGTGATGTTGAAGGGCGATTTGTCGACAAGGGTCCCCCGCTACCAGCCAGAATTGAAACAGCAGTAGACGAAGGAGTGGATTGAAACCGGTGATTCAGCGCCTATGGAAACTAAGTCGAACATATCTCCTGGTCATGGCCAGTGTGTCTTGGGAAGCGAAAGAGATCCTGTTAATTGATTGCTACCTTGAAAAAGGCATAAGCAATCACATGCAAATATTACTACAACTTTATTTACCGGTTAGGCGCTGAAATTTGCAAGCTGAAACCTGACTTGAAGGAGAAAATATTAACTTTAACCAAGACAAGGCACCTGCTTACAAAGTTGCGGTAGCGATGGAATAACTGCGGTACTTGGCGATCGATTTGCTCAGCTAACGCCAACTATTCTCCCGATTTAGTATCATCTTTACTTTCTTCATCAGTACTTTCATCTATTCCCCAACTCAAAGAAAGTTGTTTCAGGGGAGTGATTTGCGTCAATGCATAAGTAGACATGGTTGTAGATGGATATTTCACAACCTTCCACACTGATACTTCCTAAGAAGGTCTGGTACCTTAAAAAGCACATCTTGGTTTGAGCTGCAGGAGCTCAGAGTGATTTGCCCCAGTGAAAAATTAACTTAACATTTTTTTTTCAAAAATATACCTTTGAATAAAAGCTAGGGCTTTGTAATCTCAAAATGAGGGTCGCTCATGTTTAAATTTTAGAATTTTAATTTATTCTAGGAGATCATTATGATATTAAAATAAGGTATTAGTTTAAAAAGTACAGAATAATGGATATAAAGACAGAAACATATGATATATAGTCAGTCTTTATAAATATACTTCAAAATCCCAGTTAAAATTATACCTTGTTTAATAAAAAGACAGGATAGGCATGAACATGAGAATTGAATATAACCTTTGACTTGAATGCAATTTAAAAAAGAAGATCTATTTTTCTATATTCAAAGCCAGCCTTATAAGGTCTAAAAATGAAAAATATAAGACATGACTGAACATGTATAAAGTATGAAATCCCACCCGCATCTGTATATTATCACACGTGATCTGATAATAAAAAAATACAGGGCATAAATTCATTTTTGAGTGCTTATATTTCATTGATACTAAGTTATTACTGTGTATTCTCAAATCAACTGTTAGAATGTTCACAGGAGGAGAATAAACCCATAATAGCTTAGGAGAATAAACCATTAAAACGTCATTTTGCTCCAGAATTAGTTCAGGTAGTCATTAAAATAAGAAATAAATACAATAATGAAAAAACATAATTTAAAAACCTCTGTAATTGTGGCATACTAGATGATATAATCATAAAGGCAATAAATGCAACTAAATCCATTTTTATGAAAGTTTTTCAACTATAAAATGAGTTTAGAGCTTTACAATCCCAAAATGACAATAAAAATGTTTTGAAGCCAGGAATAATACTTCATTCTTTTTCCTTATTGTATCCCAAACTTAGTATAACCTTTAACAATCAAAAATTATAATCACAGGAGGCAAAACTGTGAATTATATCAAGACTGAACACCAATACACCTTAAAAGTTTTCTCAAATAGTTTGTGGCTTAAGATTATAAAAAGATAGGTATTAAAATAAGGATAAATACAAATTAACGGTTTAAGTAAAACTAAAATCAGAGTATAACCTTGTGATTTTTAAATGATGATCAAAAAGAGCTAAAATAGAAAATTCTAAGCCATTGTGGAACAAATTATATGCTTTAAAATTCAATTTCAAGCACAAAATCATTTAACTGTAGTAGCAAGTGGCTTTAAAATGAGATTAAAACCAATTTTTGAAATAATCTACAGCTTGAAAATACAGTCAGGGTGTTAAAAATTTCATATTATGACTAAGAAGGCTAACAATGGGTATAAAGTACATGATTAAATTAATATACTATTTAAACTTCCTGATTAATCCTATAAATACTTCATTTCATGATCAAAAAGGTTTTAAAATTGAAATGAAATAATTAGTGTGGCTATTTATCTATATGATATCAATGTACCTACAAGAATTAATGGTATTTTCTTTGCTAATATATAAAAAAACTATTAAATCGGTTTAGATACCATTGCTGGACATATACGAGATCGGAGTACATCTTAAAAACATGGTATAAGAGTACATGGTACAAGATTATATCTTAAAGACATGTTGTAAGCTTAAAAGATTCAAGTAAAATGATTTGAAAACAAAACTTTGGTATTATGTACATCGTTTGAATTAAATACACCTTAAATCCAAGTGTACACCCATATTTGCATCATAGATTGATGATATTGACATTAAAATGACATTTATATAAAATATCATTCCAAAAACAATTTATAAATACAGTGTTAGCTACATATTATAAATGCAATGGCTAGAAAGTTTAAAAATTAAAGATGTGCCAGAATATATATGATATGGAAATCCCAGCCAAATCTGCACATTTATACATGGTAAATTCATAAGAAATATATTCAAATCAATTATTCGGTGCAATAAAATTCTAGAATTAGTTTATAGCTTTATAATCTCGACACAGTTATTAGAAAGTTCTAAAAATAGAAATTAATACCACTATTGAACATCAATAAACAAAGAAATACAATATATGGTATTGATTTTGGTTATTTGATTGGGGAAGTCAAAAATTGATATCAATACACATGATTGGATCGATATACTAGTAAATCAAAGAATACCTATTTTAAATGAAAGTTACTTAATTTTATTGGCTGATTGATATAAAAATTAGAATTTAAAGCATTCTGGGGCATAAATGTATTATAATTATATAGTTTTCTATGATTATATAGTTGTTTTAAGAAAATTATGACATTCTTTGACATATGTACTAGTTTTGAATCTTTAATCCATAATGGATATAATATATTGGCTATATATAGCTTATAATCCTAGATAAAAATGTAATTACGTAAAATATGATCTCTTAAGCAGAAAAGAGACTTTTATATCTATTATTGGGCCAATTCAAATCAAACACAGATAAGGCTTTGAGAAATTCAATATGATGATCAGAAGTGCCAAAAAACTGAGAATTATATCCTTAGTTGGACATATTTCATTTTAAAGTTCTTGATCATACTCTTAATTACTTAGTTTAATGGTTATTTAGGTACTAAAATGAGATATATATATATGCATTCATAGATATGTAAAATAAAAAACAGAATTATAGCTTTACACTATGTTAATGGGAATGATGTCCGGCAGGTGGAAAAATCATAATTTTATTGATACTTGGAAACCAATTTACCTCTATAAACATAGTTTATGCTTTGAAAAATGATACACTATAATTATAACCACCTATATATATGTATTTATATATGTTTTTACACTTAACTGTACATTATAATTCTTCCCACTGCATGTTACATGTATATTACCATAATCAGATTGTGGTATAAATGGATGACATTAAATCATTTCTTGGACACAGAGAGACCTTTACACCATGGTGATACCTTTATATTATTAACAAGATGATCCAAAAAGTATAAGAATAAGATTTAAATCAATTTTTGGACACAGTCATAACTGTCAAAATAGTTATTTGTTCAACTTACTTATCATATGAATATCCTCAAGATGATGGTAAAAAATATGAAATTAGTTGGTTTTGTTCTAAGAAGACTTATTTTTATAACAAATTTTTTGATATAATTGCCCAAATTTGTTATGTTACTCCATGCATAATGAAGGTAATACAATTACATTTTCCATACTGATCCAATTGGTTGTAGAGGGAATTATTTCCTTAAATTAGATGAAAAAAACAGTTAACTTTGTCATATTGCCAATCTCAGGAGTCTGAATTCTATAAAAATGAGAGAATGATATTTGCAAGCTTCTGCACACCAGCAGTAAAATGGAAAACTAACTGGCAATTACTTGCAGGTGATATTTCACAGCATATTGAAAATGAACATGATTATTTGGACAATGTTATCACTGGTGATGAAACCTAGATTTTGGAATACAGAAACAAAATGAGATCCCCCTCTGAGTGGTACCCTGATCAGTCCCTCAAGCCCAAAAATGCAAGAATAAGGAAATCAAAATTGAAAACAATGATCATTGTCTTTTTTGACACTAAAGGTGTGGTCCATAAGGAGTTTGTTCCTATAGAAAGACACTTAATGCTGCCTACCATGTGGATGTCCTGGAAAGACTACGTTATCAGGTAGAGAGAAGACATCTCTGCCTACTGGTTACTCCATCATGGCAACTCTTCCTGCCACAACTCCCTACGAGTCCTTGAGTTCCTGGCCAATCACCAGGCTTACTGACAGTGCTTTGAATAAATTGAAGTGTTTGTGCAAATATGTTCAAAACATATCTTGCAAAAAATTAATATACTTTTGTTATGCGCCTTGTATATGCTCATAAACTACTTCAAATTTTTCATTTCTCCTTAACGTTAGCAGAATTTTCTAGAAAGCAGGATACTTTAAATAGAAGGGCAATGGTTCTGCTGGCGATGGGTCAATTGAATGGATTGTGCCTGGAACTGAAAATTGGATGCTTAGCCCCTATTCCTTCAATTATATTAAGATTTAACTTGTGTGAATAACTTCAAAAGTCATATTTGGTGTACTTATTTTGTAATATCCTTAAGAGCTTTCCTATGCTTACCTTGATACAATCTTGGTACAAAACAGTGCATGCTGGGAAGGCACATACTATGAAGGTGAATAACCAGTGATTGGGATGATAGATTGATTGAGTCCCCCTCATTATGTTTTTCTTGAAGCTATTCCTAGTGTCAATCCCTGTCTAGTAGCAAGTACGAAGCATCGAACACTAAGTATATATTTAAAATATCATGATGTCCCTATCCTATAGGCGGGAAAGGTATCCTGTATGTATTAATTCCAAAATCAATGTTTCTTTCCTTCAACTAAAGCTGGAGCAGGTTTTGGGTCTTTGTTATTATTTACATGTCAATCTGGGAAAGAAATATTTTCAATTTACCTAATGACGCCAGTTTTTCATTTCATCCACAAATTGTTGCTTTAATTAGCAATAAATGGCTTATTAGCTAACGTCTTTACCCCATGGGTTAATTATTTTATATGTATATTTTGACAATTAATGGTGCGGTTAACAAATAATTTGTTTGAATTGTAACCCCTTTAAATCTGTTGTTCTAGGGCATTAGTACAAATACGAGAAAAAGATTTATCGCCATTCCTTAACATATATATTGTGCAACACAAGGGAAGACTAGTTGACGCTAATAATGAATGAACTTAAAAGTTTAAAGGGTTAGGTGAAAATTCGTCAATCCTATTCAGACTGCGTTCAAATCAGCGATAATTATCGATTCCTCCATAGTTGTACCGTGTCATCAGTTCATATGACGACTTTCGACATTTTTTCCTAATTAATATATTTCTACAGGTATTGTTGCATCAGACGTATTTCGTGTTTTTCGTTAAAATGAGAGAATTGAATTTCAAGGAGTCCATAAACTCTTCGTTTTAGAAAAATTAATTCCTAACGCAATTCATAATAAGTTGAAAAAAGTATGCGGAGATTCTGCTCCATAAATATAAATCGTTCAAAGCTGGGCAAATGAATTTAAAGGTCCTCCATACATGCCTCGAATATGAACAATATGGATGACGGCCAACAATCGTAGACATGCTGAAAACCATCCGAAAGGTACATGATTTGTTGTTGGATGATAGTCGAGAGAAGGTGAGTGAGATGGCCAAGGCCTTGTTTGGATATCGGATGAAAGGGTGGGAAATGTCTAGCCCAAATAATCAGGGATGCCGAAGTTATGCGAAAGTTGGGTGCCGCATATGCTGAACGGCAATCAAGAGGAAATGCGCAAACGATATCAGCACCAAAGTTTGCACCGATTCAGGAGGGATCCGAGTGATCTTGAAGGGCGATTTGTCGACAAGGGTTCCCCGCTACCAGCTAGAATTGAAACAGCAGTAGACGAAGCAGTGGATTGAAACCGGTGATTCAGCGCCTATGAAAACTAAGTCGAACATATCTCCTGGTCATGGCCAGTGTGTCTTGGGAAGCGAAAGAGATCCTGTTAATTGATTGCTACCTTGAAAAAGGCATAAGCAATCACATGCAAATATTACTACAACTTTATTGACCGGTTAGGCGCTGAAATTTGCAAGCTGAAACCTGACTTGAAGGACAAAAAATTAACTTTAACCAAGCCAACGCACCTGATTACACAGTTGCGGTAGCGATGGAATAACTGCGGTACTTGGCGATCGATTTGCTCAGCTAACGCCAACTATTCTCCCGATTTAGCATCATCTTTACTTTCTTCATCAGTACTTTCATCTATTCCCCAACTCAAAGAAAGTTGTTTCAGGGGAGTGATTTGCGTCAATGAATAAGTAGACATGGTTGTAGATGGATATTTCACAACCTTCCACACTGATACTTCCGGCAAGGAAGCCTGATGTCGTAATAATACTGAAACAGCTGCATTGACGTCATGGGATGGTACCTAAATAAAAAATATTTCTTAACTGAAAATCGCGGTCTTTCATTTTTGGTCAAGAACGTTTAACCTTATTCTCTTATTATATTTAGGCATGTAAACAAAAAAATCCGGGACCGTAAACTTCTAGTTTACGGTCCCGGTATTTTTTGTTTACATTGATTCACGACCTTAGCTACGTTCCTGGTACATTTAAAATATTTAGACATCATTTTGTAGTTTTAAAATTATTCGTATTCAAAACTGAAAAGTATCAATTCAAACTCCTACTTTTTTATTTTTTTCCATTTCTACTGATTTAGTAAATTCATTAATTTCTGTGTATTAACTATATAAAAATAAAGACCAGAAAACCATGAAATCTACCAATCAGGTAGAAGATTTTATTATTGCTTTACTCTAACAGCGATTGGGATGGCAACCTAATCAGTGTAAGATTTGCTAGATAATCCTTTTGTCATTTTCTGTATAAATAATATATTATAATACAAAAATTTACATGTTCACATTTCTCGTTTTTCTATTATTAGCCTATTAGTATTAAACATTGCCTCTATTGAAAACGATATTCCCAACTTTTCAGGTATAAAAATGATGCAATTGATTATTAATGAATTTACTACCTTTTTTATTTCAGATGACATTTTTCCAACCCTGACTCTATCATTTGCCGGAAAAACCATTTCAAAATCCTCTACCAATTACATTCACGAACCCCTTTAATGACATTAAACCTCTGCTTTGTTTTTCTAAAGAGCAGAGATTTTTCGTCGCCAAGGCAAAAGAAGATATTGACCTTTGATTCTGGAGTTCTTTGCCTGGACATTAATGCAGTATTTCGGAGAGACTTTCCGAAATCTCTTCGGCCACATGATAAAATCAGGATTGATCCACAGCCTCAGGGACGAACTCTACAGTGAATTGAGGGAGATATACAAGACCCTCTACGATGCTGAAAGTGTCGACAAATCTTCAAGCAGTGTGGACGTCACCTGTTTTATAGACTCCAAAACCTCCAATTCGAAAAACGATCCTGAATCGGTAAAATAGTCCTTGAACTTTTCAGTCAATATATGAAGAAATTTGTTTATGTTTCTATATGTAGAGTTTTTCCACAAAAAAAATTTAATATAATAATGTTTTTACGCAGGGTTTTCCATGTGAGAAATGTTACGAAATTCTGCAACACATATAATGTTTTAAACCGTGAATTGATGTTGTTATGGGTCAGAAATTTCAGTGTAATAATGAAGTGGGATGAAATATCTGTAATGTTTAATGAGAAAATAGTTTATTTGGTCAATATCAGGTTTTAAATTGAAGAAGACATTTATCGTCTATCTTTTAACATCCAATGAGTACATTATCAATGCTCATGGGGTCTAATGTCATTAACATTCCATTTTTTTTAAACTTTCCTCTTATTATTTAAAGAAAAGGAGATGATGTGGTGGGATACTAAAGACCAATATTTTAAAAAAATTGAGTAATTATTTTCATGCACGATATCAATTAAACTTCTAAGTGTTTTGCATTTCTAGAAATACCAATATTATTTTTTCAGCAAACATTTAATAAATATCACTTTTTAAAGCATTTTTCTAATTGGACATGAAATTGTGTATTAAGATTTGTTGTTGAAAAAGTTTTTTCGTTTTAATATCCTTGGTATTATAACAAATATATTTAGCTCAAATGAAGCCCTGAATCAATATATCATTGAATTTAAGTAACTTGTTAAATGAATCAGATCATTTATTGTTCGTACTAAAATCCTGAATTCACCGATTTTTTAAGGGATAAACAAAAAGGGAACACCATAAGCCAAAAGTAAAAACCAAGATTCGCATAAAAACGTTAAAAATAAAATGAAAATATTCGGGAAAAAGATATTATCTGAAACAGTTTGGACCCCATAAGTACTGTAATGAAAGAAACTTTTTTCCAATGATTATATGTTTTCTTGCGTTTCTTTCAGCGAACCGTCCATATGATGCTCAACGCCCTTGATATCATGGGAAGTAAATACATGATGGAAGGAAGCTACAGCGTGGCCCACCAGTGCTTTAAACTGGGTTATTCTGGTTTCGTGGAACGCTTCAGCAAAGATTTCTACAAAGCAAGAGACTTCAAGAAGAAAATGGCGAAGGCTCTTCTGCAGATGGGCCAATTAAATGAACTGTGCGAGGAACTGAAATCTGAGGCTGACGTTGATGCCTACACGACCACTCTTGACGGGGATACGACCATCTACTTGAAGTATGCCTATGGTTGCTGCCTCATTTACAAGAAACGTCACATGGATGCCATTCCATACCTGTCCCAATCCTATTTGGGCCAGATGGACACAAACAAGGCAGTAAGGATATTTTTAATCGTTACTCCTACACATTGTCACAAATTAAACTATTCCTTTGATTTAAGATCTCATTTTTTGAGCGCACAACGATAATGACGTAAAATTGGTGATTTAATGAGTCGGTGAGGATTTCTGTGGTGGACGTTTTTGGATTCCAAAGTCACATTTAGCGAAATCCGTAGTTAGCTATTTCATCGCGCGAACTATTATAAACTCAAATAGCAACTGAAGAATAATTATTCGGTTTCATATCAAGGATGTTAATTTAAATATACAAGGAACGTAGTCGTACAGTCGTGAATAAATGAAAACCAAAAATACCGGGACCGTAAACTCGAGTTTACGGTCCAGGTATTTTTTGTTTACAAGGATTTTAATGTTTTCATAATTCAAATATTGAAAAAAAATATTGACAACATGTCGTAAAATAATGTATTATAGACAGATAGGAAGAGGTCTTTAATTTGTCTAAATTCAGGCTTAATGGGCCTTTCTTCCATTAAATGCATCGTGGAATGAATCCTATATTGGGCATAATAATCATAACTGCTTTCAAAATATTATATATATATATATATATATATATATATATATATATATATATATATATATATATATATATATATATATATATATAAATACATACATACATACATACATACAGACGTACAGTATGCCGAGATTTGCCAATTGAATAAAATATATCCATGAATATAACCTTAAATATACATATAAAATTAAGTGTACACCTAAACATATACATGTTTCATAGAGAAGCAACCTTGCGAAACTCGGCTATTAGGTTACTGCCAAGAAATTTTGGACTCTATGGCTGTGGGAGTAGATGTGGATACTATAATAGGCGAACTTTTAAAAGCCCTTGAGAAATTAAGTGTGCACCTAAACATATTTTAATAATGCAAAGTACCACACAAACAAACCTCTCCAAAATATTTATTGCATTAGGACTAATGAAAAAGGAGGTGCACTTTTAAGAGATGATTGTTCAATGATAACCATTGATTTCGGGACTATTCAGGAGGAATTAAATAAAATACATTTTAGGAAAAGGAGTAATATATTTAGTAATAATGATTTCATCTTTCATCTGTGAGTCTTAAGTACCGAACGCAAGATATTCATTAAACAAATTATTGCTTGCATATTGATTATATGTCATTTTTTAATAACCGCTATTTACTATTTATAAGTCAATTAGGTGATGTTGAATCATTTACAAGTTGCCAAATGAACAAGAGAATTATCGTCCAGTCTTTTTTTTTTGCACCGAGAGTTATATTTTTTTCATTTTAAATTTCTGATTATATAAATGTTTTAATTGCAAGAAAATAATTCTACATTTCATGTTCATTTTACATTGGTATAATATTATATGGTTTCTCCTCAATGAAGCGGGGTCACGATTTTACGCCCACACATAATCAATTTAATGCTGACATTATTATTGTGAATCAACTGACTGTATTGAAATGTGGCTGCCTTTTTAATTTTCAGGGCAATATGGAAGTACTAAAATCTATCCTGGGTATAAGCGAACAGATGTACCGAGGAAAAATCATTTTTTCCGTCAAGATGACCTTCAGGCTCCTAGACATCTTCAAACCTCGATTACTTCGGGGGGACTGTCCACAGGAGGTCATCGGATTCTGCTCAGTCTTCGCCCGGCAACTTATAAGAATGAGACGGATGTCGGAATTCTTTACAATGCACAAGAAAGTTGCAATGATACGATCAGAAGGTTGTACTCTCGAAACTCATCTGCTCATCTCAGCCGTCTGTTGTTTCTACAAGACGGGATCGTGGCATCATCGAACGGCTATATTGTCCATCGTCGAATTCCACAAAAGACTCTTGTCCACGCTATCCACTGGAGGCATTCTTACATTGAAGAGATTGATGGTCACCTCCAATTTGATCCGTTGGCGCGCCAACAAGGAGAAAGCTGATGTTATTCTGAAGGAAACATTCAATGCAGTCTCCAAACGTTTTAAAGAAAACGAGGCAAAACTTAAAGACTTCTGGGCAATAGCTAACGGGAATGTGTAACTGCAGCCAATGTTGGTAACGCTTATAGAATATACCGTGAGAAAAAGTGATAAGCATTTAATATTTGTCTTAATTTTTTTATTAGGAAGAAGACTTGGAGTTTTGTACCAGTTGGGAAACAGGAAAACTAGTTTTGTGTTAACCGTTTTTAAATTTTGAGGCATAAGCTTTATTTGGATCATTTAATTTTAGGGATTTTATCAATGTTGTGTCAGTCCCAACAACAGTTACACTCATACACACTTTATTATGAAATACAGTAATTTGCTTAATGTATTCTAATATTCAGTGTTTTTTTAAGGAATGGTAAATATATCACCCGTTACTTCATTCAAACCTAATCATCAAGCGACCATGGTTTGGTCTTAGACTTAACTGGAAATGCTGGACGGCAGTAACATCATTGATTTGTGGTTAGTTATAGAGAACTGTGAATATTTAACACCTGTTCTTGAAATTTGGAATACATTTTGCAGAAAGGGTAGCCCATTGATAGTGTGTTACAAGTTGTGAATTTCCTGATTATTTTATACTTTATGCTACAAGCATGATTTTTATAATTTTAATTGTATTGAATATAAAATTTTATATCCTTTTATTACATCTTCTAAAATATTCTTGTAAGACTTGGATAGAGTTAATTCTGAGAGAGAATAATAGTTATCTTTTAGTTAAACAAAGTAAATGTTATGGAACGGAAGAAATATATGTTGTATTTTACAAAATCTTTTTTCATTTTCTAAATAATTATAACTTATATTTGTTGAGTTTAATGCACTCGAATGAATGAGTCCAGCGTCAGATGTGGGGTTGTTATTCTGTGATGTGTGTGGTCGGGTGGAGCGGTAGATTTTATCCTGTAGGAGCTTTTCTGGGTAACCGCGTTTGTGGAGTGTTGGTGTAGATTGTGGAGGTATTTGTTGAGGTTAGCTGTGGTGTTGTACAACCCCACATCTGACGGTGGACTCAACCTTTGCACAACCTGTTTCCCCGGATCCCACAGACTGAAAACGATTCTCAAAGAACTTTATCCTATATTACATGACAATGAGGCGACCACATCCTTGCAGAAGGCCTATCCTCCCTCCGACACAATCTTTCTCTACGCCCCCCACCCGAGTGACCCTCGACTGAATTTCTCCTCAATCTCGCCACTGTCGTCCTGACTAAAAATGCATTCTCTTTCCAAGACTGTTTCTATCTACAAACGAAAGGCACGACGATGGGAACGAAGATGGCGCCATCGTACGCCAATCTCTTCATGGGCCACTTTGAAGAGAATTTCCTTTCACAGCAACCTTTCCAACCTCTTTTCTGGGTCCGCTACATTGACGACATTTTTATGCTCTGGACACACGGCTATGAGTCACTTGACAATTTCTTATCGAACTTAAATTCTTCTTTCTCTGTTAAATTCACTTCTTCCATTTCAGACTCCACCATCACCTTTCTTGACACAGACATCTCAATTCAAAATAACAAATTCACCAATTCAGTACACATCAAAGCCACTAATCATCAAAAATATTTGCACTATACTAGTAGTCATCCTTCTCTTACCAAACACTCAATTCCCAACTCTCTCTCTATCCGCGGACATCGGATTTGCAACACCACAGCTACCCTCAACAAATACCTCCACAATCTACAACATGCACTCCACAAACTCGGTTACCCAGAAAAGCTCTTACAGGAAAAAATCTACCGCTCCACTCGACCACAAACAACATAGAATAACAACCCCACATCTGACGCTGGACTCAACCTTTGCACAACCTATTTCCTCGGATCCCACAGACTGAAAACCATTCTCAAAGAACTTTATCGAATATTACATGACAATGAGGCGACCACATCCTTACTGCCCCAATGCCCCTCTGTCGCTTACAGACGACCAGCCAATCTCAGAAACCTTCTGAGATCCACCAACCCTTTGGCACCCCGCCCTGACAAATTTCCACATATTTCCCCTACCTGCAATCGCCCCCGATGTAAAACATCTCCTAATCACCTCCTAAAACTCTCCTAATCAGATCTGCTCCCCTCTCCCCACATCCCCTCATTGTCCCTTCACCCCGTTCCCACGCTAATTGCCTCTCAAAAAATATTATCTATCTTTTGTATTATGAACTCCGTAAAATTATTTTACCCTAATATGAGCTATGGTTTTAACCTTATATACCATTTTCAGCAAATTTATTTTAGAAAGAAGTTGATGTAAATAATGTGTTACAAACACGTCCTTAGATACACGTACACTGCAGTAATTGTTCACATGTGTTCTAACTTAACTTATTAACATATTTGGTAAGACTTGTTCGTTACTTCAGCCTCATTTTCTATTTGGTAATAACAATAATGAAACAGGACCTTGTACAATGTCAAATTAATCAAAAGTGGTGGCATGTGTGACGATATTAACATAAGAAAAAGCTCTACCAAAATGAAGTGTTTATTGTAAATTAATATTTACTCATATAAAATTATTCCAAAGTTAAATTATTTAGGTATGAACTATAAAAACTAAATATTTGAACATGAAATAATGTGTTATTATGTTGAAATATTTGGTTTAAAAATTAATGAGCCTGATCAAATAGTTTATAGCCAGTATTATACATTCCGTACCTAAATATAAATTGAAATGCAATACTGAAAAGGTGAATTGAAAGGTAGAATTCCCTAGCACAATTCCTTCGCTTTTTTAATTAGCACTTTAGAACATGAAAAATCAAAAAATATGCCAGTTCCAGTTTTGGGTGAATTTCGACGATAGATGTTAGCATTTTATGTTTCACCATCAGCATCATTTGAAATCACTTGAAAGTAGAAGTTGAACCATTCCAAATCAATCATATTTTTGGTCCATTATCATGCTCCAACGTAGAAAAACTCCTTCATTTCTGCAAAATATGAGATAACAAAATCATAAGACAACAGCTTGAAGACAAACGATAGACTGATAAGACGCTTAAGATTTCGTTTATTAATTGGATTCATATATTGAACATTAAAAAAGGTTAATATAGTTTTTATGTGTAAATAAGTAACCAACAGGTCCATTATGGAAAATATACAAAAGACTAATTGAGAAATTATCTGCATTGACAATATTATATAGAGTTAATGAAACTTTATAAGCATGGAAGAAAAAGAGAGATGCAATGTTTCCTGACCAACATGATGATACCACAACTGACACCAACTATCCATTTATAAATAGCAATTCATTTTAAGCATAGGAACCGATCGCTTAACACACAAATTCCAATGATCATCAAATATTAATTGTCCTTTACCATTGACTTCCGCCGCAGGGAGACCATCACGAAGTTCTCGTAGTAGCTCATAAGAGTAGGGATGTGTATCATCATTCGAATTGTCTCCCTAGACCGACCGAATACTGCGAATAGCTGCGGAACGGCTGCTATCAGATGTATTTCCTTGGCAAGCATCGTCGTTTGACTAATTGCTTCATACAAGATCCCGTATCCTCCCCCCATTTCCAAAACTGCAATCTCCGCCTCCTGTACAATTCTCTGGTACACTCTCTTTTTCCCATCGTCGTCTGCCGCGTAAGGCCTGCCATTGTTGTTGAAGGCTAGATACATGGCCATCTGTGCCAAAGTCTTTGCGAAAGATCCAAGTTGATACTCAACTTCAAACGGATAAAATACCTTTCCTCCCAAATATATTTTGCCCTCTGCAAAATTAGCAAATGAACGGTACTTATTTCCGTTGCGTTCACATCCATCGTGATCCAAGACGCTTCTAGCCATCTTTGCAATATACAAGGAGTCAGGGTCTACCAGGATCCTCAGATGCGTTTGGTGCTGTAGAAATTTCAGGAGGCATCGTGTCTGGTCACTGGAAGTGCACAGGGCTGCGTAAACTTGACGGACGTCGGACAAATTTGACTCATCTTCATTCAGTACTGTAGTCTTTGACATCATCCCTTCTATGCAAACGTTGAAAGCATTTTCTTCAAATGGAGATGCCAAATTTCTTTGAATAAAGACATTCGAAATTTTTGAAACTTCCCCTTTCTTATTAGAATTTTCATTTGGTTCAAGTCTCTCCTCATTCACGCATTCCGCAGTGCTTAATTCGGACTCAAAAACCAGCGCAGGTTCAGTGGCCATTATCTCTGAAGGAGAAACGGCTGGTGTTAAAATATCCTTTTTACCCTTATACTCAATCAAGGACACTTGCTGGTTTAGATTCATCACCCCTAATTTTATATCCGCCATCAGAATACTCAGGCTTTCCATTTGTGCGGATATCATGCTTTTATGTCCCAAATGTTCCTTTGGCTTTTCAATATCTGTAGTCAACAAAACTTGCTTCTCGGTCAACTCCTCCATCTGTTTTGAAATATTTGATGTAAGATCCTCCAGCACCTTGGTGTTAGCTATTATTTTCCTTTCATATGAAGGACCAGCCATAGATGTGGCACCACGCCATTCATCTGCATGAACCCTGACCACCTGTTTAAGGATTTCTGCGCGGTCTGAATCTTTAGGGTGCTTTGTGCACATTTCTTCAGCTATATTAAGGGAGTCATAGCCAGAAACGTTTTTTATGATAGGATCAGCGCCCAACTCGAGGAGCTTTTGTACCCAATCCAGCTTCCCCAGTAAGACTGCAAGCTGAAGGAGAGTGCGCTGATTGCCAACCATAACGTTTATATCTTCCAGCTGCTCCAGAAGGGCCTTTTTTTGGAGGAGAGGGCCAGTAAGCATCGCTGCAAATAACTGCTCCTGCACTTCAAGTTCTGAGATGGAGGTACGAGATTGCTCATCCATGATTTCAAAGTTTTAGACTGGATATCTTGCTTAAAAACTGCACGTGTACTGGATATTTGTTTGATGACTTAATACAAAGTATTTTCAGTGGCTTTAAGGGGAATTGAGCGAAATCTGGAAAAAATAAGAAAAAAGTTATGTGACTTGAGTTTTTCTGATTTTAAAAAAAAACATTGAACCATGATCTAACTGTGTATTACTAGATTGAAACGTAAATATTAATTTGCGAAATTACGTTTTTGGTATGAAGGATATTTAGGGCATTATGTATGTATATATCTCAAGTGATAAGCAAAAGAAACTATTACACCATTTAATCCTTTCAACATATTATAACTGTATAGAAGATTAATAAATCAAAATTAGATTAAAAATAAAACTACCTTACTTTCATTACTAAACTATTTGAAAAATTAAACCAATAAAGTATATCCTAATGTTAAGTTCTACATAGTATTTATAGATACATATTCTCTAACAAATGCAAATATTCTATAAAACTCGAATAATATTTTTCACCTGATATATTTAGCTGAACGGTTTGGACTTTTTTATTTACTTATTTATTATTCTTTACGTGTTTTTTACAAAAGAACAAATGCCTTTGAGCAGTTTTTGTCGAAAACACACACAAATTGTAAAATTTTATTTTGAGTTTCTTACTCGTGGCACATACATGGAAAACTATCTAAAAATTCACCTTATCAATTATCTTGTCATAATTTTAAAATTTAAAGTTCAACAGGTCTCAAGTACATAAAATTCAATTGTTTTGTCGAAATTCACATTTTAGGGACCCAATTTTCTCTTTCAATAAATTTGAATAATTATTTTTAAATAGGCATATTTAACGTTGAATTGAAGGCATCATAAACATGTATATTTTTAGTCAGGAAGGTCGCATTATTTTCTTTAATATTGTTTTTAAAAAATATTGACAAAACCTTAAAAAGTAATTAGATATTTATATCTACACATTTTTTACATTCCATTGAAGTAGTAAAGGCATCCTAAACATTTAAAGATAAAATAACAGGAAGTATTTAATTCTCCACTACTTATTTCGTAAAAATATTGACAGAACAAACGTGTAATGTACGTAAAATAGAACGTCAATGAGCTTAACCTTTGGAAAACATTTTACCTTAATATTCAACGCGTTTTATCTACCCATATGCTCCTAATTTTATTAGAATCATTAAATCACTTTTAAAACCATTCGCTAGCATTTGCTCATTATTCATTTGTATGGTTTGTCAAATGGTATTTTCGTATATCGTGCAAAATAAACCAAAAATAGAGCAAAATATTTAATGAGGAAATTTTTATAGGAACTAAATATTTTTTACGATACTAAAATACATTGAAGCAGTTATAAATAAATTAGCAAATACAACATGTGGATATAGTTGAAACCATATTGTGAAATGTCTATGTGACTGTAAAATATATAAACCTTTCAAGATGAACTAGCGGCAATGACGACCATATATATATATATATATATATATATATATATATATATATATATATATATATATATATATATATATATATATATATATATATATATATATATATCTGCATTGCTCACTTCATAACTCATCTCTCTATTTGATATTTTTGTAAAAATTATTGTTGAAATACCTTTTTTATTAACTAATAACATAAATTAAGATTATTAAAAAAATACAAAAAGTTTAAAGCCATGAGTATGTATATATTAATAAAAATATAATTAAATAACAAAAATAAATTTAAAACTTCCAAAAAAAGTAAAAGTTTTTTCAAAATTGCTACACACCAAAGTTCACGACGAGAACACTGCGTGCCTACCCCTTTGATAAACTAAATGCAAAATGGTCAGATCCTAAATACCATTGACATTTGTCCGTTGACACTGTTAATAAATAATATGTATTCCTGTTTATTCAACTGCTTCGTCCATTATGACCCGCTAATAAAAACCAATGACATGCAGCACCGTCATCCAAAATAGTTCCTCGAGTCGTACTATTTTTTTCTGTACATCTTAAGTCTATGAATAAACGCAGGTAGGTTTCAGAATTCTTTTTTGATTCCAAACGCTGTAAGACAAATGCCTAACATCAACTGGAAATAAATAAAATTTTAGCCATGCATGAAACAAATATTTGAATACATCACTGAAGAAACATTGACCGGTCAGGATTAAATAAAATTTTATTTTATCAAAACTTAACCGTCCTATGAATATTTCATTTTCTATGCAGTAACCGAAAGTTAGAGACTGGTTTTCTTTCATTTGTATGCAGCGGAACCTTACATGGTATTTTCTATGGAATGTTTAACCATATTCCCTTCTGCAGAAAAGTAATGTTCAGTACTATTATAAAGAAATTCATAACTTTTCTTTAATATTCTTACCCTTATTAGGCCAGGAAGCCCATTACAACACCCTAAACGAAATCATAAGTGATAGCTAATGAAGCGAAATATTATTACAAGTAAGAAAGAAATATAACATTAGTCTGAATCACCCAAATTTCATTTGTTCTCGAAAAGACACTAACGTGTATAAGCATGAATTTGAAAGAATTGCATATAACACCAAAATTCATTACGAGAAAAGCATGAAAATCCGTAAAATCCTCTCACTATTTCGAAAATAGGCCAGATTGATTCCTTAGTCATGGAAGTAGTCATGCGTATAGTTCATATATGAACATATTTAAAGCATTGATTCTTTAAATGTGTGTATAAATTGGTTTTAACGTATTTGAACACAAAAAACAAGCACCAAACGCAATATTAGCATATTAAAGATAAGATAAGTTACTTAGACAGTATTTTAATGGAAACCCTAAAGGAAATTTCGATGTAAGAGCCTTTGGATGAATAAGTTAATTACTTACTTTTTGCTTAGGCAAAATTTCGTCCTAGATCCCCCGTCCGTGTATGGTGAATGGTTTTCTAAGGAAAAAATGGGAATACCTTCACTTGAACTTGACACAGAGCAGACACACCTTGAACTGAAGCATCCAATCATATCTAGACATTCGAAAAAGCGACAAAATGCGGCTAAATTTGGTACTAAAACAAATAGTTCCATATACATATCAGAGATGGCAGTCCTGTCTCCTTTTCGAAACGGCTTTGGGGACTCGATGAGGTCACGTCACCTTTTCATTCTCCCTCGACTCAAAACAGACAGATGTCACAAGACTGGTTATTCTCTGAATTCCCTGATTAATGAAAAGACTTCCTTTCACTGGTCACCAATTATATGAGCAATATAGATGGTTACACTTCGTGATGATGTTTATAGTTTCCATAAAATACGTTTACAATTTTAAGTTATATTCCATAACCATGTGTGTCAAGTAAAACTTTCTTTTCTAAATCCATGGCCCTTTTCTGCCACATTAAAACATTGTTAACTTTTAACAGAGTTCAGACTTCAGAGAATCTATATTCTGTCGGGGAGTTTTTGGTATCATTCAATTGAAATGTTAAGAGCTCTTGGTGATAGTATTTATCGTTGGGGGACCATTCCTTCTTAGATGATAAATAAAAGGTCGATTACTGCTATAACCGAGATTGATCTTCCAAGAGTTAGTATGATACTTCATGCTGTATAATCATCAGGATTATCAGAATACCGTCGAGGTGTTTGCTAATCCTGGAGAGTGTTTGGGGAGGAAGGCTAAGTTTACTCCTACAAATATTGTAACAAATAATTAATAAAAGCCTTAACTATTTAGTTATTTATGGATAATCCCGTGCATAAAGGGAATCAGTTTACTTGGCTTCCTATGAAACCGAATAAAGCTCCTACAGAAAGTATATAACGAAAGTGAGCTACTGCATAGTAACTGTAATGTATTGCGATATCAATCGAAGAAGTTGCTAAAACTACTCCTTTTAAACCCCCTTCTGTAAATTAGAGCAAAAATTCTAAACTTAATAGTACAAATGAATCTCTAGTAGAATTGGTTTCCATGTTGGTGCCAGCCAACTGAAAATTTTAATCCGTTGGCACTGCAATTACTTTTGTTGAAAAAACTAAAAATTTCTTAAAATAGCTTCCATATAAGTCATTTAAAAAATATGATTAAATTAAAATTTAATATTTAAAAAAATTGAATATATTTTAATACGCCGCGATTTATATATTAGTTATTAAATAAATATATAATCCATTCGTCATGATGTTTGTGTGAACGTAAGTGAATTCATAATAAAATTTCGTTTATAGCCATAGCCTACCAGAAATGAACGGACGCTATAGAAATAAAATCTTATTAAATTACTTTTGGTCGCATAATATTTCCATTACTTTTAGACAATGCACTGTTGCACTCCATTTTGTCAGTAGCGAATTCCGGCTAACAGGTTGGCAGCTCTGGTGGCGAGAGCTATCTTGCGACGAACACTTCCTCCGATAAGCCATGATTACACTGCTGTTTCGATCAAGGTCATCAGATGGGAGAGTGAGAGTCACGAAAGGAACGCCACCCAGAATTCACTATGTGTTCTTACGCTGCTGTATAATATTTTGAATAAATTTTTAGCCAACTAAACAAGTAACCAACTAACTTACCAGGAATTACATTTTTTAATTAAAAAAGCATATAAAATTATTAAGGAAAACGGATCCGAAATATTATTCTATATTACAGGAGTCAATGATCTGGACCAGCATGTAGCACTTCAAGCTTCCCTGTTGGTACACTAATTGAAAAAGCAAAAACCGAGACTCTTCAGACAATACAAAGCATAGGAATGAGGAAATTGTAGTATGAGGCAAAATGAAAATAAAATCTTAGCTTTTAATAGGTTTTCCAGAAACATTTCCGCAATTGGTGAATATTTATAAAATGTAATTTAAAAGATCCTAATCAATGCTTATCTACGTGCAGAAAACGTACAAATATGGTACTCCATATTGCCATAATTACTCCAAATCCAAAAAATATGAGCTATGTAAAGGTTTTTCTAAAATATATTATAGTATATCATACAAAACTTTTTTTATACTCATGCATAATCTATTTTAGGGAAATGTAATTTTGAGGTGTTAATGTTAATTGAAGCTGAGGAAAGATTAAGATTTATAAATTGAAGGAAGAACTTCTCTTTTGAAGCACAAGCACATTTGCAAAGATACAAGGTGAAAATATCTGGAAAAAAGGCATTTTGACCACATGGGGAATTGGTGTTTAAAATAATCACAACAAGATATTTTAAGACTAAAATCGCTACTACATAGTGAGAAAACCAATACAATTTACAAAAAAGGAGATGAAACACTCAAATATTTAATTCCAAAATTGATGCAAACCTTTAACAGTTAAATTTTTATCAAATTTCCAAGTAATTTTTAAGTGCATAATAGTCAATTAATTGAAAAGTTAAACTTGACTCCAATGAAGTCGACACATCTAACAATATTCTCCCCATCGTAGGGTTGCAGCCTGACCGTAGCCAAACCGTGGAAAAGTGACCTCATTACCCAGATCGGGCATTACGAAGGTCAAGGAAGAGGCCGTCGGGCACGGGACCACATGCCCAGGCTCGAATTAACGCCCACTGGAGTATGCCAGCAGAGGGTCACATCTTTCCCTACCCCTCATTTGCTCCCATATTGTCCTCGAGGAGGCATGCAACTAACATGTCCCTGAATATTTTCATTCCTATTTCCTTACAGAAAAGATCAACCACAAAGATTTAGACGAGCCTAATTGAAAAGGAATTAAAACTAAAACCTGATTAATGGGAGTTTTTCATAAAGGCATTTGAGAATGTAATTGATTAATTTTTAGTTTAATATTTAACGAAAATTTTTTTGTCTAACACTTCAGGACTTCACGTCTGAGGTTGGTGTCGGTCTTTAGCTAAGAACCCCCTCCACCTTACCCTGTCAGGCAGACCCACCTCCACCACTCCGTTCGGGTCAGAGAAAATCAGTTTTACCAATTTAGGGTGCGACCCTGTACAAGAGAAGAATGATGTAGTAATTTTACCACCAGAGCAGTCTTAGGACAAATGCTCGGAAAACAAATGCCTACAGCAAACAGCACGGCAAGTATGGGCAGCAGTTGGAGTATCGAGAGCCGGTGCCTCAGAACCAAAAACTTCGAAATAAATATATATCGGTGTTTCTCTATCATATTACATACAGGGTTTGTCCGGAAAATAAGTGTACTGAGCTCAGGAAAAAAATGTATTGCCCTTTTACATATCTTAAGCTAATATTCCTCAAAATAGGACCCTTGCGAGTAGATACACTTATTCCATCGGCGTTCCCATTCCTGGAACGCTCCCGCGAAGGCATCATCGGGAACCTTTCGAAGACACGTCGTCACGTCCTCTTTGACGGCGTCCAAAGTCCCGTATCGCGTTCCTTTCAAACTCCTCTTTATCTTCGGGAATAGAAAGAAGTCCATTGGTGCCAAGTCCGAGCTGTAGGGCGGGTGCGGCAGCGTTGCCACGCCGTGCTTGGCCAAGAAGTCCGACAGGATAAGCGCGGTGTGAGACGGCGCATTGTCACTCATGTTGTCAGTCATATGGTTGATCGCTAAATGGAGCGGGCGACTCGTTTTCGAAACCTGTCGAGCACGTGGACGTAAAATGCAGCATTTACAGTTTGCCGTTCAGGTACAAATTCGTAGTGGACGACTCCCCTTTTGTCAAAAAAGACAATGAGCTTATTACACTTATTTTCCGAAGGAACCGTGTAGCCCCACACACTGCGTTACACTTGTTTGAGAAGTTTTATTATTTATTCATCGTATGGGCAAGTGACAATAACTCATATTTACCATGTCTTACGACTCCAGCTCATAATTCCGGTTAATTTTTAACGCATATCATATTTATTATTTTGAAAAACACCAGCATTATATGATTGTATTGATATAAAATCGGTAAGATTATCTGAATTACTCAATCTCTTTAATATATTTGGTGTAAAGTTCGTTCCCCGCGCCTAAGGGGTGCATTTATATACATTCAAACTACTCCTTACCACAGTATATTTTTCTATACATTTGACCACAATATATTTGACATCATCAAGACATTAAATACATTACAATGAAACTGCTTTCAATTATCACATTCATCATACACTCTAACAAATAATTTTAATATCAAATATGGCATTTGAATTACCTCCTTCTACCGATTAGGTTTCACATTTATAGACTTTTATATGCTGAGTTATGTCAGTTAATACTTCAGCCATTTTAAATGAATAAAAGAACCTTTCCAATACAAATAAAATAGTATCTTTTTAAATGCACAGAATAAGGATATTTTTTCTCGATCCATTGGAGCATGTATAAATGATTTAATGAAATTATAAAATGAAAGCATTGTTTCCACTGTAGGCAGTCTTTTATTTGTCTAGATTTTACAAATTAAATATAACTCCATACCATTAGCAAAGTTTCAAATTTTACCTATTACTAATAATCTCCAAAAATTGTACACGTTAGTAGTAATCTCCAAAAAGACTAACGTAAATATGATGTGAAAAAACCAATGAAATATTCATATAATTTCCATTCATTTCAAAAATAATATTCAAATGAGCAGACCATTAAACATTAACATAAAATTCAACGCTTTCATAAACAAGGTATTTACAATAGCCAAGAACAATTAAAGGTTTCTATTGACATCATATTTATATCTAGGTTTATTTTAGTGACCCATTTACACCATGTTGTAAACTCTAGATATAAAGACCACAACACAAATGAAAGAATATACGTAGAGTATGCTCACGAGTACTCTTAATAGTTGGCAATACTTTTTCGCTGTAAACTTTACAATGGTCCTCCATAAAGGGAGGGAATTCAAGAAGAAGATTAATGAGGTTTTGCAGAGGATGTGTTGGTGCGATGAAGTGTTCTCGTACCTGAAAATGGACGCGATTTGGAGTTTCTCAGCCATGCTAATGAAAGTGACAAGGTAATACACGTTACGCACACCTTCAGGTGTTACATATCGTGCAAAATAATTTCCATCGGATGCTTAAACATTCCGGTCAGTCTTACAAAGGGCATATTGACACTATCAACAGGGCAAATACGTTTCTATTTAGCAGATTATTGTTTCATCCCACATTAAATAAAGATGGACATTATAAAATTAAACATTTAAAATATGGTAAAAGAAATTTAATGGAAATATTTGAGTAATATTTAAAACCACAAAATTTTTATCAAAAATCAAATAAATAAAACCAAATGGATGCATTCAAGGCATCAATCAATGAACGATCACCATGGAATCCAGTTCAAATTCTGTGTATTGCTAACTTCCTTCTGGCAACCATGGAAAAATTAACACATTATCAATAGCACAGTTGGATGTAAGTTGAATTGAAGACGACGTGAATATTTCTAGCAGGTAATTCTTCAGGAGATGCAATTGGAATTGGTTGGTAAACGCCACAAGTCCAAGGATGGAATAAATATAAAGAGAATGAAAGGTGAATAGGTTTATACATATTTCGGCCACAAAGTAGCCCTCTTCAGCATACTGAAGGTAAATTGTGACGACAACACGAGTTGAAGTGAGAAAAGGTTAAGGGCATCCTGGGAATATTATTTATTATTATAAGTTATCTACCGTTTAAGGTAGGTTTTTTTTGGATGGACACAACTATTAAATATGCATTTTGTGGCTCCCCACCTAGCTAACTAATCTGTATCAGGTACCTCTTCATCTCGGTGTACATCTTTCCTCCCTTTATCCTGTCTAACATCCCTATCCTGTTCCTGCCCTTACCTCGTTTGCCAAAATTCTCCCCTCTATTACCTTCTTCAACATTCCACTACCGCTCAATACGCCTTTCATCCATTTTTCCTGTCTCCACAAGATTTCTCTCAACAAACCCCTCTCCTCCCCCACCATCTCTAGTACTTCCTCATTTGTTTTCCTTTCAGTCCATCTCACTTTCTCCATTCTTCTCCACACCCACATTTCAAAAGCCTCCAATCTACGTCTATCCTCCTGCTCCAGTGACCACGCTTCCGCGCCGTACATAGCTACGCTACATATCAGAGTTTTCACGAGTCTTGTCTTAACATCCCTACTCAACGTCCCCGTCATCAACTCCCTCCTTTAGAAAGCATCCTTGCCTAGCGCAATACTTCTCCTTACGTCCCTACCACTTTGACCGTATTGGTCCAAAACACTTCCGAGATATGTAAATTGCTCTACTTGCTCTATTTTCCCCCTCCTATTTTAATATTTAGCTTAGCCTTTTTCTTTCTGGAAAATCGCATAACCTTTGTTTTATTAATGTGGATTCTCATCTCATATCTATCGCACTGAACCTCCAATTCACTCAGCAATGCTTTCAACCCCTTGGCCGACTGAGCCACTAATACTTGGTCATCAGCAAACCTAACCGATTTTACGAATTCCCCTCCGAATTTCATTCCTACCTCTAGTTCTTCCCATGCCTCCTTAATCATTTCCTCTACGTAGACGTTGAACAGCACCGGTGACAATGGGCAACCCTGCCTCACCCCTCTTCCTAACACTGCCCATCCGGATTCTCCGTTCCCCACTCGCACCTGAGCAGTCTGAGACATGTAGAGGTGGCGGATTAGTCTCCTGTCCTTCCAAAGTATTCCTGTTTTCTGCAATACACGCATTAATTTTTCCCAATTCACTCTATCAAATGCTTTTTCAAAATCTACAAAACAGGCAAAAACGTCCTGGTTGTATTCCATATTCCTCTCAATTAGTTATCTCATTACTGCAATGGCATCACGCTTACCTCTTCCTTTCCTAAACACAAACTGATCATCCCCTAAGTAATCATTTGCCTTACTCTCTATCCTTTTGTTGATGATATTGAGAATAACTTTAGCTGCGTGGGATATCAAACTTATTGTTCTGTAATCCTCACATGACCTAGACTTTGCCTTTTTTGGAATAGGAACTAACACCGATCTACAAAATCTTCCGGCCAGATTCCTTCCTCATAGATAATACGAATCAGTCCAGATATGGCCATCTTCCCACCTTTCCCTAACCATTTCAACATTTCTACAGGAATATTGTCCACCCCCACTGCCTTATTTGCTTTCATCTCCTTTAATGCCCTTTCTATTTCATCGTCGAGTATGCCTGGACCTAAGCTATCTTCTTCTACGTCAGGTTCCTTTTCTATGTCTAACCTTGTCTGCCTAAGTTCTTTACCATATAGTGTTCTTACCTTTGGGAATGTATCAAGCAAGGGATATCGGAAGCAGCAAAAGACACTATAGGAACCATTAACTGGAAAAGAATAAGGAAACCATGGGTCACGGATGAGATGATTGCAAAGATGAATAAGAGAAGAAGATGGAAAAATGTAAACACAGAGTTAGGCAAAATGAAGTACAAAGAGTTAAACAATAAATTGAGAAGGGCCACAAATAAAGCAAAAGAAGAATGGTGGAAAACGCAATGCGAGGATATGGAAAGTTTACAGAAGAAGGCTGAAATTGGTGCTCTATACAGCAAGGTTAAGTTATTATCGGGAAGTACGAAAGCAAGATCTGTGCTAACAGTTAAAGATAAGTGGGGTAAGATAATAGTTGAACCAGTAAAAATCCAAGAGATATGGAATGAATATATAGAAACACTGTATGGTAAAGAACTTAGGCCGACAAGGTTAGATATAGAAAAGGCGTACATGACGTAGAAGAAGGTAGCTTCGGTCCAGACATACTCGACGATGAAATAGAAAGGGCATTAAAGGAGATGAAAGCAAATAAGGCTGTGGGGGTGGACAAAAATCCTGTAGAAATATTAAAATAATTAGAAATGAAATTTTGTGAGATCGGTGTTAGTTCCTATTCCAAAAAAGGCAAAGGCTTCGTCATGTGAGGATTACAGAACAATAGGTTTGATATCCCACGCTGCTAAGTCATTCTCAGGATCATCAACAAAAAGATAGAGAGTAAGGCAAATGATTACTTAGGGGATGATCAGTTTGGATTCAGGAAAGGAAGAGGTACGCGTGATGTCATTGCAGTAATGAGATCACTATCTGAGAGAAATATAGAATACAATCAGGATGTATTTGCCTGTTATATGGATTTCGAAAGAGCGTTTGATAGAGTGGATTGGGAAAAATTAATGCGTGTAATGCAGAAAATAGGAATGGATTGGAGGGACAGGAGACTGATCCGCAACCTGTACAAGGCTCAGACTGCTCAGGTGCGAGTCGGGAACGGAGAGACCGGATGGGCAATGTTAGGAAGAGGGGTAAGGCAGGGTTGCCCATTGTCGCCGGTACTGTTCAACGTATATGTAGAGGAAATGATTAAAGAGGCATGGGAAGAACTGGAGGTAGGTATGAAAGTCGGAGGGGAATTCGTAAAATCGGTTAGGTTTGCTGATGACCAAGCATTAGTTGCTCAGTCAGCCAACGGGTTGCAAGCATTGTTGAGTGAATTGGAGGTTCAGTGCGATAAATATGGGATGAGAATAAATATTAATAAAACAAAGGTTATGCGAATTTCCAGAAAGAAAAAGGCTAAGCTAAATATTAAAATAGGCGGGGAAAAAATAGAGCAGGTAGAACAGTTTACATATCTCGGAAGTGTTTTGGACCAACACGGTCAAAGTGGTAGGGACGAAGGAGAAGTATTGCGCTAGGCAAGGAGTTGATGACGGGGACGTTGAGTAGGGAAGGTTAGACAAGACTCGTAAAAACTCTGATATGGAGCGTAGCTATGTACGGCGCGGAAACGTGGTCGCTGAAGCAAGAGGATAGACGTAGATTGGAGGCTTTTGAAATGTGGGTGTGGAGTAGAATGGAGATAGTGAAATGGACCGAAAGGAAAAGAAATGAGGAAGTACTAGAAATGATGGGGGAGAAGCGGGGTTAGTTGAGAGAAATCCTATTGAGGCAGGAAAAATGGATGGAAGGCGTATTGAGCGAGAGTGGAATGTTGAAGAGGGTAATAGAGGGGAGAATGTTGGGCAAGCGAGGTAAGGGTAGGAATAGGATAGGGATGTTGGACGGGATCAAGGGAGGAAAGAAGTACACCGAGATGATTAGTTTGCTGGGTGGGGAGTCACAAAATGTTTATTTGATAGTTGTGTCCATCCAAAAACCTACCTTACCGGTAGATTACCTAAAAATATATATATATATTATCGATAAAGAGATTTTTGAAACAAAATAGGCTATAGATTGCCGTTTTTCTAAACAGTTTGAATCACTAGGATTAATGGATGCATGTATTTCTTTTCCAACCGAGCAGACGGTTTCTTTGCGTCCGAAACTCCGTGATTTTCAGAAGAAGTAGGCGCGAAGCAAATGCCTAGACGGTGACCTAATGCCGACAAGATGGTACTGTCACTATGGCAACGCTTGTGGTGAGCGGGAAGACATTGGGGAGAGGTAATATAGAAGGGGGCATTTCGGCTCGCGAGTTTACTGGCTGCAACAAAGTTCAATCGTTTCCCGCTATTACGCTATCGTCTCTAGTTAATCATTTTTTGGTGAACAGGGTTCTCAAATAAGGTGTCAGAAGGTTTAGGAATTGGTTAAGGTTAGGTAAACTTTTAAATAAACTCACTTTTTTTACAACAAATATTGATTTTCATTATAAACTTTTAGGAATTCCTTAATAAACCTCATTAATTAATGGTCCATCCTTTTTCAAATTAAGTGCAATCTGAGTACATTTGTGTATACATTTATAATATGTATCATTTTTTATATTGTATTATATAAAACATGTTTTCATTCTTTCAATGATTATCTTCCAATGAAGAATATTAATATTTACATTTAATCATAATATTTTATGAGTTTACACATTGAAAATTCAAATCTCCCACTTATACGAAGTATCCTTCCGCCTCGTCGCCATTCGTTTGTTTGTCCCTGATTGTATTCCGTTAAGAGACGCAAAGGTATTCGAAAGATACCTTAAAAAGGATCTTGATTTATATAACATAATTTTACTTAATTTTAAATGCATAGATTAGTAGAAATCAAACGAGACTGCCATTATTTCTTCTTCTGTCAATTTAAGTTTGAACGCATCATAAGCTTCCAGAGCGCTGTGTTCGGTAAGTTTCGCAACTACTAATGTAAAACAATGAAACGGCCCTTGTGTTCATTCGGAAGTGTGCTGATCTTTGCTCGCGCGTCATATCTTTATAATTGTATGTGGTTACATAAATATAGAACAGCATATCCAAGTCATATTTCCAAATGTTATATTTATTTGAAAAAGTTTACTATATCTAGGATTAATACTAGGTATAAAACCGATTCGATCTCCAGTTTGATCGTGTTATTACATATATTTTCGTGCCGAGAATTCAACAGGCGTCCAGTATCCATTTTGGAGTGGAATTCATTTGAAAGGTGGGTGGTGGTACTAAATGTATATTTATTATCACACTGCATTTATATTTCGGGTCAGTCATTATTTATATTGACAGTTATTATCAACAAATGTTTGCTTTAAACACATAATTTGAACCATAAGGTGTATTTTAGATTGTGTACATTCACTACCCTGCCCAATAAATGCGCGAACATGGGGCCATAAAAAACTTTACTTCCCAATAGGTTTTTAATATCGATTTTTCTCCTTAAAGTGGTCTCTTTATATTTATTTGCTCTTATTTCTCAAATTAATCTTTTTTGAAGCACTCTCGAAAGGCCTTGGCAGTTAGGCTTTTAAGTTTTCCCGCCCTTTCTTGATTTTTTTGCCTTCCAAATTTACCCGTGATATTCCCTCATCTTTTTTATATATTTTTGGATTTGGAAAATGCTTAGGGTTTGACCGGAGGCATATAAAGAAAAATAATGAAGGATCAAGGTTACTGGACATTTTGCCAGAACCTGGTGAACAATAAATGCTCAATCTGAAGGAGAATTGTCTTCGTAAAGGATGCGTCCATCACGTTCGGTTAAAACGGTGGTCACTGTTTGTTTTTCTAAACTCAGTGCATTGGCTATCATTCAGGCAGTTTTTCGACGATCGGAAAGGATGTGGAACTAAACAGAATCAATGCTGTCGTCGATACAGGTGGTTAAAGGTTGTCTCGGTCTTGAATCATCCGTGACGTCGCTTTCGGCTATCTTAAAAATATAATTTCGTAAAATTTCAATAATTTCTCATTACCCTTCATTGTACAAAACAATAAAACATGATATTGATTCGTCGCTCGATGATAAAGAGAATGAATGATTTTGGACAAACAGTAGAAACTAAAGGAACATTAAAGGCACCATGCGTACAACTCGACAATCCAACAAGTAAAGACATCTCATTAGGTATCAGGCTACTAACGCCGCTAATCAGCGGGGATATAGTCCGCGCCATGGCCGGAATATTCCACCAGTTTGCGTATTTATTGCGCCGACTATATATATTTAAATATTTACATTGTTCACAGTTATAGTGGTTCTGAGAGAATCACAGGCGTGCTAATACTGCGCCCTAATGGAAATGGCTAAAAATTATTTGATTTGTTTAAATTTGAATCAATATCGATTTTTTAACCCTCTTTCATTGTGTGTTTTGCATAGGATACGTCGGAGGTGGAAAAGAAGGACCAAGGAAGACCGTGACATGTTCCAGGTCGCGTATGTTGATGAGAGCCAAAGAGGGGACGCCGCTAATGAGGTTCGCTATGACCTAGAACCGACTAGGTTAGAGGAATTCTTGGTCGTGGAAAACGGTCCAATATCTGACTTAGTAATGAGAGATCTCCGAGTAATGTACGAGGCATTTCATGAGACGGATCCCGGACAAGAAGTTACATACGTCCCGCCCGGCTGTATTGAGGATTTAGATGCAAAATGTGTCATATACAGTTCGGTAAGGATATCTTTGGTTCATAATTATTTCTCTTAGTTTGATGTTTAAATTTTCGATCTAATTATAACATTAAGAAACCGTTAGGGGATTATTCTTTGCCTTTTGAGAAAGAAAACAAAATATGCCTGTTTACCGCAATTTATTTTCCGTTTAAGAAATTGTTACTGTTTAAATTTCATAGAAAATAAATTATAATATTAATAACAATCAGTGAAATATAGAAAATGTTACGATATTTTTAATTTGCTAATATTTTACAATCGATTTACATTGGCAATTGTATAAATAATCGTTTTTGTCTTAATAGTTCAATTAAACAAACGACTATGATTCTCTTAACTTCATGTGCCACGTTTCTATCATAAATTTATGACCAAAATTGATGGTAAACGAAGAACATTATAGTTTATAAGGTGTTAATAAGAAATAATTAATTTATTGTCAACAACTTAAAAAAAGGAAAGATTCTTTTCTCTTATTAAAAAAACCAGCCTTATTTATTTTTTTGGTTTGAATACATTTAGTTAGTTAGCAATTTCCAGCCCTTAATTTTTTCTTAATTACTGATCTGTGAGTGGTTTTTAAATTACCTTTTAAAAAATTAATTTATAAAAAGTGAATTTTCAGGCTTAATATGGTGGAAAAGCAAGATAAATATAAGGGCACCATCCGTTTAGTCACACACACAGTTTTACGTAATTTTGAACTCCCTTCATTGTTTTTAATTTGCACTGAGCGGTAGTAGAATGTTGAAGATGGTAATAGAGGGGAGAATGTTAGGGAAAAGAGGAAGGATCAGGGTCAGAATAGGGATGCTGGACGGGATGAAGGGTGTAAAGAAGTACAAAGAGATGAAAAGAGACCTGCTGCGGAGTAGGTTGCTGGATTGGATTTTGTTTGGAGTCAACAAAATCTTTATTTGAGAGTTGTGTCCATCCAAAAACTCTCCTTAAACAGTGGAGTACTTAATATTAATAGGTTAAGCACATTATTGAAATAAATATTTAAATATGTTATTTAATATGCATAATTGACTACAAAACTAAATGTGGTTTATTTTATTACACATACGTCATCGTAAATAATATAATATAGTTACACACATTAAACTAAACTATATATATATATTTAATTATTTTGAGGCAATATTTTAAATATATTGTCATATTAATTATTTATATTGTTATGAAAAATCATGGGGTTAAATTTCACCTAAATGGATACAATTAATCATGATCGAATGATGTATTAGAAATATGGTGATTTTTTTTCATTAAACTTTTCGTCGTGCTCTGTTAAATAATTGTTGTTTGTGCAGTAAATATTCAAAAAAATCGTAATGACTTATTTACATAACTAATAATTTTAATGTAAAGAGGTATCCCAATTATTTTAAGTGATTACCTGGGATTGGAAATTTCTAAAACATGTATCTTATACTTTCTTTATCGCATTCAGCTGTCGGAGTACAACTTCATGAAATGCCTACACAATATGGGTATAATGTACTACGGGGGAAAGCTTCATCAGTCGTCTTATGAGTGCTTCAAGCTGGCTTTGAGTTACAGCGTGAAACGTTGGGGACCATTCGTCTCAATATCCCGCCTACTAAGGATGAAGTTGGCTCAGACTCTAATGCAATGGGGAAAGGAAGACAAGATCCTCCAGGAGCTGAAAGAGGACGTGGAGAATATGGATTACACCCAGGATGCGACCGTCACCCTCTTCCTTCGGTACGCCTACGGTCACGCTTTGCTACGCCATGGGAGGTCTCAGGAAGCATTCGAATTCTTAGCACAGCCTCATTTCGCTGTCATGGAAACGACTGAAGAGGTTTGGGGCGAACATTTTACCAAGTAGAACCTAGTTCTTGAAAGCTATAATAATAAATATCGGAGGTGACGTTTCACTATGAAACCGTTAAAACAATTGTTTTCATTTTTAATCATACAATAAGAATAATTATAAAAAATTAAGACATTATTCTTTTTATATATATTTTTTTAAATGCCTCATGAATTGACTATAATTTATAGTGATTCCATATTCCTATCTTTTTGATGTACAATCGAATCAATTATTATTACCTCATCACTATTTGTCCGTGTTATTTCAGAATATTTAATGTTTCATTGTACTTCACCCTTACATTAAAGGCAACTGGTTTTCAATTGTAGATATAAAATTAACTCTTCGGTAAGAATGATGTGAGTCGCATTGGTATCACCATTTGATTGAGACAGTTTTATGACATTGATTTGTTTTTAATTTACACTTTACACTTTTGATTTTGTATAACATAACAACTATTCTAAACAGAAGAGATAAATTGGTTTTCCTAGTACATATATGATATTTTTCAATAAAAGTGATTTATCAGTGCCTTAATATTTTAGTTAAAATTGTAGATTGATAAGTTTCATTTAAGAAAAACCGATCACATAATTACAGTATCTTTCTACCTTAGGCTTAAAGGATTTCGTAAACTTATAGATTATTATTTTGTTTATTTAAAATATATTTTACCTTATATTTATCCTTAAATATATTGAAAATAATGTAATCATCCAACTATTTCATGAAAATATCGTGACAAAAGCACATTCAATATATTTCTCGTTCAAATATTCTATGGAAATGACTTCTGTTTAATTTTGTCATAATCTTCATGTGCAAAAACATACAGTTCCATCAAACTATAATATGTTATCATTGCATATATGCAGATATTAATACTGCAATATATATATAAAATATAAAAAGTTAGAGTAAATCATTTTTAAAGTTTGTGCGGCACGGCATACATTGCATTTTTTTAATCAAAGGTAATGTTTTCTCCCATATAAGAAACTAATATATGAATTTTTAATTCTTTTCTAAGATTGCCAAGTATGCGCTTAAAAAGACCCTCAACCTTGTACTGCGTGAGCTAAACAATGGAAACGTTGATTTCAGCATGAACATGTACAGGCTCCTTTTTCTGGAACTGAACGGAAGACTTCATGACGATTTCATTATGTACGTGGAGTTTTGTGCTTCGTTTTACCGCCTCCTGGACAGACACGGTCACATGGAAGAGCTGGGAGAAATATACAACCAAGCGTGCTTCATCGGCCTATCAACCAGGTCACCGGTAGCTCAAATGTTATTCACTGTCATTGGATGTGCCTTCCCAGTTCACACTAAAATCCACCAGGAGTTCGTCAAGGTAAAATTGGTAATTCTTTGGAAATCATTACAAAATAATCCTCGAAATTAAAATCATAAAGCAGTTTAGAAAAAGAGGCTAAGATACATGTTTACTTTTATGGTGAACGTGATAAGGTTGATCATCTACATAAATCATGATTTTCCTGCATATATATTAGCAAAGGTATTCTAAAAAATTATGTCTTCCCTTTCCAAATGCAACTCTACCTCTCATTTTGAGGTAATCGTGACAATTATGTGAAATAATAACATTTAATAGCGTTTTTCAATAAAAAAATTGCAATGTCAGTAAAAAAGGACGATTTTCCATATAATATACTCTTTTCTCTCAAACGTTTTACACTACTTTCTCATATCTTCACTGGAAAATATTAAAATCAATATTAAAAATGCTAGCCAATTTTGTTTGAAAACCATTACTTTCGACGACATCATATCATTTTTAGATTGGAATATTTCTTAATTTCATGTGATTGGGTATAATATAGAAATAATATGAATTATTTTCATTTTAGCTCAAAACGCCGTGGTTTTCCTTTAGTTTCTCATTGCATCTTTTTTAATTTTAATGCAAAGTTTAGCAAAGCAATTTTAATTGTAAAATTTTATTTAAAAACATAAACAACTATATGTCACTGCAGCATATGATAATGTAAGTTTAAGAATAAGCTTGATTAAAAATGCAGAAAAATAAAGTTTCAAATGCCATGATATAACTAGAATAGAACAATGAATATTCAGAAAAATTAGGTCAAAAGCATGAATTAATTCATAGTTATCTGAGGGTTCAATAGGGGTAATTTATGGTTTTTAGGTATAAATCAACCTTAAGCATTTTTCCCAATATTCTGAATATACTAGTATTTTAAATATCTTTGATAAAACAATTAAGATTGTTTTTTTTTGCTTTAAACTGCAAAACCTTTAAATGCACAAAGTATCAAAATCCTGCTGACAAATTTCCCATTATTTAATAATTTGAGATGTCATGTATTATCTCATCTCAAAAATTCATTACACAACACAAAAATCTCAATATCTACTAAAGAAATTTAGGCATTGTATTTTGTATTAATGTTATACCATATCTAAAGGTAGGCATTCATTCGTATACTGGATTTTCAAAAATCAGTCAATAGCGACGCTTAGAACTGGTTATGTTGTATTTTTAAGTGTTATCTTATATTAACAATTCTATCCTATTATCTGATATCCCAATGTACACTAATATATTTGCAGGAAATGTGTCATATATGGATTTTTTTTATGTTATATTAAAATTTAGCCTAATATTATACATTCTGTATAAGCCATGCATCTGAATATATACTAAGCTTATAAATAATATTGGTTTTATCTCACTTGGTCATTTTTAATACACCTGATACCATAATATACTGTATGACAAAGGTAATTCTAATTATCAGTTATTTATGGACAATGTAGCATGACCTGGTGTTTTGAATTCTTTCAATATACAGAATTACACAATATCAGCAAGTAGGTGCACAGCAAACTGTTATTCTTAGATATATTAGGTTCCCAAAGAACTTCTTTTAACTCATCATATATCCCAATATTCGCTAATATATGATCATAAAATGAAATATTTATTGAATATTAGGAGTAACACAAGCTATGAATTCTTGCAATTCAGCAGATTTCCAAATAGCTGCTAGTTGATATTAAAGATTTAGATTATTAATGAAAATAAGGATTTACATTAAAAATCCAATGCCAATCCAAATTTTCATATTCCAGATATTCTAGTTACAGCTAATAGACATGATGTGAATAAGTAATTTGTTTTTCTTGGGGGTCATCAAAATTAAAAACTGGTGTTCAAATGTGACATAGCCAAAGGTCAGCCTAAATATATGTTTAGAACAGCATTTTTAATGGTTTTCATAAAAATTTACCATCAAAATTATTTGTATACCACTGACAACCTAATGTAGGAGTGTGTCTATTAATGTACTCGGAATGCATTATGTGGAAGTATAGCTATTTTTTGAAACTTATAAATGATTACATCACACTAGATATCCTAACAACTCTCACAAGATTAAGGAAAATAAAATATTTCTCGTTTTTGCATATTATGAATTTATTAATTGCATAGAAATATTTTAATAAACCAAAAATCATAATATCTCTTAGAAATAATATCTCATATTCTTAAATTAAATGTGTTAATGATACTTTTTGATATCTAACCATAGATATACATAAGTGAGAGTGTACATTAAAAAGTAAAAATATGCCGAGAAAAAATACAAAATAGAGAATGTGTCATAAATTGAAACGAAAATGTTTTGTTTGTTCATAAATCCCTTTAATGAATGACTGCCAAATCTTTCTAACAAATGCACGTGTGTCTTAGAATTGTCTAATCTTAGAAATTCATAATATACACCCCAATATCTATCCATAAAGATACCTATGACAATTTTAATTGAAATTTAATTTTATACAAGCTTAGAAATAATTTTTAAATACCAATAAATCCATTTATTCACCAATGTGGGGTCAATAGTTTATTTATGGAATAAAAAATATTAGCTAAACTTAGAATATCATTCTAAACACCAGATATCTTAATATGTACTAAGCTGTGCAGAAAATGGATTATCAATGACTGGTAAGATGTTGCCTGTTGTACATTGTAAGATGTTGTACATGCATGCAATACACCAGATATTCTAATATCTGCATTGAAATGTTCAAGAGGCTAATTATTTAGGGATGATTAATATCTAATATATTCGTTGATTTTATTTTAATTCACCATATTGCAAAATATATGTAAAATGTACACAACAGGTATCCTATTATATCCAAATGAATGTAATTAAATTGGAATGTATAAGATAAATATAATAAGGTCACTAGTCTTATGAAAACCTGTCATACACCAAATGTGCTAGTTTAGAAAAACATATGGGGATGGGTTATTTATGGAATTGAAAGGTGTCGTCCAATTTAAGATATTCAGCTTCTACAGCAAACCTCTAACTGCAACAATAGGGTCAGAGTTTTGATTATTTTCTAATATTTGGTATTTTTTTACTTTAAATATTATTTAAACATGCTAGAAATAGTAATATCTGTCAGGAAATATGCTTGGAATGAGTTTTTTATTGAAGGTAGATGTTGAAAAAAATATAATCTTTCAATACATAAGTTATTTCAATATCTGCTAATAAATATGGAGGAAATGGGAACATTATGGTTGATTCAATGAAATTTAACCAAAGTTGTTCTACAAATACACTCTATATCTATTATCACTATATGCTATACACTATATCCCATTAACTGTCTAAATATGGTATTGGAATGGGACATTTACTTAAATTAGCCAGTATATAGTATCACCTTAAAAATACCATTTAATTCATTCACTATCGAAAGGTATATCTATAATTAATAAGGCATATATTTTTTTCAAATGATATTTGAAATGTAAGTGCAAAAATAAAACATAATGGCTTTTCATTCTATTGTTTTAAGGTATTAATTTTATTAATTAATACTTTAGTAATTAATTTAAATATGTTATTAATAATACTTTAACATCAAATTAATTTAAGGTATGTTTTGAATTATATTGTTTCAAAGGTACCTGGTTATTATGCCTAAGCGTTGAAACTAGTTGTGCAATAATAAAGAACGGTGGATGTAAACATTGTTTCTGTATTTAATCAACATGACTTAGCTGGAAAAGCCAAGCTGTTTAATTTTTGAGTGGTTTTATGAAGATTTTCCATCAAGTTGAGCCAGGTACTGTTTCGTTTAGGTGTAAGTTTTTATCTTACCTCAGAAATTCTTCCAGTAAACCAGAAAAACCATTTAAATGCTAATTGAACAGCAAAGAAATCATTTTTCATATTATACAATATTTTTTCCAAACTACAAGCTCATGTTACCCTATTTTTTCAAAAAAGCCAATTACCAAATCTGCTAGTAGACATACCGACATTTGGAAATATTTATTGTAAATAGGTATTATTTACCAACAAGATTCTCCCACAATGCCAGATAATATCTTTAGATAATTCTGCGCAAACTAGTTATTCATATTTTGTAATATGTAATCTAATTATAGGAATTCTTCCAATTCACCAGATATCCTGAAGTTCTAAATAACAGATGTGTTATAATTAGGTTATATGTTGCATGTAAGATGTTATCTAACCTTCAATATTCTTTTTATAGATATGTTATCCTATATCACATTATGATATGCTTGCAAAAGATACTTTAATGATATTTATTAGCATAGTTATAAGTGTGGAACATAGTTATCAATCTAAAATATTCACCTGTACAAGGCTATAGATTTGCCAATTATAGATTATGCATCACATTTTGGGTTATTTTAACTCAGAAATTCTTTCAAAACATATCAAATCCCTATATCTGCTAATAGACTTTCAGGAAATATGTTATTCATTGATTTTATGCATTTTCTAGCTTTAAAAAATATATCAATACTAAAGGTATTCCAATATTTATTTGTAGATACTGAGAAAATAAATCATTAATTGTTATTAGCTTTTATGTAACTACTGAAATTCATATGATCACCGAGGTATCCCTTTTTATGACTTTCAATGGCCTCAAAATTGGGTGCTAATGTAAACTAGACATCTTCATGCCAATATTTGCCCATAGAAGCCCATGGTATGAGTATTTGTAAAATTTAAGATACCTGTTAACATTAGAATTGAATTAAAAAAGGAACTCTTAAACTAGTTGCAAGGTGGGGTTATTTCTGAATTGAAAAATGTTTTCTAACCTTAATACAATTTTACAATTTTTACATCTTACATGCAACATATAACCTATTCATAACACATCTGTTATTTAGAACTTCACGATATCTGGTGAATTAGAAGAATTCCTATGATTAGATTACATATTACAAAATATGAATAACTAGTTTCATTTGCAATTGAATTCTGCAGGCGACAGGGGTTAGTAACTACCCCAACAAATGGTTTAGAAGCCACAAAAGGCATTGGTATACAAGGAAATTGACTCAGAAATGTATCAGTTAGATTATATTATGGTTAGGCACAAGTTTAGGAACAGTATAACACAGCCGGAACAGATACATTCACACAGTTTCCAAGGAGCAGATGCAGACTCAGAAGGAGACGAATGGAATGGACATGGAACGTCAGGACAATGTTGAGGAGAGGGAAATTAGAAAATATTAAGCAAGAGATGGAAAGAGGTAATATAGATGTTTTAAGTCTCTGCGAGGTGAGATGGATGGATAGCGGGGATTATTGGAGTGATAATTATAGAATAGCATATAATGGCATGCCATAATATTAAATAAAGGGGTAGGAAGAGGCATAGTCAACATAGAGCAAGCAACTGATAGATTATTAGTGGTAGAGATTAAAGTCAAAATGACAAACTTGGTCATAGATCGGAGGCTTCCGCAGCTGTTGAGAGATCCAGAGGTGGTTCTCAGGGTAGACTGCGTGAGAGTCATTTTTGGCTTAACATTTCTCTCCTGATGCCGGGAGCATCTTAAGGAGCAAAGTCTACTTCGCTCCTGAAGACACTCCATGCATTGGGTGAGAAACAATAAGCCAAAAATGACTCTTATGCAGTCTAACCCGAGACCCACCTCTGCGGCAAACTTGGTCATTGTTCAGTTACCCATGCCATCGAGTAACCACAAGGAGGAAGAAGCTGATAGGATGTATGAGGAGTTAGAGGATATAATCGCGTGTGTTCCTGAAGGGACACACTGAAAAGTGATAGCGGATTGGAATGCGATGTAGGCAAAGGAAGAGAGGGTAGTGAGATGGTCGACTATGGGTTAGGCACGAGGAATGAACGTTGGGAGAAAGCAATTGAATTCTAAAGGAGACAGGGTTATCCATCACCAACACATGGTTTAGACACGACACAAGGCGTAGGTATACATGGAAAATGCCAGGTGACACAGTAAAGGTATCAGATAGATTATACTATGGTTAGGCACAGATTTAGGATCAGTGTGATAAATTCACAGTTTCCCAGGAGTGGATGCGGACTCTGACCACATTTTAATTGTTATGAAGTGTAACGTCAATTTCAAAAAGATAAGGAAAGGGTGGGCGGTTAAGAAATCGAATGTATGGTAGAAGGATGAAATTGGTAATGGTTAAATGGGTATGGAAGCATTAAAGAAAGAAGTATCAGCAGGCTGTAAAGAGAATCATGGATGATGGTAAAGACCTGAGTACTATCGAAGAAAAATGGGAATGTATCAAGAAACTGATATCCAAAGCCACAAAAGACACTATAGTAACCATTAACAGGAAAAGGAAAGGGAAACCATGGGTAAGAGATGAGATCATGAAAAAGATGGATGGAAGAAGAAGATGGAAGAATGTCAACACAGTTTGGCAAAATGAAATGCAAAGGGTTAAACAATAAATTAAGATGAGCCAAATATAAAGCAAATGAAGAATGGTGGAAACGCAATGCGAGGATATGGAAAGTTTACAGAGGAAGAGTGAAAATGGTGCGCTATTCAGCAATGTTAAGTTATTATGGGGAAGTAAGAAGGCAAGATCTGTGCTAACAGTTAAAGCTAAGTGGGATAAGATAATAGTTGAACCAGTAAAAATCCAAGACAGATGGAAAGAATACATAGAAACACTGTATCGAACAGAATTTAGGCTGGAAACGTTACACATAGAAAAGGAACATAGCAAAGAATAAGATAGCTTAGGTCCAGGCATACTCGACGATGAAATAGATAGTGCATCAAAAGAGGGGTAAGCAAATAAGGCCAAGGGGGTAGACAACATTCTTGTGGAACTACTGAAATGTTTAGGAAAATATGAGAAGAAGACTCTATGGACTGATTCATAGTATATAGTATAGTTCTATAACGGAGGAAGCCTGCCAGAAGATTTTATGAGATCAGTTTTAGTTTCTATTCTGAAATAGGTAAAGGCTACATAATGTGAGGATTACAGAACAATTAGTTTGATATCCCACATCGCTAAAGTTATTCTCAGGATCATCAATAAAAGGATAGAGAGTAAAGCAAAGGATTACTTAAGGGATGATCTGTTCGGGTTTAAGAAGGCAAAAGGTACACATGATGCCATTGCAGTAATGAGATCACTATCAAGAGGAATATAGAATACAATCAGGACGTTTTTGCCTGTTTTGTAGATTTTGAAAAAGCATTAAATAGAGTGATTTGGGAAAAATTAATGTGCATATTGTAAAAAATAGGAATGGATTTGAGGGAAAGAGACTGATCTATAACCTGTACATGTCTCAGACTGCTCAGGTGCGAGTGGGGAACAGTCTGGATGGGCATTGTTAGGAAAAGGTGTGAAGAAGGGTTGCCCATTGTCAGCAATGCTGTTCAACGTATGTGTGGAGGAAATGATTATAGAGGAATTGGAAAAACTGGAGGTCAGGGTTAAAGTGGGAGGGAAATTCATAAAATTAGTTAGTTTTGCTGATGACCAAGCATTAGCTGCAGAGTCAGCCAGAGTCAGCCAAGCATTGCTAAATAAACTGGAGGTTCAGTGGAATAGATGTAGGATGGGAATCAACATTAATAAAACTAAGGTTAAGCAATTTTCTAGAATGATAAAGGCTAAGCTAAATACCAAAATAAGAGAGGAAAATAAGAGCAGGTAGAACAGTCAAATGTTTTGGAAGTATTTTGGACCATATGGTCAAAATAGTGGAGAGGTAAGGAGAACAGTATTACTAGGTGAGGAGGAGGGCAAAAAAAATATCAGGGGCATTGAGCACGGAGGTTAAGAAAAGACTCGTAAAAACTTTGATATGGTACGTAGCTATTTATGCCATGGAAACGTGGTCACTGAAGCAGGATATTAGACATTGATTGGAGGCTGATGAATTGTGGGTGTGGACAAGAATGAAGAAGGTGAGATGGACTAAAAGGAAAAAATTGGGGAAGAACTTGAGATGGTGGGTTAGGAGAGGGGTTTGTTGAGAGAAATCCTGTGGAGGAAGGAAAAATGGATGAAAGGCATATTGAGCAGCAATAGTGGGATGTTTCAGAAGGTAATAGAGGAGAGAATGTTAATGGCAAACAAGGAAAGGGCATGAAGAAGGGGAGGGATCTGATGTAAAGTAGAATGATGGATTCATTTTGTTTGGAGTTTGAAAATATTTTTTTGATAGTTGTGTCCATCCAAAAACCTGTATCAACCAGTAGATTATGTAATAATATAATAATATCAGTTAATAGCCTATTCCCTGCACTTTTCCTTTCTGATATTGGGATAACCAGTGTATTGAACAAATTCTTTATCACATATACATGAACATAACATTACGATAAAATATATTCAAAGAATGTCCCTATGTTGAGTTAAGGATAGCTTAAATAGGAAAAGATTTCATATTTTATGTATGGAATGGACTACATGACAAGGTTGTAGTACATGGAGTCCCATGGACTACAACCTTGTATTGATGCAAGGGCTTCTGCAATCCGATGACCCCTCGAGCTGTGCTATTGGAAGTAATAATAATTGCTCCTGGTAGGGTCATCCATGAAGGTTAGGAGCCAGATGAAAGGTAGACGCAGCGTCTGTTCCTCAGTGAGGCAGCTGCAAAGGCGCCTGACCCCAGTGGGGCAGCAATTAAGTGATGGTGTCATGTTAAAAACACTATTGAGGAAGGCAATGGGAAACCACCTGAATTACTTTTCCCAAGAAAATAGTGATGGATAACATAAAGAAATTGAGTCCTGGCAACTGTGGGATTTGGCCCAAGGGGCCCTATGTCATGCCTGGCAGTGGGGAAGGCAAGGCTTCCGTCATTGTCATCCTAAAAAACCCATGCAGGGGAGAAATAACAGCAGCAGGACAGCAGACATAAAAGAAGATGAAAGAAGTAAAATAGAAATGTGGAATATCAGGACAATATTGAGTTTGTAGTTCATGTTGAGTATGTAGTTATGTTTTTTCACCCAACAAATGTTAGATTAGAAAAATCATTATATCTAATTATAATCCATTTAAGCATTGGTATTAAGTAGAATGATGTGGGGACATGTGGTTGCAGATTTCATTTTGAAATCAGTAATAAAGTATTCCTGAACAGACGTTGAATATTATAAATTAGGATACAACTATCACTACATTAAAAGTTCATTTGTTGAACATTTATTAGATGATATTAAGGAATGTTGTCCATGGATAGAATAATAATGGTAAGATTAGCAGTTTAAAACATTGATAAACAGTTACCTATATATTTTAATGCAGGTATTGAGATGACTGGGGAAATGAATCAAAATTAATGGTGGCATTACACCTTATTGCAATTATTAACCTATCATCATCAGAACTATAACCTATTAGCTGAGATATCTAGGTATTTGTGATATTTGATGTTAAATAATAACTTATACAATAAGAGAATATCTTATACATTTAAGAAAAAATTCCAAGCATATCAATTGATAGATAATGGGATATCCTATGTATTAAGGGATTGTATAGTTTAGAATTGCCTAGTATCAGTAAATAATCTATTGCAAGCATGTCTATAGACAGTTATTGGCATATCTCATATATTGCAGTAACTTATAAATGAAGATGACATTTATTATTCCTAAAAGATCACATTCTCTATATACTTTTAGCAGATTGTATGATGTCTAAAGTATGAAAAGAATTTGTAAGGTTAAATGACGCTGAGCATAATTAATCACCCTCTGTAAACCCATATATAAGGAGATATAGTGATATTTTGCATTGGCAAACATTGAAAAACTTAATATTGTGATATCTGGTATACTGAATTGATTTAATATCAAAAAATATAAAACTACTGATAACAACCTATAACTGAATTTTTTTAAACTAATATTGCAATATCTGGTCTCTTTGTAAAGTAAAAAAAACCTATTATCAAATTATTGCATTAAAAATATTTTTGATATCTGTGGCTATCTGGTATTTGAAATGAATTTTAAGTTTAAATAATAGCATACTTGATAAATAAAACACTCCATATATTTTTGTAAATACTCATCATGATACATGGAGTATTGAAAATATGTCTAATGATAGAAAACGTCTAATATAAATAAAACATTTTCGCTGACTGAGCAACTAATGCTTGGTTATCAGCAAACCTAACCGATTTTATGAATTCCCCTCCGACTTTCATTCCTACATCCAGTTCTTCCCATAATGCCTCTTTCATCATTTCTCCACGTATACGTTAAACAGCACCAATGGCAATGGACAATGGCCCTGCGTTAGACCTCAACCTAACACTGCCCATCCGGACTCTCCGTTCCCCATGCGCACCTGAGCAGTCTGAGTCATGTACAGGTTGCGGATCAGTCTCCTGTCCCTCCAATCCATTCCTATTTTCTGCAATACATGCATTTATTTTTCCCAATTCACTCTATCAAATGTTAGTTGAAATCTACGAATCAGGCAAATGTCCTGATTGTATTCTATATTCCTCTCGATTGGTGTCCCCTTCTCTGGCATACAAAAATAATTTCGAAGGTTAGATAACAACTTATATGTCATAAAAAGCCTCTTCACAGTGCATCTGTTTAAAGACATTTCAGGATATCTGGTGAATTTAAAGAATTTCTATAATTAGATTATATATTACAATGCATGAATAACTAGTTTGCTACAGAATTATCTAAAGATATTATCTGGGATATTGAGAAAATTTCGTTGGTTAACTATACATTTTTGCAATAAATATTTCCCAATTTCTGTATGTCTACTAGCATATGTTGGTAATTGAGGTTGATTGAAAACAATAGTTAGGCTAACACGATTTTGTAGCTTGGAAAATATTGAATACTATACAAAAAGCTTTCTTTGCAAATTAATTAGCATTTAAATAGTTTTTTTCTGGTGTACTGAAAGATTTTATATGGTAATATAAAAACTTACATATAAATAAAACAGTATCTGGCTTATCTTGGTGGAAAATCTTTACATTAACTTATGGAAAATAAACAACTTGGCTTTTACACTCATAGCCGAGTTGTTTAATTTTCACATGTCAACTAAAACCTACAAAAAACATTTTCCTTACACATTTATAGATCTACCTTTAGATATTGAATCCATTAAAAGAATTTTGAAAATACGATACTGGCTAATTTCGCTAAATGTACCATTCCATTCCCATTTTAGACAGTTAATGGGATATAGTGTATAATATACAGTGATAATAGATATACAGTGTATTTGTAGAACAACTTCGGTTTAATTACATTGAATTAACCATAATGTTCCCATTTTCTTTGTATTTATTAGCAGATATTGAAATAACTAATGTATTGAAGACTTAATATTTTTTTAATACCTACCATCAATAAAAAACTCTTCCAAGCACATTTCCTGACAGATCATGCAATATCTGGTTGTATTGACATAATGTTAAATGTGAAACAATTCCAAATATCAAAAAATAACCCAAACTCTGACCCAATTGTAGCAGTTAGGGATCTTGATGTATAAGATTAATATCTTAAATTAGAAAATACCTTTCAATTCCATAAATAACCCATCCCTATATATACTTCTAAACTTTAGCAGAATTGGTGTATTAAAGGTTTTTGTAAGACTAGTGACCTCTTTCTATGTATCTTACATGTTCCAATTTAATTACATTCATTTGGAGATATTAGGATATCTGTTGTATAAATTGTGCATATATTTTACAATAGGGTGAATTGAAATAAAATCAACAAATTTATGAGACAGTAATTTGTCTCTTGAAGATTTCCACATAGATATTAGAATTTCTGGTTTATTGCATGAATTTATAAAGTTAGGTAACATCTTGCAATTCATTGATAATCCATTTTCTGCACAGTTTAGTACATATTAAGATGTTTGGTTATTGGAAAGATGTATTAAGTTTAGCTTACTTTTTATATTCCATAAATAAGCCATTGCTCCCACATTAGTGCATAAATAGATTTCTTGGTATATCATAGATATTTCTAAGGATGTGTAAAATGGAATATCAATAAAACCTTGTTTTATGTAACTTTAGTACAGCTACAGCTTATTAAAAGGATTATTAATAAAAAAATTTCCGATCAATTTATGACAGCCCTATTAAAAGGATTTCTGAACAAAAAACATTTTCCATTCAATTTATGACAAATTCTCTATTAAGTACTTTTTCTCTGTATATTGCATTGTAACATTTTACACTCTATGTATTTTATTTATTAGGTAATCTATCCGTAAAGGTAGCTTTTTGGTAGATGGACACAACTATTGAATAAATATTTTGTGACTCCCCACCTTGCAAACTAATCTATATCAGGTCCCTCTTCATCTCTGTGTACTTCTTTCCTCCCTTCATCCAGTAACATCCCTATCCTGTTCCTGCGTTTACCTTGCTTGCCCAACATTCTCCCCTCTATTACCCTCTTCAACATTCCACTACCACTCAATATGCTTTTCATCCATTTTTCCTGCCTCCATAGGATTTCTTTCAACAAACCCCTCTCCTATCCCACCATCTCTAGTACTTCCTTATTTGTTTTCCTTTCAGTCCATTTCACCTCCATTCTTCTCCAAACCCACATTTCAAAAGCCTCCAATCTATGTCTATCGTCCTGCTTCAGTGACCACGTTTTCGCACCTTACATAGCTACGCTCCATATCAGAGCTTTTACGAGTCTTGTCTTAACATCCCTACTCAACGTCCCCGTCATCAACTCCCTCCTCCTTGAGAAAGCCTCCTTACCTGGCGCAATTCTTCTCCTTATGTCCCTACCACTTTGACCGTATTGGTCCAAAACACTTCCGAGATATGTAAACTGTTCTACCTGCTCTATTTTTTCCCCACCTATTTTAATATTTAGATTAGCCTTTTTCTTTCTGGAAAATTGCGTAACCTTTGTTTTATCAATATTGATTCTCATCCCATATTTATCGCAATGAACCTCCAATTCACTCAACAATGCTCACAACCCCTTGGCTGACTGAGCAACTAATGCTTGGTCATCAGCAAACCTAACCGATTTTACAAGAATTCCCCTCCGACTCTCAAACCTACCGCCAGTTCTTCCCCTGCCTCTTTAATCATTTCTTCCACATATACGTTGAACAGCACCGGTGACAATGGGCAACCCTGTCTTACCCCTCTTCCTAACACTGCCCATCTGGACTCTCCATTCCCCACTCACACCTGAGCAGTCTGAGACATATAGAGGTTGCAGATCAGTCTCCTGTTCCTCCAATTCCTATTTTCTGCAATACATACATTAATTTTTACCAATTCACTCTATGAAATGCTTTTTCGAAATCTACAAAACAGCCAGAAACGTCCTGGTAGTATTCTATATTCCTCTCAATTAGTGATCTCATTACATTCTATGTATCTAAAAAGTTAGATGTAACGATACCTATTTTAAGATATCATATATTGGCACCACTTCTTAATTTTTATGACAACCAAGATAAAGAAATAACCTATTCACGTCATGTCCATTAGCAGGAAATAAGGTATCTAGTGTATTCAAAGAATTTGAAATATTATATAACACCTTATTTTCCATTTATAATGAATATCTTCATGTCTACTAGAAACTATTAAGAAATGTGCTGAAATAAAAGAATTTGTAGCTTGTAAAGTTCCTAATATGCCATAAATATTCCATTTTATGATCGTATATTAGCAGATATTAGAATATATGATGCATTGAATGAAGTTCTTTGGGAACCTAACAATCTATACATAACAGTTTGCTGTGCAATTATTTGCAGATATTGTGGTATCCTGTATATTCAAAGAATTGAAAACACCAGTTTATACTGCATATTCCATAATAAAGAGATAATTAGGTATGCTTTTATAATATATTGCAGTTTCTGTTGCATTGAAAAATGTCCAAGGTTAGATAAAAACAATATTCTCCATGAGTTTAGCATGTTCACATCTAGCCGTTATACAAATTCTCTGATTTAAGGTTAAATTTTGATGTTTAATATACAAATGTATAAATAACCCATTTCCAGTACATTTATTAGTGGGCATTGGGATTTCAGATAATTGGAAAGAATTTTTAATTTAAGGTAGTACCTAAAAATAAGAAATAACCAGTTCTAGGCATACCATATGACTGATATTTGAAAATCCAGTCGACTACTGAATATCTACATTTAGATATAGTATATAATTAATACATAGTACAATGCCTAATTTTTCTTTAGCAGATGTTGAGATTTTTGTTATATTTAATAAATTTTTGGGATAAGGTAATACCTTATATCCAAATTATAAAAAAAATTGGAGAATTACCAGATTTTTGACACTTTGTGTATTGAAAGGTTTTACAGGTTTGATAGCATCATATATTCCATTTAAAATACATCCTAATTGTTCTTTCAAAGATATTAAAAATTCTGGTTTATTGAGATCATTGAGAAAATGTTTAAGTGTAGGTTATACCTAAAATCTATAAATTACCCAAGGATATCCGGTTAAACCCTCGGATAACTTATTAAAACAAATCTTGTACATATAACAATAATGTACAAATGTATATTTTCATATTTGGTGAAATTAAAAAAATTTTTTTGTTTAATCAGCACCAAACATTCAATGCACAAACTAGTACCAGCACAATATTTCCAGATATGGTACATCTGGTGTGCTTTTCAAATTTTAGATAGTACCTTAAATTCCATAAATATATCATTCCTTTCACAAGTTACACCAGATATTAGGATATCTTGTTCATTTGTGAAGGAACTATTAAGGATAGATTGCTCCTTACAACAATAAGCAACACTATTAATAGTACATTTTATGATGTTTAAGTCTAAATATTGTGAAATTTGGTGTTATAAATAGCTATATTAGGAGAGAAGAGACTAAGCCTTGTTAAATATGTATTTACCAGTACATCTATAGATATTTAATATAAATTATGTAGCATAAGTTTCTCTGGATATGTTAAAAGAAGGAATTTATTAATATTCCAAGTAAATAGAAAGAATAAATGTGTATTATGATTTCTGAAATATAAAATATTTTTTGAATTAATAACAAAATACATTTGTTATATAATGATATTAGAAGAAAAGTATGAGTTGGTATACTTAATTCTTTAAAATTTTCATTACATCTAACTATTTGAATTATTATCAATATATATATTGAGATATCAGATGTTTTGAATGGGTTTTTAATGAAAATATATTACTAAATATCCAATAATTATTCATTAACAATATATTTTATGCTTTATTTGGTTGGTTAATGCATATGGAAATAATCAGAAAGGATAGATAAAACCAACCATGGATAAAAATTTATATCACATAGAGTAGTTTTCTTCCTAGGTTTATTAATATCTATTATATGGCAAGGGTTCATAAGTAAGGATAAGACCAATCATCAATGAAAAATACAATAAAAAGTCATAATCGATGGCTACATATGGGGATAGTTCGTGTGGTATGTTGATTTATAAGGATAGGCATCATCAAACTGTTACTATTATCTTCGTACAAGCACAACTAAGGCTAGATATGGAGTGATATGGTTTGTGTAAGTTTTTAAGGGTGATAGTACTATGCATTAATGTATATGTCATTTTTCTAGTTCTTATAAAACTTTCTGGAAATTATTGGATTTGGGAGGATAAATGAATCAAATACATGATAACATGTACGACAGTTCTTTTTGGCATTGGAAAGTTTTATTTGAGCTATATTTATGAGGATACAAATACCAAGCATCAAACAACCTCTCATTGCAAGTAAATGAAGAGGTTATATGGTATGTCAAAAGAATTTCTAGCATTAGTTTACAGAAATTAAAGCTCGCTTTCTCAATCTAACTTACAGACAGAAATTGACGAAACTCATGAATTAAAGGAGAATAAGATGTAAAATATATAAGGCATATCTTAATTATTCAATACCTATTCCACGATAACTTGATAATCTGTTTTCTTGGTAGTGAATATTAACTGTTATATTACTTTATAAACTTTTTATAGGTAGAAGTTATATGGGTAACTTTTTAGATATATTGCATTATAGGTAGGTATACGTTAAAAACATTGATGAAAATTTAAAAACTTGAATATCAATTTTTAATTTTTCCCAGTGTGTTGAATGAATTCCAAAAGGTGATATCATATATAAATTATTTTTAGTACCTCTATGGCTATATTTTGAGACACTTGTTGTGTTGATTAATTCTCTTTTGATAGATATTAACAGGTTATGTATCTTTTATCATCCATAGCATAATTATGACTTAGATTCAATAATTGTTTGTGTAATATTGTGATAAAGTGTATAAAAAGTTTGTGTAAATTGTATAAAGTGATGAATATAATATTTTTAATTGAAAAGTATAATAACAAAAGTGCTAATGGATCCATATTAAATTTATATTTTGGTATTTAAACATGCCTCTTAATGCTAAAATTCAAGAAAGTATAAACATCAAAGTAAGTATCCATTTAACCATTAAAATTTCAAGATAATATCTCAAAAGTTTTGGAATCATGAGACCTTCCTAAATAACATTTTTTATTGAAATTAATTAGAAGATTTTAATATTTATCATAATACAATGTACAAGCAAAGTTACATATTTATAAAATCAATCACTGCTTTCCTCAGACATGGATATTTTACATTGATTTTTATTGAGAATTTAAGAATGCTTGTCTTTTTGAAATATATTTTTCTCATTCAAACATTTCTTTCAATTTTTTCACTTTGTAATCTCAAGGATATATTCGATTGTTAAATTGAAAATGTTAAAAATAAAATACTTTGAGAAAACAATTTTGAACTTTAGAGAAATATTTCGTAAATACAACCCTTAAACAAAATAAAATACTTTTTTATTAAAGTACAGAATATTTATTTAAACAAATGCATAGATGCTTTTACAATAATTTTAACTTTTAATTGAATTTCATAAATTTTTCATCATTACACCATTATTATATCATTGTTAGGACATAAAATTGTTCAAAATAAGGACAAATGCAAGTTGTTTGTAAGAAATTTATGAAAAAAGTTTAGCCAAATGGAACGTATATAGGAAAGTATAAGTATAGACTTATCAAACTATTAAGGTTTACAGTTTCTAATTTAAGAAGGTTCATATACTGATGAATACGAATAAATAAAAGAATCAGAATAGTTCAGCTATTATGTTAATCTATTATTTCATTGTGATTTAGTTTAATTGATCAGAACATTTAAATTGAATTTTTATTGCTTCTTTTCATTGCATTGAATCTTCAATTTATTTGACTTGATTTATTTAAAACATATATCTACAGTTTTAGCACAATATTGCAACCCATTCGAAGGGCAACTGCTTATTAAAGAAAAAGAAGATGCAGTATAACTGTTTAAGTTATCGGATTATTTTTAATAATAGACAAAGTAAAGTAAACATTCATCTAACTAATAAAAACCAATATCTTTTCCCTATAAATTAAGATTTTAATGTTAACGTAAGTAAGTATTTAGTGACAAGTTTTGTTTATATGAATCTTAGAGTATCATTTGAGATATTCCATATCAATTCGTATAAATTTCCATTCCATTCCAAATTTGTATAAATTATATTGTAAAGTGTTAATGACAATTTTAATTTTAACCCAAGTAATACTTTGTTACAAAATGTTCCAGTATATATAGTGCCGTTTATGAGAAACTTCATGCAAGGCCATCAGTAACCATTAGTTTATTTTTAACTGAAGAACCATATTCAACCTCATTAAGATAGACATATGTCATTTTTAGTTAATTCACACAAAATGTATATAAAAACTCAAAATAGGTTATCCAGATATACTAATGCAAGAGTAATTACAGCCTCACTCTCATACTGTTAAATGACAGATTATATCAAGATATTATACATGATGGAATATATAAACCAGTATATTTCAATATCATATTATTGTTTGAATGATTAACATTATAAATCTGCTTTTCAGATAACATGAGAAACTGTTTCATTGAATTCTAGAAATATATAACAAAGTACTCGAACATTGTTATCAAAAGGATCATTACTTCAAAAAATGAAACCAATCTTAAATTGGAGTTAAAATAAAAAATGAACGATACATGTAATTTGCAAGCATTTTTTGGAAATGAAATATTATACATTGCTAACAATTTGGTTGTTAGTTTTTCATGAATATCATGCATGTGCGGTCCATTTTTGATGTTAAAAATGTTACAACTGTTTACGCAATCAATTATTCTGAATATTCAATGACTGAATAGTATTTTTAAAGAGTGGATAGCATTAAGGAAAATGAATAATATCAATGAAAGGACCTCATTCTATGCTTCATATTCCGTCGTTTATTAAAGATTATTGCATTAGTGCTGAAACACGCTCGATCAGCTATTCAGGATATTCTAGAGGGCCGCAGAATACTTTATAGTTCTTAGGTGCCAGGTTGTAATTAAGTGAACAAACCATTTTGACCGAAAAAATCAAAGGACTCGGAGCAAAACATCCAACAATGCGAAACACCATGCTGGCTGCACATGAAAAGAGAAAAAATAGATATTTTTTAAAACTAAACATTCTTCTTTCAAATGCTTGAGCGATTCAATGAAATACGTGTCCTTAATATTAAATTCATCCAAAAGGTAAGTATTTAAGTTTTCACATTTTTAAAAACCTTGTTAAAGAATAGAGCTACGTAAATAGGTCAGTATTGGGTTATTTTGTGATATTCTCACGGTGTAGTATTTGACATGAAATAAGGATTTTCATGGCGTCCATATTTTTTAGTTGGACTATCGTTTACATTTTCACAAAAAGTAGACTAAACGGAATATATGCACACGCGTCTACATTAGGCTCTTAGACAGCAACGCACAACATGAGACAAAATGAATGGAACACGCACGTTATTTCTTGATAATTTCGACGGTATTGAGCTCCGTCTTCCCCAGAAGATCAGTTAGGAGAAGTTTTCTAAGAAGTTTTATTTAACACTTGGAATTGAACTCCGTCTTCCGAGGAAGACGGAATTCGATTCCAACGAAATCATCAAGAAATAAGGTATGAGTGTTCCTTTTATGTGTAATTATATATATATATATATATATATATATATATATATATATATATATATATATATACCACCACCTAGAATGTATATATATACACACATGCATAGCTATATAAATATATATAAACCTTCATACACAAATTCATATGATAAAATTGATTTCAGGCTTACATGTTTTGTTCTGTGAACGAGGAATCCTTGCTAATATATAATTGTTAAAGATGGGCTAATCCATGGCTGAAGGCAGAGATGATTGCTGTGGCGATGAGGAACGCTACGTAGACAATTAACGATACCCTGGCAGTAGTTATGGCGAAAGACAAAAAAATCCATAGGTTCTTCATATCTGAACCACTGTCGAACCTTGCTGCTTCTTTTGTTAATGTAGTTTTCAAAGCAATCAGTCCGGGTAATATCTAAAATGAAGGAGGCAGTTATCTTCTGTCGCTAAGAGCCTGACCAAAGTGTCTCCAGTGATGCTACCACTTCCAATTCACATGATGACCTGAACCTGAAACTTTCCCAAAATAAGTAAATCAGTGACAACCGTAAAATATTTATGCAATCTTATTGTGGCATACGGAAATACTACTAAAATTTACCGCAAGTAAAAAGAATTATAACTACAAAAACTGATATCAGATTTATTAATATTTTGCAAATAAATAAATGTCAGCCGGTGTCACCAATCCGACCAGAAATGAAAAAGTTATAGCAAATATAAGGAACCTATGTGGACCTCAGTTACTCTACAATTGGTTCAAAAAGTAATCAATGTAAGATGTAATAATACATTTTTAAATAAAGATGATGCATAATGCTAAAACTACTAAAGTAAGTCATTATCAAATAGAAGCTCTACCAACGTATATGTACTGACAAGTTAGTTAAATTTATAATCGTTAAAATTGAACACCTGTCAGAGAAACTTCAACTAACATTAAGTTCGCATTTTGCAAAGTCACGTTAGCAGTGTCCGCAACTACCTCCCTTAAATTTCAAAATCATTGATCTTCAAAATTTCAGCGAATTCAAACTATCATGGAAAAATCTTTATCAAACCAGAGCTAAAATATGAATTAATAGTGAACGGGTAATTTCATAGTACAACTGTCTTAAACTTAAAATTTTGTAGGACTTTTTTACTCATCAGACATGGAGATAAATATGGTTTTTCGCTTGATTATAGCGTATAAATGTGCAAAATTGGATTTGATTCTAAATACTGAATCTATATGTTCAACCTAATTTCTTAACACATGCCGAAGTGTTTCATTTCTCTTAAATTTACAAACTAATATATCGATATTGATTATTTATTTTGTTTTTTTGTATGTGCATATAAAAATGAAAATTAAGTATTTACACCCCTTATAAACTTATTCATCAGATTGTAACTATGGATTTTTTAAATTTTAAACGCCTAATTACTGATTATTTATGTCAACTTGGAAGACCATCAGTGATGCTAGAAATAAATACATACATATATATATATATATATATATATATATATATATATATATATATATATATATATATATATATATATATATATATATATATATATATATATATATATATATATATATATATATATATATATGGCTATGCGTGCCATGAAACGCACCGTTCCTATCCTTTATAAAATCGTATGAATGCTTTTCTACTATCCTTTCCCCTTCTTGTGTCCCGTCTATTTCTCATTTGGTGGGTGAAACAGCTCCATAACGCCATCTCTCGGGCAATATCTATCGGAGCACTTTGGCGCTTTATAAGATCGCAGATCTTAATGTAAATCAGGTTTCCTAATTAGCTCAACTGGTAGAGCATCCGCCCGGAAAGTGGAAGGTCCGTGGTTCAAATCCCGGATAAGGAAATATTTTTACTTTCGTGATCTGCTCAAAAACCGCCTTCCCCACATTTCCTGTGTTCGCCTTTTATGTGTTTTCCTATCCCCTTCCCTTATACCTATTTCTGTTTGAATGAATATTTGTGCACCGTATGGCGGGATTTATATATATATACAAACTTGAAAATCACACCGACTATATATATATATATATCAATTGAAGGCTTTTGAAATGTGGGTGTGGAGAAGGTGAAATGAACCGAAAGGAAACCAAATGAGGAAGTTCTAGAGATGGTGGGTGAGGAGAGGGGTTTGTTGAGAGAAATCCTATTGAGGCAGGAAAAATGGATGAAAGGCGTATTGAGCGGTAGTGGAATGTTGATGAAGGTAATAGAGGGGAGAATGTTGGGCAAGTGAGGTAAGGGCAGGAACAGGATAGGGATGCTGGACGGGATGAAGGGAGGAATGAAGTACACAGAGATGAAGAGGGACCTGATATAGATTAGTTTGCTGGATTGAGTTTTGTTTGGAGTTAGAAAATGTTTATTTGATAGTTGTGTCCATTAAAAACCTACCTTATATATATATATATATATATATATATATATATATATATATATATATATATATATATATATATATATATATATATATATCAATATTATTTATTCCTACATACGAATAAATATTATTTTCCTCCGTTGATTAGGATATCACTTAAAATTATATTTAAGATGACCTTTTGATGAGGTATTTGAAATTACTGTTGGATTAGTGTAGACCTTTCAACTTACCTAATCACTTCTCCACTTGACATGTGGACGTATCGTTCAACCAATTCAATGGTACGTATCAAGGATAGCGAGGTAAAGACAGTCTTCACAAATACAGTAGGGGAACACGATTGAGGAGGCTACTGCAAGGGCGATCAGAAAAAGTGCAACTTCGATCACCTCTACGATCATTTTTGAGTGATTTTGATGAAAAGGCTGTGGTCAAAAACACGTGAGGACGGATTGAAGCTGTCGTCGATCAGCCTCAAAATCGAAAATGGAATTTCAGACAATTCCTGATTTCTCACGATTGTTATTCTCAAGGTTCAAATAATCACGTGGGCTATGGCCGCTCCAAACTTTTCATTCTCCAACTCCTGAACTGTGAAATAATAGAAACATTCTTACACTTAAGAATATGGACCAGCGTTTCTCAGTTGTAGATAAATTTCGTTCATGCAACTTTAAAATCAACAGCAAACTACCAGCAAAAGTAGAAATATGATTTGTACATAAATATTTAATAGTACGAATTTTTGTTTTTTCTTGAATCTTTAATACTTACCTAAAGAGCGTATATATTAAAGTTAGGAAGATCAGAGAAACTGTATTGGAGGTTAATATAAGTGTTCAATTATTAGATAATAATCCTCTTTTAAATAAACATTTTATATATTCGGGATGTTCATGAAAAAGTTTAATTTAGAAATTCTTAGTGAGAGATCGAATCAAACAAAACAATAGATGTTACAGTTATTTGCTTCCCTAAATAAAAATGCTTGATCCTTTTACATGCTTTTAAAAATTCATTGTAAATTGAAAAGTCAATTCAAAAGAATTGTATATCATCGTATTTAATTTACATTAGAGTTATAAAAGGAGTACATTATTTAAGCATTTTATTCATATTTTGAGCATTGATGATCCAATGAAGTTTAAAGTACACTAATATGCTTTGTATCAAAAATTATCTGTTTATATTAGCAATAATATTTATCAGAAATTACGTTAACATATTGATTCTGCTGGAGACGAAATCTATATATTATTAAATTAACTCCTGCGAAATAAACAATTAATGGGTGTACCTTTTTCAAAATCGAAAATATATTTTATTCCGCGGCAGAATATATTTTGATTTTGTTGATGTAAAAGAACTACCAAATGTTGTTATTTAAAATTGATAGTCACGCATTTGGCGCCAACTGTTTTTAATAGAACATTTGGCATAAAACACGCTAAAATAATTTGTCCACTTGATGAAATAAATACCACTGCGTTCATTTTAAAATATTAAGTTTCAAATCAGAATACAGATACAGAATAAATGGAAACTTTAATCTATAACACTTAATTAACCTATGAAATATCTTCAATAAAATCATTATTCAATATATTTTTATTATTTTAATAAAATCTCTTTACTGTTGCAATGTTAAAAATGGGCTAAGCAAATTATTTGCGGAATGAATTTAATTGGCTAACAAATGCAAAAAATTCTCTTATAACTGGAAGCCAAGGCTTGGATGTAGATGCAAGTATGGGGATTTAAGGATACCATATCCCTGTGAATGTATAAAGCAGCAAACGTATTTCTTTTTATTGCTGAAAAGGCCAATATGTTGAAACTTAAAGTAGCATTAATTGAAATACGAGTAAAAGCTACCTTCCTATCGAATAAGGTGACGCTTGTCCGTTTCTTGAAATGAATGAAAAAGCAATTCTTTCCCGAAATACTGTGGTTGCTGTGTAATCGTTCTCCCTCCCCTTGATTATTTTGCAATCTGGAGTGATGCAATGATTAGGTATGATTTTATCTTCCTTATAATGCTCTTTGTAATCGAAATGAGGAGTAGTAACAAATTAATAGTTGTTTATAGGCTTGAGAAGCCTAATTTATTCCATCAGCTTTTTGGACTTATATTTTTTTAAATCTACTCGTTTCGTTAAAAAACCTTCCAAGCAAGCGTCGAGTGTTCAAATTCTTCAAAACAACAACCTTTAAGAATGTAAATGGAAAAAAAATTATGAAACTAGTCACTTATCATATAACAAGCTAATTAAAGAAAAACACAATGTCTTTGTTAGAGTACCGTTACAATTTTAGAAAAGGAGAAACACTATGCTATTATGTTGTGCTGATAAATTAAAACTCTATATCATTATTTTCTAAATTAATAAAGTCTATATTATTGACACCCCTTGCTTTCAACCAAAAAATGTTTAAAAAATATTATATTATAAAAACAATGATATTGAGACACCTCAAATGTAAAACTGAATTATTGAAACACTATGACAATAAAACCACGATTTTTAAAAAACATAATATTAAAAAGAAAAATTAAAATTAAACATAAATGTATTATAACATAGCAAAAACATATTGTTAAACCAAATCATTAAAAGCACACCTATACAATTAAACACCATGATAAATGCGACACCATGAATTTAAAACAATTATATTAAAGACTGTGATATTAAAAAGGCAGTTTTTGAGACCCCATAACTTATAATTCAAAATATTTAAACTACCACGTCATTGTAACACCATTTTACTTAAGCCAACATTAAAAGACATCCTTAAATAGAAACACCTAAATATTAATCCTTTCTGTCATTAAACCATGATGTCACTCAATAATTAAGCTATAAATTTCAATAATAATATCCACTGATAATGAACTTTACGGATATATCTTAAGAAAAATCTTCCTCGGCAGTCTGTGAATGTTTAATTATATACCTTACATCATCAGAATGGCTAAAATTGAACAAATTGGAATACTTATTTTCACAAGTTTTTGTTCTATAACTTTCTAACATTTATACATTTTGTAAGTAAACATCAAATTCAAATAGAAAACACGTTAACTAGTTGACTACGACATTCACATCATTAAAATTATTGAATTTATGGGAGTAAATAAGTATATACATTGCAATGAACTAAATCCAAACAAATTGAATTCCAAATGCGTCAAAAATAACCAAATGCTTTTGTGCATCAAAAAATTGAAATCATGGAATGGCATTTCTTTTTCGACATTAAAAATCATTGGCTTGCGTGTCAGTGAAAGATAAGGTTTAAGGGGAGTAATATTACATCATTTGATTTTTTTGGAGTGTTGAACAATGTTTTTGATTTGCTTATCCGAACATTTAAACTCCTAAAATCAATCAGCTACAATATCCCTACTTCACGTACGAAATAAATAACGCGAAGAAACCTTTCCCGGTGAAAATAAGTTACACGTCATAAACCGGACACGATTTTTCAAGATGGCTACGCGGCACTTAAAATATATATACTGCTTTTAAAACCCACTAAAATTGTTTGAAAAACTGGGCGAAACACTCACATATTTCAAATAAATGAAATTTGATGAAATCTCCTCTTGTCTCGGTGTGGTTGGCAAAATCGGGATGGATTATCGGTCGAGGATAAATGAAAACAGGTGAAGAATAAGGAAAATCACTCTTTAAGATGTATGCGAATATGAGTATTGACCTACGAAGATGAACCGACCGCAGTCAATGCCGCTCCGGGTGTGAAGCCAGCGAACCACGATGCCACTTCATATGTAACAGCAATCATCACTTGGTTGCTCGTAAATAACAGAGATGGCACCACTGGCGCTGCCTCAAGAGGTTCAGAGGTGAACGCTATTTAGGACATCCTGGGCATATCCACTGAAATAACCAAACGGGCTCTCCCACCAACTCTATTAACATTCCTGTTATCAAATATTTCTCAATATAGAAAATTATCATTTTCGCTGTAAAGACCGAATTTTCCAAATTTAAGGAAGTTCTAACTACTACGAGTTGTTCCAATTATTTTTATTTAATTGAGAAGTTCTAATTACTGGTAAAATTGTGAATTATTTTGATACAAATAAACTACTACAAAGAAGTTACCGACTGATGTAGTTAGTATTATTATTCCATATATTATTTTAGTATCCTATGTATATATATACACCAGCATATGCTCCCAATAACCCAATTCTAATGGTTCACCATGGTTTTCCAGGAAGATCTGGTAGCCGAAAAATCACATAACCTGCGTGGAGCTACAGGTCCCCAGAGTGCCTTACCCTGGGAATCGAACCCGGGCAGGACATAAATGAACATATATATATATATATATATATATATATATATATATATATATATATATATATATATATAATGTAAATTCATTAATAGTCATAACAAACACAGAAACCAAAACACACAAAAGAGACTCACTGGTTCTCGAATTTTCGGTGGTCCAGCCACCTTTCTCAAGAGGAATTAGGAACAGTTCCTAATTCCTCTTGAGAAAGGTGGGGATTAGGAAATATTTTTACTTTCGTGATCTGCTCAAAAAGCGCCTTCCCCACATGTACTGTGTTCGCCTTTTATGTGTTTTCCTATCCCCTTTCCTTATACCTATTTCTGTTTGAAGGAATATATATATATATATATATATATATATATACTTTTATTTATGTATAATCTATTAATATATATTTATAGAAAATTTGTCCGTCTCAAATATCTTTCGAATAATAAATGTCACTAATGAGGAAATTGGAAAGGTCTTGCATATAATAAAAATGTCCTTCTTTGAAGAAATTTCTTCGTAGAACAGGCATATGTTACAATACCAACCTAGCATAGGTAAAGTAAGATTGGCACACCAAAAAGTGTTTTTCATTAAAAATATATATTAAATTTAATTCGGAGTATTTGCTTCACTCGTTTTCATTGATTGAATTAACGTTATGATCAGTTGAATCTTGTACAAAACCAGCAGACGAGAGAACTTTTAAAATAAACGATCGGGCCAAAGATATAATTAACAATTACCGAAATCATAAATCGGAAGGATACCTTATTAGAGTGTTTACCCTTTTTATTATGTCTCTGCTCACCACTCTCAAATCGTAGTGTTGCAGGCCTCGGTGGTGGCGAAGGTAATGTCGTGGTTTCGATTCCCGCCAGGGTTGGATTTTTTTCACTTAAAGTTTGTGTTTTTATTGTTTTTCCTATTGTGACGTCATTGTCGTCCAATTTAAATTCCTAAAAAGTGCTGTTTTTGGACCAAGAAAAATAAATTAATGGAGTATTAACCATTGTTTCTAATCGAAACAAAGTGTCCCACTTTGTGCATGTTAAAGTGGTTAATATGACTCTTCCTTAGCTTAATAATACACTTTTCCATTTTCTCTACTTCACATGACACTTTTCTTATGCTGCCTTTGTAAAATGGCAAAGAATTGATTTCTAAATGACCTACTAGCACAAATGCATGATGATTTTGAAACTTTTCCCTGCATTCTGAAAGTATAAGTGCAAACTTCACTCCTTAGAGAAGGCACTAACGAGGAGAAAATTAATTGATTCTGGTCTGGTCTGATCTGGACACAAATTGAGAGTTTGGGGTGACTTGCTAAAGCTTCATTGGTCAAATGATGGAATAAGTTATTGTACCCTGCCTAAGTGATGAAAACTACAGCAATTTCAGGGAGACATATCAAAGCCACCCTTATGCTCGAATTATCGATAAACCATCCATTAGTTAGGGCATCCCAGTTCATGAGGCTCCAAATGATGCAAATCCATAAGCAATCCTTAATCGGTAATAGAGATTTAGCTTGGGGATAGAGTTTTTAGCCAATTTTCGCAAATGTTTCGTTTATGAAAATAGTATTTGGTTTTTCACATAACATTTTAAACATAATAAATTGACATATGGCTACATCATGTGAGGATTACAGAACAAAAAGTTTGATATCCCATGCAGCTTAAGTTATTCTCAGAAAATGTCTCTACAAAAGAATAGAGAGCAAGGCCAATGATTATTTAATGGGTGATCAGTTTGGGATTAAGAAATAGAAGCATGCTTGATGCCACCGCAGTTATGATATCACTAATCGAGAGGAATATAGAATACAATCAGGACGTATTACCCTCTTCCGTAGATTTCAAAAAGGTGTTTGATAGAATGAATTGGAAAACATTAATGCGTGTATTGCTGAAAATAAAAATGCCTTGGAAGGACAGGAGACTCATCCGCAAACTGTACATTTCTCAGACTGCTCAGGTGCGAGTGGGGAACGGAGAGTCCCGATGGGGACTGTTAGGAGGAGGTGTATGGCAGGGTTGCCCATTGTCACCGGTGCTGTTCAACGTATATATAGAGGAAATGATTAAAGAGGCATGGGAAGAGCCGGAGGTAGGAATAAAAGTGAAAGGGTAATTCATAAAATCAGTTAGTTTTGCTGATGACCAAGCATTAGCTGCAGAGATGCATTAGCAGACAAGGGGTTGCCAGCATTGCTAAGTGCATTGAAAATTTAGTGCAATAGATATGGGATGAGAATCAAAAAAAGGGTTATTTGATTTTCATGAAAGAAAAAGACAAAGCTAAACATAAAAATAGTAGAAGAAAAGGGAGCAGGTAGTTTACATATCTCGGAAGTGTTTTGAACCAATATGGTCAAAGTAGTAAGGACGAAAGGAGAAGAATTACGCTAGAAAAGAAAGCTTTCTCAAGGAGGAGGGAGCTGATAACGAGGATGCTGTATAGAGATGTTAAGACAAGACTCGTAATAACTCTGATTTGGAGCGTAGTTCTGTACGGCGCGGAAACCTGGTCCCAGAAGCAGGAGGATAGACGTAGATTAGAGGCTTTTGAACATGCGGGTGTGGAGAAGAATGGCGAAGGTGAAATGGACCGAAAGAAGGAAAACAAGTGTGGAAGCACATGAGATGGTAAGTGAGGAGAGGGGATTTTTGGGTGAAATCCTATGAGGCAGGAAAAATGGATGAAGTAGGTATTGAGCGGTAGTGGAAAGTTGAAGAAGGTAATAGATGGATAATATTGGGCAAGCGAGGAAAGGGCAGGAACAGGATAGGGATGTTGGACGGGATGAAGGGAGAAAAGAAGCACACAGAGGTGAAGAGGGACCTTATGAAGGTTTAGTGGCTGTATTGGGTTTTGTTTGGAGGTAACAATTATGTATTTTATAGTTGTGCCCTTCAAAAAACCTACCTTAAACGGTAGATCACCTAAAAAATTGATATATTTAGGGTTTTCACTATTACACGAAACAAGAAGTTACGTTACCGTTACGAGGCCTTGATTGAAGTTACTATTATAATTAAATATAATGGAATAATAAGTTGGTAGGATCAAATTAACTTGTTTCCTATATTTTGGTATGCAAAAATTGCCTACTTTCAATATTTTAAGCCCCTGAACCTCACTTGCTAATTTCACATTTAAAAAAATGCAATTATGGTTCATTAGCCCATCGTTATGATATTTATTTTATGATATTCACGTTTTTCCATTTATGGTGCTTGTTTTACAATGGCCAGTGGTAAATTTATGACCAACTATTTTAAATATTACATACACGTATTATGAAAAAATTAATTAAATTTTTAGAGTTACCTTGAAGGTTTTTGGTCCTACGATGCTGATATATGAGATATGCGCAAAGTAAAGAATAGTGGTAACCACATTTTACTCTTCATTTGATGTGTGGAGTGTACTTTTTCCATGTTCTACTACCCCTTGACCGTTTATACTCACTTGAACTATTAATATCAACTAACTAGAATATATCATGGCTTTGAACTACTAAAATTCAAAGAAAATCCATATGAAACTAATTAAAATAGAAATCAAAAAAAGTGATGGAAAAAGAGCGATTATTTTTTCATACGTTTACTTTTACAAAAAACGTATTTGCTCCTGATGATGCAATGCAACGAAAAATTCCCAAAAATGAAAGTATTTGTTGTAGATTCATAACGTAAACGGGTTATTCCAATACAAAATATACATATTACATACCGATATTCCAGTGCAACAAAAGGACACCTCACGTTTTTAAATAAAAAAATTACTAAAAAAATTAAGTTAATAAATAAACATCACAAAAAACACGCAATTGAATAGAAAAACAAATTCAGTTCGACTCAAATAAGTAATCAATTCCATTCAGAGAGTTTAATCAATTTAATCAAGCAAATAAAAGGTAATTAGATCTAGTGGAGGATGAAAAGGTAACTTTTTAACTCTTTTAACGCAAATTTTACCATCATTGTTTCCTTCCATTTGTTGAGCGGACAAAAATGACGTGGTGTCGATCTGTAAGATTCCGCACACGTAAGTTCTTCTTATTACCACACTTCTTCCCACTCACATCCGGTCAATACATTAGACGCCATAAAACTAACATCACTCCAATGACAAACAGTTGATTAATCCTCTCTGACAATTCCACGTGTTTCACAGCCTTTGCCGTCAAAAGCAAGCTACGCATCATCTCGAAGCATTAAATGCTTACGACAGACATCGATTAATATTAAACTAAAAATAATTCAATAATAGGTACGTGATGGTTTACAATAAAATATCCCAGTGGACAATTTAGGAATATTGAAATTATATATATATATATATATATATATATATATATATATATATATATATATATATATATATATATATATATATATATATATATATATATATATATAGGATTTTCGAGTCTGAATTTGTTTATGTATATATATATAAAACCATAAACACAGTAATTAACCCGGAGGTCGGTTTAGTAGGTGAACTCACCCGTGTACCAAGCCCGACGACCCACCAAAGGAGAAATAGACGGCATACACACACATACACAAACACACACATACATATATGTGTGTGTGTGTGTGTATGCCGTCTCTTTCTCCTTTGGTGGGTGAAAGAGCTCCATAACGCCATCTCTCGGGCAACATCTATCGGAGCACTTTGGCGCTTAATAAGATCGCAAATCTCAATGTAAATGAGGTTTCCTTATTAGATCCGCCCGGAAAGTGGAAGGTCCGTAGTTCAAATCCCGGATAAGGAAACATTTTAAATTTGTGATTGGCTCAAAACCGCCTTCCTCACCTTTCCTGTGTTGTTCTTGACTTGGTTGTGTTTTCCTATCCATTTTCGTTATATGTCTATTTCTATGTGAGAAAATAATATTTGTTCGCCGTATGGCGGGATTTTCGAGTTTGAATATATATATATATATACATACATATATATATATGTATATGTATATATATATATATATATATAATATATATTTACACTATATTTATTCAAATGAAATAATTTTATTATAGGTTGAGAATATCTGCATGAGAAATCGTTATTATGAAAAGGGTTTTAGCTCTAAAACTTATTAATCAAGTTGTTAACACGTGCATACCTTTTTATGTAAGATTCTTAACTTTCTTTAATTCTTAATTTAATATAAGATTCTTAACATCTCAAAAGATTATCAATAATCAGGGTTCAGTATCAATTCATTTTCCATTTAGTATAGTCTACATTTTTAATGGTTATCTTTTTCTACAAGAATTAAGAGAGGGAAAATTACGCGACATCACATTGCAGGGGTAGGGGTTTACCAACGCGAGGTCAACCGTTGAGGGAACAGAAGTGGGAAGGTCCGTGACCTCCCGGCGTGGGCCTTAAAGGGTGTGGGGGACGGTCCCGTGTCAGGCGACATCCTCCGTGACCTTGGCTAAGAGCACGGACGCCGCTTCGAGTCCGACCTGGAAAAGGGGTTATTTCTGCGACCTGGGTACGACGTACTTAAACCGTGGGTGAAGGGATGTGAAGGATGTCTTCACTTAAGAGATGGTAAATTGGAATCATATGTATTATCTTGTTGGTTTAAAAACCGTTTTCTTGTTTTCCTTCATAGTTACTATCTCGCATTTATTGTGCAATATTATAAATATTGCGCTGCTGGGCAATTATATTTGAAATAAGTATACATATTTATGATGTATTGAATTTTAGTTAAAATGGGAAGTAAGTAGCCTTCCTTGGATTGAACTTTAACTGTTAAATTAATAGACAGATATGAGCATTAATAATTCTTTGGTAATTCGGTAAACCTTTAATTGTTAAATATTTTTATCAATCTTCGAATTAAGTATTTGTTTCTTTAAGAGGTAAAATTCTAAACATCTGCTTTTACACTCTTCATTAAAGATACATTTCCTCGTTTGTTGTAGATATTGTTGTTATTCTCATTATCTTGTAGTGATTTTTGTCTGGTAAATATCTTGTTGTAATTATAAAACCACCAATGCCCCAAGTGCTCATTATGCCTATTTCTTTGTCTATTATGAGGTTGTATCTATTTTGTTGCTAATGTGCTTGTGTTTCGAAGGACAAGTTTTTTCTTCAATTATATTTTTAAAAATTTTTCCTGAAAGTCAATTAACTTTATTGCCTTAAAATTCTTTCTCATTTTCTCAAGGCAGATTCGGCTATCATACAGAAGTGTTTAAAAGCTTCCTCGAAAACGTATATATATATATATATATATATATATATATATATATATATATATATATATATATATATATATATATATATATATATATATATATATATATATATATATATATATACTATGTTATACCACAGGAACATTATGAAAAATTATATTGCATTTATTTCAACTTATCTAGTATCAATTATCTCCAATTACCCAAAGGCAACACCATGGCATTTTAAAGGCACAGACATTTTTTCATTTTTATTCCTAATATGAATTATTGCTATTTTTCATTATCTGCAGACGCTGAGTTGTCGCTTCTCGAAAGACGGAAACCACAAGAAAGTTTTGAGTGCTACAATTTGGTCCAGACCGTTGGCTCCCGTTATTTGGAATTCTATCTCGAATACGCCATCAATTATTTTTTATATGTTTATTTTCAGTGAAATATCTAATTCCTGGTTGGTTAATTAGTTAGCTAAATGTTGGTTGAATTTTTGAAGCTACGTAAGAACACATAGCGAATTCTGGGTGGCATTCCTTTCGTGACTCCCACTCTTCCTTCTGATGACCTTGAACGAACCAGCAATGACATCGTCGCTTATCGGAGGAAGTGTGCGTCGCGAGAGAGCTCTCGCCACCAGAGCTGCCAACCTGTTAGCCGGAATCCGCCACTGAAAAAATTGCAGGCTAAAGTTCAGTCCACTAACCTAATAGTAATGGAAATATTAAGCCACCAAAAGTCATTTTAAAGACGTTTATTTGGGATAAGATATCAAACCCTTCTGTGGAAATCAGGACAATGATTATAAATGAAGTAAACATTTAAATAATAAATATTAAAAATTTAAATAAAAAATCAGTCTCACATTATCTAATATTCCCTTTTAATTTCAGAGAATGAATGTAAATGAAATTAACATATATATAGAAATATTTTGGTTAAAAAATTAATTTGAGTTACATTTCATGATGGTTTTATTTCTACAGCGTCTGTTATTTTCTATTGTTATAAACAATTTTTTAAGAATTCACTTTATTCCTGCAAATATGATGAGATAATCAGATTCATGGAAAATAGAATAAAAGTTTATATAATACCTAATAAATAAATCTTAATCTGTAAACAAAATATATTTCATTGTTTAAATATTAAATTACCATTTAATATTTTCATTTAAATGACTTAAGTGGTTTTATACAAGAAATCATTTGTCTCTGTTTTTCACTACACACATAGTTATGGATTAATATTTAAAAAAGTAAAAGTATGTAATGCAGAATTTTAGCCCGAAACTTTAAAACTCATCACGAAATGTAATTATCCAAAAATTGATAGTTTTTTAGCATAAATTAATGATAATTCTTATGGCGATAAACACATTATTTATTTTATATCGCTTTCTCCATTGGCGACCCGTGGAAAAGAAGCCTTTTCATTAATACTTGAATTCAGAGCATACCCAGTCTCGTGCCATGCATCTCTTATAACATGAGGGAAAATAAAAATATGAAGTGAACTCATTGGCCCCGAAAACTCTCTTCGAAAAGGAGAATGACCTGCCATCTCTGGGAAGTTGCTGGAGCTATTTGTTGTAGTACCAACAGTATCCGCATTGAGTCGCTTTTTCGAAACTCAAGATATGATTGGAGGCTCCAGCCAAAGATGTGTCTGCTCCGTGTCAAGTGCAAGTGAAGGCCTTCCCAGATTTTTCATCAGAAAACCCTTATCCATACACAGACGGGACATCCAGGACGCCATTTTGAGTAAGTAAAAAGTAAGTAATTTACTTAATCGTCCAAATGTTTATATATCGCCATTTTGTCTGAACGTCATTACTTAAATACTCTCTAGGTATCTTGTCTCACCTATTCCGTTTATATGCTGTTATTGCGTTTTTGTTTTATGGGAACAAATATATTAAACCCATTTTTTACAAAAATATAAACAATCAATGCTAAAAATATGTTCATATATGTACAAAACGTGACTAAGGAAACAATCTAGCGTATTTTTGAATTACTAAAAGGATTTTAAAGGCAATGGGAGAATAGTTGTTGCTTTTGTTGGAATGAAATCTGATAAAATATTCAATTGCTTGCAATTCATACTTATATACGTTACTGCCCATTCGATCACAAATGAAATTCGGCTGATGTACACTATTCTAGTATTTATTTCCTTCTTGAAATATTATTTCATTTCATTGGCTATCACTTACCATTTCGAATACTGTTTTAATGGGCTTCTTGGATTAATAAGTGCAATAATTGGAAAGAAAAGTTGTCCATTATGACAAGAATTTTAATAAAGATTGCTTTTCTGCAGAAAGCCAAGTGGTAAAACTTTATATGGAAAGTGACATGTAAACTGCTCCTCTAACTTCATCGATATCTATGGAGACCAGCCACAAATTATGTGTTTATGCAAATGTAGTGAAGCATTCTTTCGACAGTTTAGCAAAATGAAGAAATTGTTTTTAATTCTGACCATCCAATGTTCCTTAAGTTATATTTTCAAATATTTGTATTCAATGCATAGGAAAAATTTATTCATTGTTTATTGATGTCAGACATTTTTCTTATAGCGTTTTGGATAACAAAAGAATTCTGAAATTAACCTGCGTTTATGTTTAGCTAGCATTGTGGAAAGTGAGGTCAATAAAATCTGTAGCGACACACTTATGTATTAACAGTATATTAGACTCGAACCACTATTTTAGAAGGTGGTGATGCATGTCATTTCTCTTTAATAGCGAGTCATAATGAACGAAACAGTTCTGACTGAAACTGACAACATTCTGTGTTGTCAGTTATTCGTTCATTCCTCATTGCTACTTAATATATTAAAAAATATTGTGTGCTTTAATTAGTTTGTGTTAGAATGTAGCCAGTGGAAAATTTTAACAAAATGTCGCAAGAGCAGGACGTGAGATATTCCAGATAACACTAATAATAAACGAATCATTTGAATGCGGACCTTTATAAACTTGGATAATATTCTAGGACAAACGTCACTTTTTTACAACACATGTGTAAAACCTTGTTAATTAGAAATTTTCCCTTAAATGACAACCTTTTTCCTTCATTTAGTTAGACATCAATAAAAAATCCGGGAAATATTATGTATTTACAAGTTTTTATTCTAAAACTAAGATTTCATTTGAAGGACCCATAGGAAATATTGCGCAATAGTGTTATAAATAAATATACCTGCAATTGTTCAAATGCAAAATTGCGAATGGTCTTTTAAGAACATATTGCTATTGAATACGTTGCAAATGAAAGCCTTGTCGTACACAAATATATACTTTAACAATGATTATATTTGCAGCGTAATTCAAATGGTAACAACTTAAAAGAGTGTATATTAGGTTTATAAGGATTGCAAATTTTTGGTCTAACATATCCATTTCAATCGGCATTAATATGTCGTAATAATTTCTATTATTATTCACAGGATGAAACGGCGGACATTTTCATGGGTAAATTGTTAACAAAAGAGTTAAAGTAATACAGCTACCTCTACCGGCCCGTATTTTCTTTTACATTAACTGTGATAGTCAGAGCTTTAGGACATGAAAAATTTCAATGAAATATTGGCATCCTTTTAGAAAACATGAAACCGTCGCAGTGTCGCTATCTGTTGTGATTATAATTCCATTTCAAGATGGATAGGAAGCAAAGGTTGTTGGCACTTTTTTTTAGGACTTCTGGTTTGTCTGAGATCAGTTGCCAAATATGTATTTGTTTTTGCATTGAAATTCCAGTTTGATGATCCGCTAGGAAATATTAGATCCTTCAAAAGGAGAATAGATCCGTTACATGTTAAAAGTTCAGATCTTACTATGTTCAACACGAACCCTTTTGTTAAAAAAACACTGTAAACGAAATAACGGTAATTACTATTATAACTTATTGTAAATCTTTTGTTATCCGTGTTTAATTTTTTGATATTTCCTAAAAAAAGTAAATAACCACTTAATGATTAAAATCAATGCAACAAGCCAACGGCAATAAAGTTTAATTTGTGAAACACATTGTATTTTTCCACTTATCCGCCCAAAACTTTCTAACAGCTTTTAGTTTATCATTCCTAATAATTTTAAAAAAAGAAACTAATTGTATTTATTTCGAAAATAATGAGTAGATTGTGCAGTGCAATGCATGTTTACCTAATATTTATTTGATTAAAACATTTATTAATAAATATTTATCTCTTACTATTACTATAAATAAAATAATTATTATAAATAAACAAAGAACCACGATCGTTTTTCCCATTCCACGCCAGTCAGTCAGATAAGGGCGATGACATCAGCGTTCGCTAGAATGGTCTTTGCACTTAGCCATGCATTACTGGGGAGGGAACGCGCGAGACAGATAAAATAACTCGCCTAGGCGTTTGACTCTAATTTTTTTTATCCTCAGTACCATGCAATGGGCTTGTTTTTAGAAAATTATTGGAGATATATTTAAATTATTTTCCATAAACACACTAAGAACATGGCACTAAGGCAAAAATAACTTTGGCTTATGTGCTATATCTTAGTGATTATGGAAAATTATATGGTTATATATATATATATATATATATAAATTTGTGACCTGCTTTCCGCCTTCCTGAAATCCGCCTTCCCCACCTTTCCTGTGTTTGTCATTTACTATATACGTTTTCCTATCCCCTTTCCTTATATATCTATTTGTATGTGTGAGAATAATATATATATATATATATATATATATATATATATATATATATATATATATATAATATATATAATATATATATATATATATATATATATATATATATATATATATATATGCGTGTATGCATATCTTTGTAAGAATTATTTAAGGATTATAAGGATTATTTCAATATTTCATTAGAAACAAAATTATGTAAATAGATTAAATAAAATATTCAAGGCATCATGAAAATTAATTAATAGTACCACTTTACTACCACTCAAAATATTAAATTGCAATTCCTTTCATTTATTGGTTGTTTATGGATGACATGTCTTAGTCGGTCTTTTGAAATGTGCTGTTTATTCACAGGTTCACCAGGGGATGATTATAAGTTTTCGAATGCTTCCAATAAATTTTGCATCCAGGATAATATATGACAGAGTATTTACACTATCGTGCGTCGTGGAATTGTAAAGATTAGGTTATATTTTTTGGAATGGACGAAGATCTACGGCTCCTCTCGTGGGAGGAAGAAGTACATAGTGTGGTGTTCCTTTGGCAGCGACTTGCAGTCCTACCTTCTCAAAGGCCATCGATGAAATTGTGTGGGCCCCTTCCGTGTAAACCTCATCTTCGCCGCACTCCCTAGGAGGCATCCCTTGTGATTCGTCGGTTCGGGATTTCAAGGCCATCGAGTATCCTTCAGTTTTCTGACAGAAAAGATTGACGAACCTGAGTTTTCTATGAGATAGATCTGGAAATTGGTAAATATTCTTGTCAAAAGCTATCTATTAGGGTTGACATGTATTATGGATTAGAACTGGTGCGAAAATGTATAGCTTCTGAGTAAACTACCTTGAACAAAAAGTTCCCGGAATAACCACAATGTGGTGCTCCCATCGTTCCGATTTGAGTTCTGTTTTTTTGTTAAATTGGTACATCTGTTGTTGATATTCCCTCTATATCTTAGTGTCATAACTTTGCAAAAGTTACGTAGCCAAGAGTACAACTTTCTCTGTGTGTGTTGGCGATTTTTTACAATTGCAGAAATGGGTTTAAATTTGCAACAACGAACTGGTATTAAATTTTGCGTAAAAAACGGATTTAGTGGCGAACGGACGTTGGAAATGTTGGAAAAGTGTTTCGGCAACGATTATCTAAAAAATACGGTCCTTTACCAGTGGCACGAGCGGTTCAAAAGTGGTCGTGAGTCAATCGAAGATGATGAACGCAGTGGCAGACCATCGACATCGAAAGTCGGTGAAAAAATTGATAAAGTAAAAGAAATGTGGGTCAATAACCGCAAATTAACCATCAGAGAATTAGCGGAGGACTTAAACATTGCCTATGGATCCTCCCAAGACATTGTGGTTAATGATTTGGGTTTCCGTCGTGTAGCAGCAAAGTTAATTCCAAAAGACCTCAATTTCATGCCAAAAAATAGACCGTGTTGACGTAGCAAAAGACATGATTTGCGAGGCTGAATCCGATCCCACATTCATCAAAAGGATCATTACTGGAGACGAGACGTGGGTTTATGAGTACGACACGCAATCCAGACATCAGGCAAGTGAATGGCGTTCACCAAATGAGCCGAGACCAAAAAAAACCACGTCCTTTTCAGTCAAAAAAGAAGGCAATGCTGACGGTTTTCATGGATTACAACGGTTGAGTGCATCATGAATTTTTGCTAGAAGGCCAGACAGTAAACAAAGAGTATTATTTGGGCGTTATGAGACGTTTGCGTGAAGCAATTCGCCGAAAGAGACCAGAAATCGTCGCACAGTGCGTCGAGACCGTCGCACAGTGCTATCATTATTCGTAATTTGTTGACGAAAAATTCAACAAATACCATCCAAGAGCCACCGAATTCACCTGATTTGGCTCCCTGTGACTTCTTTCTGTTCAATCGAGTTAAAAAACCATTACGGGGAACGCGTTTTAGCAACCGAGAGGAAGTAATGGAAAAATCGCAGGAAGCGCTGATGGACATACCGAAAACCGAATATAAAAAATTATTCGAGGATTGGATCAAGCGCTGGCTGTGTGTGCAGTCGATGGGGATTACTTTGAAGGGGAAAATATAGATTTAGATGAATAAACTTGTATTTTTAATTTTCTGAATAAATTCCGGGAATTTTTTGATCGAGGGAGTGTATGTCTCAAATTAACCACAGTGGCTTTAAATGTAACGTTATGTTTTTCAAATACACATTTGGAAGTGCTAAAATATCATTTCATCGCTCAAGTATATTTATATTTGTTTAATATTACCATGTATTGTTTCCTCAATATATTTTAAAAATACATTATATATCAAAATATAAAAGAAAAGTTTACGAATTTTGAAAGGTTTAAGGTGTATTCAATTACTCCTAAAATTTTCTAAAAAATTATTAGCAAAGAGGTGATTTATTTATTTGAAAAACATCTTTGGTTTAAACTATTATTATTATATCAATGAGATTATGCTTTAATTATATGTGTGTATGCTATGAAATGTGTGTATGCATGAAAACTATTTACTTCTTATTTAAATAATATTTATTATTTTTAAGTTCTTAATGGTATTGTTAAAGTATGAAATATTCTTATAAAAAATTAATTTTGCTATTCATATATTTCCTAATTTTTCGTTAAATATTGTATTTTGCAATAATCGCAATTAAAAACATTTGCAATATTTTTTGCTGGCTCTCGCTATGGATTTCCATTTTTTCGTAATTCCGAAGAATCTTAAATGAAAAGAAATATTTTTGTGCTTCAGGTATCTCATTTGATTAATTTCATCTCCATGAAAGTACAATGCATAATTTATTTATGTTTTTTTAAATTTTAACTCATAATATTTTGCCATGTTTAGCACGCACTATTTTTATCATACCACAAGTGTCACAGCCTAATGCTCTTTAATTGTTGATGATATGTTTAAAAATATTTAAGACATTATAGTATTCCATAGAGTTAATCAAATTGTGATGAATAAAAAGGTAAAGTAAAATATATCGTGTGGAAGTTATATGAATTTAAGTGTCCTGCATCGAATTATTCAGATTTTGCCGAAATATATTCTGGTCATCCTATTCTAAAATTCTAATTCTCATTTTGTAATATTGTCACATACATACATTTATTTTACATGCATACTACATATTTTTTATTTATATATACATGTATATACATATATAATTGAATTAGTATACGTATTAATAATTATAATAGAATAATATATTATAGACTAACTTTATATATATATATATATATACCTACCCACTGTATTCATCTGTGTATAACCGATATAATTAGGGATAAGGTAAGTGACCATTTAAAAGGTTATTATTAGTGTTAGAATCACAGCTATTGAAAACATTTGAAGGGAATACCAATATTTTAAGTTTCGTACCAAAAAACTCGTCGTTAATATATAGCATACGCATATATATATATATATATATATATATATATATATATATATATATATATATATATATATATATATATATATATATATATATATATATATATATATATATATATATATATATATATATATATTTCGGCGTAAAGCGGTATTTCATATTTGAATATATTACGGCGAAAAATATTCATTCTCATATAGAAATAGATTTACGGAAAGGGGATACGAAAACACGTAATTGGTAGATGAAGTTTTCTCGGGTCTTCCACCGGGTCAGGGGTTCCATGTTGGCCGACGTTTCGATGCCCGACTCGTGCATCATCCTCAGGGTTGATGATTGCCACTCCGTTTTTGGCCGTCTTATATACCTGCGCTCTCGGGTTCTGGTGACTTCTGATTGGTCGCCGGGTCGTTGTGCTCTGTGCCTTTCTCTTTTTACCTCCAATAGCACGGGTTTCCATGTGTTGCTGAGAGAATAACCGGAATCCCTATTGAAATTCCGCTCTGCCACTCTGACCCGAGAAAACTTCATCCAGCAAATACGCCGGGAAAGCACCAGATCTTACTTCACGTAATTGGTAGCGCATCCGCCCGGAGAGTGGAAGGTCCAGTGTTCAAGTACCAGTTAAAGAAATATTTTAACATTTGTGATATGCTCAAATCCACTTTCCCCACCTGTACTGTGTTCGTCTTTTGTATTATATCTCCTTTCCTTATATCTATTTCTCTGTTTGAATGAATAAATACGCATATATATATATATATATATATATATATATATATATATATATATATATAGGTAATCTACCGGTTAAGGTAGGTTTTTGGATGGACACAACTATCAAATAAACATTTTGTGACTCCCCAGCTAGCAAACTAATCTATACGAGGTCCCACTTCATCTCGGTGTACCTCCTTCCTCCCCTCATCCCGTCCAACATCCCGATCCTGCTCCTACACTTACCTGGCTTGCCCAACATTCTCCCCTCTATTACCCTCTTCAACATTCCACTACCGCTCAATACGCCCCTCATCCATTTTTCCTACCTCCATAGGATTTCTCTCAACAAACCCCTCTCCTACCCCACCATTTCTAGTACTTCCTCATTTGTTTTTCTTTCGGTCCATTTCACCTTCTCCATTCTTCTCCACACCCACAATTCAAAAGCCTCCAATTCACGTCTATCCTCCTGCTTCAGCGACCACGTTTCCGCGCCGTAGATAGGTACGCTCCATATCAGAGTTTTTACGAGTCTTGTCTTAACATCCCTACTCAACGTCCCCGTCATCAACTCCCTTCTCCTTGAGAAAGCCTCCTTGCCTAGCGCAATACTTCTCCTTACGTCCCTACCACTTTGACCGTATTGGTCCTAAACACTTCCGAGATATGTAAACTGTTCTACCTGCTCTATTTTTTCCCCGCCGTTTTTAATATTTAGCATAGCCTTTTTCATTCTGGAAAATCGAATAACCTTTGTTTTATTAATATTGAATCTCATCCCATATTTATCGCACTGAACCTCCAATTCACTCAACAATGCTTGCAACCCCTTCATTGGCTGACTGAGCAACTAATGCTTGGTCATCAGCAAACCTAACCGATTTTACGAATTCCCCTCCGACTTTCATTCCTACCTCTAGTTCTTCCCATGCTTCTTTAATCATTTCCTTTAAATATACGTTGAACAGTACCGGTGACAATGGGCAACCCTGCCTTACCCCTCTTCCTATCACTGCCCATCCCGACTCTCCGTTCCCCACTCGCACCTGAGCAGTCTGAGACCTGTACAGGTTGCGGATCAGTCTCCTGTCCCTCCAATCCATTCCTATTTTCTGCAATACACGCATTAATTTTTCCCAATTCACTCGATCAAATGCTTTTTCGAAATTTACAAAACAGGCAAAAACGTCCTGATTGTATTCTATATTCCTCTCGACTAGTGGTTTAGGTTTTTAATTTAACACTTCCGTGTGACTTCGAAGAAATTATGTATTGATATATACATTCATACACATATTTACACAAAGTTACTCATACTACTACAGGACTTACCGAAAACTGGTAGGTCCAATTTTTTTGCAAGAATTTTATTGACGATATACTTACATCGAGTTAATAATCATCAGAAAACATGCCTCATCAACTGTCTTCTAGTTCAGTCTGTCTTCTACTGTCCTTTAATAACCCATTTATTATATTATTTAGTTTCTCATTATTTATGTTCGAAATTTTCCTTGACAAGCACAAGAAACATTTGTTTATCTATGTAATACTTCCTTATACCGCCCATGTCGAACCCTCCCTCCCATGCTACCCTCATCTCACAACCAATACCGGGAAGAACCCAAAACATGTAGGACTGATTTTTTTACAAGAATTTTATTGGCGATATACGTACATCGACTTAATAATCTTCATAGTATTCTTATTGATCTACTACACACTTAGTATAACGTTGCTCCCATTCCACGTAAGCCCGCTGGAAATTTTCTTTGGGGATGCCGTTGACGACCCTAGTCGAAGCCTCTCGAACGGCCTTTTTCGAGTCAATACGTCGTCCCTTGAGCTGTCTTTTCATCAAGAGGAGGAAGAAGAACCGGTGGAGTCAGATCGGGATAAAACGTTTGGTATGGAAACGTTGCCACAATGGCCAGGAGCTCTCTGACGACGAGGGCGCCATGGCAGAATTTTCGGCACCATCTTGGGGCACTTGCGCATGGCACAATTCCTGTGAAATAATAAGATGGACGTTCGATGAAGACAGACCCAACTGGTCTGCAATTTATGCACTTGGTAAGCGTCGGTCTGTGTTTAGAAGGGTCTTCACACTGTCCACATTCGTGTCGGTTCTTGCCCTCGTAGGCCGTCCGGAGCGATGGTCGACTTCAACGAGCTCCCTACTCTCGTCATTATTATGTCACTCAAATACTATGGAACGGCTTAAGGCAGTGTCCGCATAAGCCTGTTTGACCATATGGAGTGTCTCTGTTGCCGTCTTCCCGGGTTTCGCACAAAACTTCACGGAATAACGTTACCCCAAATTCAAATTTATTTTTTTTCGACGCGGACAAAAAACATGCTTCACGGTTTCCTTACTCAACAACAACCCGCACACGACTGAGATTGGTGTCGGTCTGTGGCTAAGAGCCCTCTCCACCTTACCCTGTCAGACAGACCCCCTTCCACCGCTCCGTTGGCGCCAGAGAAAATTAGTCCTACCACTTTTTGGTTCGAACCTGTATTTCTTATGCTGAATTAACATGCTATCTATGTAAATGGAAGTTTTAGTGTAACTTCTTAGCTTTAATGATTAATTTTTCTGAAAGATTTACATTCCGGAACGCTCGAGTGAGGATTTCAAATTGGATAAGGAACAGATTATCTTTAACTAAATAATTTACGTTATTTGGTGTTCAATACTATTCTACGATCTTTAAATGTCATATCCCTTTAATGTTTCTGATATGAATACTAAAAAATTTAATCCTAAAATTTGATAAAAAACCATATGATTGTCTTTATAACAATTATTTTGAATTTGAAAACCCCTTCACAATATCAGAGCAGCTTTTAAACGATGATCTAGAATTTATTACCGTTAATTAAATGCTAATAATATAATGGGACATAAAAAAGAAAGATATCCATGGATACTATATGGCTTCTTTTGAATGATTTATTTAAAAGTGTTATTTCAAAAACAACTTTTATATAATTATATCATTAAACATATTTTCAGGAATGGTGAAGAATGGACTAAGGATTTACATATTCCAAGAATGTTTATTGAGTGAACTTTTTGGCCGTGAACTTTGATTTGATCTCCCAATTAGTTGAGCAACTCATCTGGATAGGACCTGAGATACAGATAACAATAAAACTTGATTAACAAGAATAGTTTCCTGAGTGTTACAAATCCCATGAAAATGGAAACCGTTGCAAGTAACATTGACAATCTTATCAACCAAATGTACGCTCGGCAGAAGGCTTTGGCATCCAATTTACAGGTCTATATGGTCAATTACCATAGTATTCTGGGGGGTTTAGGGGAAGGTGATATGTCATTGGACAATCGTAGAATGCTTCTCCATATTGCGGTGCATCTAGAAAAGATAGACGGGCTGGAACAATTACTTACAATATCAGCCGATTCACGGCTGAAAAAGGGTGACGGTTTGAGCGTGCTGCAGATCGCTGAGGAACTTCTGGATATAAACCCTAGCGATCTTGGACTACAAGATATCATCAAATTTGCTCGCATGTGGGTAGAAATTTGGCATAAGGACGAGACAAAGAACGAAATTTCGAGCGCTCATATGTCTTCCATTGAAGACATTTATTTTCTAAGTGACGTAATGGAATACTATGCTGGACATTTGTCGATAGATAAGATGACACTAGAAAGCCTTGATGGGTTCCTTCCCCGTTATCAACTTCTATCCACAACAAACTGGTTTGACAGAATGGAAGTCCTTTCAAAGAGAGCCTCATTCATCGAAGAATCGCTAGAGGACGTGACTTCTGCCATTAGAAGTCTGTGTCTGTAAAACTAAGAAGAGATATTCAATAAAGTTGTTTGCATGTGACTGGGGAATGACGCCTATTGAACCTACTTATTCCGTTAGTAAATGTGAGTTTACATGCAACGCAATTCCTTTTGTGCACGTGACTATTTAAAATTCAGTGTAAGTTTTATTCTATATGCATTGTCAAATGAATATTTAAACACGGGATAATTAGGAATTTTCAGTTAATTATTGAAAATCGTGACTTTATGTTTTTTTATGATAATACTCCTTTTTTTCAACAACTGTTTATTTTTCAAAAATAGAATATGGAATTCTCATTATCAATAAGTACTTAGGAAATGAGAATTAGAAAATATGGCAAAAAAATTATTCTAATTGTAAAGTTAATACAAAACATCAATTTTTATGGCTCAAATATGAATCGCAGCTATTGGTGTACAAAATGTTGATTTTTTTAAAAAAGATAGAAATTTTTGATGTAGAAAATTTAATATCCTTAATAAACCACATTTGCGTAATGTAAATGGAATTAACGCAAGTAGACAAAGACAAAAACACAGAAACATAAAAAATGTAAACTCACTAGTTATCCAATTTTATGTATTCCTTCACTCCATTTCAAGAGTAAGAAGTTACGGACCTGAGGACAAAGATGCTCCGGAAGCACTGGATGGCAGAGAAACGTGGGGATAGGTATGCGAAAGGAAGAGTTTGGAGTAGAAGAGTTAGGAAAGGTAGAGTTGAGAAGGGAAGCGTGTGGATGATATGGTAGATGTTAGGAATTTTGTACGAAAACGGGTAATTTATTTCGAAAATTAATACCTGGGCGATTCCATGAATTAAGGAGCCAGATAAAAACTTTCTCTATTGTTTTGAGCATCAGTGGAAGGTCTAAGGGTGGGAGGGATGCTTAGATGGATGCAATACCGTATTTTTCAAAAGGAGTGTTTGTGAGGCTCGTGTGAAGGTGGCTCGATGGTTCTTGATGTAAGAATTCTCCCCAAATACGCCTCCAATGTAAGAAAGTCACCTTAAAATATTGAAAGTTTCTTATCAGGTGGTCGAGAAGAAACTTGAAGGAATATTTAGATGAAAGACCTACGTAAGGATACGTTCTACGTAGTATGGCCTAGTATATTCATTTTCGAATATGCGTTGGTAATCATTCAGGCGAAATTCAAAGTACTCATTCTCAGTATTTTCGCTGATTTTAATATCGTAATATTTTTGCGTTGAGGTTTTGAAATTTTACTTTTTAGCTCTTTCATTCATTACAATACATAATTATAAATATATTTAGATTGAAAAAATGTATTTTCCTTTGTTATATACTGTTATTTTACTAATTAATCACAATTGCCGATATTTTCAACGCATTAGGGGGCTCATGAAGTGATCACCTTTATTGTCTGTCGTTTTAAGGAGCGTTCTTAAGTGTGTGTATGTCTTTATGCCACCCAAAACCAAAAGCTTGTAATTAATCGGCGCCGGGGGCAAATATAACAGTGTAGTCTTTGCTTTTTAAACCTAGATAGAAAGATAAACGACCTTGGGGGAATCTTTGTTCGACCGACTAGTGTCACAATTAAAATAATTTTTACGTTTTTCCAGGGTTTTTTTGAACTAATTTAATTTAAAATAAGTAACTTTTATTATGAATAAAAATATAAGACCTTTAATATTAATATAATGTATGATTTAATAAAAGTATATTGTTAAAAGTGTAAAGCATAAAAAAATTAACGAATAAAGAGTTTAATGGTATTGAGGTTATTAATTGACATTTTTTTGTGTATCTGTATTTCATGTGTACTCTACTTTGTTTTTCCATTTCCAACCAAAATCGTATCGTACCAAAAGATCGGTAACTAAACCAAACCCCGGTGTTTTCGATCTCTTACCAATGTTAATTTACTTTTATTTTGGGACTAGACATACGCCTACATTTAAAAGCAACGGATACAATTTGATTCACCTTGGAATGAAAATCTTCCTTTACAGATTGGTTAATAAAAATATAAACGTATTTTTTACGGCAGAGATAATTTGTGCTTTTTTAGATAAAGGATGACTAAATTATTTCATGACATCGTTCATAATAGAAATGAATTTTATTGTGCCATCAGCTGACATCATCCTTTTATATACAGGAGTTTATCCCGGCTCACATGAGTGAGTGACGGTCTTGTTTCATTTCCATTCATTGTATTGAGTATAACAGGCTGATATATACTTGGAATAATAGCCCAATTATAGCCCAATAATATTCTAATTATTTATTAAACGTAAGAATACCCATCCGTATTCAAGAATAAAGTTTAACATCAATAATTTCCTATATTTCACAGTGTATTTTTCATGCATACATGTCTCTCAAATTTTTAATTTAATAACGTTACATTTACCAGTTCACCTGAACGGTAAGCCATATTATCTAATAATAGTATATTTCGGCCTAAAGTTTTTTTTAAATGAACAGTTTCATATTAATCAGATATATACTTTAGATTTATCTTTTCATCTTGATAATATTCCGAACCTTCAGAAAGCTGCATGCTGAAATAGTATGCAAACTATTATTAAAACATACATTTGCATATTATTAAAACAGGCATATTCTTCATTAAATATGGAAACACAATGTACATCCACTGTTCTTTATTATTGTACCACTAGTTTCAACGCATAGGCGTCATCATCATATACAAAATTAAAACCATCTACTTCTCGTTTATATAGCATTTATGAGGGAGAGTGGAGTGGGTGAGAGAGGGGGTAAACAAGAGGGGTTAAATCGGGTTGTGATCGGTGTAAATGGGAAGGAGGAGAGGAGTGTTAAGCGTCAGTGACTGGTGGGTTAACAGTGGGGGCGGGGGGGTTGTTGTGTCTTTCGGTGAAGGAAAGGCATACTTCCAGGATTGGGGAGAGGTATTCAAACAATAATTCGTTCACCAAATGACTTGTTTTTAAATTCTTCCTAATTTCAAGTTCTTCTCACTTGTCCATCCACATCCCTTTGTCCATCTGGTGTCAGAGTCCTTCTGGGTTGAAGTAACTTCTCATAGTTGTTTCCCCACAGATGTTTAGCGAAGTGCGATTTCTTGAGGTCACAATTCCTAAAAAAAGCATTTTTGCTCTCCCGCGAGTGCTTTTTAACGACCTCCCCGTTTGGCCTATATATATCGCATCCTGGAAGTATCCCGTTCCTCTACCGAAAGACACAACAACCCACCCCGCCCACTGTTAATCCATCAATCACTGACGCCTAACACCCCTCTTCTTTACATTTACGCTGATCACATCCCTGATTTTAACCCTCTTTTTTGCTCCATCTCTCACCCACTCCACTCTCCCTCATGAATACTATATAAACGAGCAGCAGCTGGTTTTAATTTTGTACCTGCTGATGACGCCTAAGCGTTGAAACTAGTCGTACAATAATAAAGATCAGTGGAAGTATGCATTGTGTTTCCTTATTTCATGAACATGGACTTCCACAAAGTTGAACTTAAAACGATAGAAAGCATATTCTTATTTCTCAAATTAGTGTTTAAATCAAATTTTTAGACTTTGGTTAGGATATTTTCATAACGATGTGATAAATATATTCTAGGAAGGATAAAATTTAACAAACGGGAAAAGGTTGTGTTAGATTTTTCTTCCATTGCAATTCTGGTTTTTGGTGGCACAAAGAAAGCTGAAATTACCTGGGGGTGGAACTCATTGAGGAAAGTTGTCAGTGCTGTCATCTGTGCGAAGGGCACTAAACTAGGTGAAGTAGTTCCATTGGTAGCCGTAGAGGTTCTCTTTCTTCACCCTGAGGGTGTCACTGCCGGCAGTCTGCTCGCTGCTTCAGTGCATTGCGTCTTTGTTTTGTTGCTCGTGCAAGTGCTTCTTGTGGGCGATTTGGTGAGCTATCAAGTACAACGGCATTTATAGCCATTATAAATCAACGTAAGGAATATAGAGCTTAAAACCGGACGACAATTGTAGCCTATTTTGAATACAGCAGTAAAAAGTAAGTTTTAAACACCTTTCGTCATACCATAGTCAACACTCCATTTTTTGATTTTTTAATAACTGTTTGATGGAGAGAAACCTCTTCCCATCTTCAATTTGTCATATTAATACATTCCAGAAATGATATGGAAGTTCTTTTGGAAAAAATATAGAGACATAACCCTGGATTAATGGCAAACCAAGTTACCTAAATCTTAAGTTGAAAGAATCCTGAAAACCTTCAATTGATTTTTCTTTGGCAATGAATCAATTGGAAGATTACAAACGTCTAGATGCTACCAAGACACGTCGTAGTTATCCAAATCGTAATTAATTGAACGAGATGATCTTACAGTGAAAAACCTTGTATTTTAAACCTTACGTTCTTGTATTAGTAAATAATTTAGCATGAGTATAGCCGTCAAAATTAGTGTTGATTTTAGCAAATCACTCCAAAAAACCGAAAAATATCTTCAAGGCTCCAAATGATGGTTTATTTTAATGATTGTAAGGATAATTGGTTTCTAGTTTAGTTTTGCAGTGTGGAGAAAAGTAAATTTGGTTGACTGAATGGATTTACATTTACAAAACAACAGTTACACATGGAATGCACACACACTGTTGATTCAGTGCACATATTACCTTTACCTTTTTGATTATCATTTAATTGAAATAAGCAATGCACTTGAAATCACGTTGACTTTCATTGATTCAATTACATAGCGTAAATTTAATAAAGAAATTCTGCCCCATAATATTTACATATATGTTTGTACCCTTCTGTTTTACGTGACTGTCGAAGAATTGTGTTGGTAGCTAAACCATAACAAATCAGTACTTGTTCGTCTAAGAATTTTACGAAATGTATCTTTTTTCATCGAGAATTAACCCGTCTCACTAGAACCCTGAACTAATCGTTATACACATTAATACCATTTTGTTTCACCATCTTAAGATCTTCATCTCCGAACATTTAGCAACATAGTAATATAGTTTTAAGTAGGCCTACAGTAAATAATCAGGTAAAACCTTTTCGTCATAACATCTTGTTCCTTTAAAGCCCCCTAAATTTCAGAGTGTAAGAGGACGTCTCGGTAGCTTAAGTGGTTAAAGCACTCGGCCGGATATCGAGGGATCCGGGTTCGAATCCAAGTCAAGGAGAATGATTTTTACTCTCTGAAATGGTTGCAGGTATAACCTAATTCAAAAATCTCTCTGTTCGTCAATTTAAATAGTTTTCTTAGCAAATTTCATTGAACATCTAGTGTCGAGGACAATTGACAACAGAGTTTATGCATTACAAATATTTCGTATCTCTCAAGTCCCATTACCGGGAAAAATAAACCTAATTCTTCGATCCTAATTCTTTTTAGCTTCAAATTCCACATACCCTTTTTTGAAGTTGGTTTATTTCGTTATACCTTTTTTGGTACTATTTCGAATTCCTAGGGTAATATGTCATATTATCTGACCTTTACCCTATTGATTGAACATCCCTTCATATAAGTTTATATTTTATGTTCTTGTTTGGAATCATCTTGGAAATGAAAATCAAATTAGGATATAGATTCCTCACTATTAACACTCGCCACTGTTGCTTCCATAATAAACACCCGTTAATATTATATTTTTGCTGAAAAATTGGAGACTAATACACTGAAGTCATACCTGAACATATTTTACATTGTTATTGTTTATTACTTACCCATAAATGAGCTATTTTCTCAAAACATTTATTTTACAACTAACGGTGATCATAGATATTATTACACTTTTGATCTCTCAATATTTTTAAAGGTTAACTAATTTAGAAGTGAATACGTCCTGTTTATATAGCTTTACATTTTTACGATGCCTTCAATTCATGAATTAAATGTTAAACCTGCGTAGTTATAACTATTTCATTCATTTTTAAATGTTTGTAAGTTGAAAATAGGTTCCTAAAATATTATTATTATTATACGGAGGCTCTTTCATTTTTCCTTGTTGTATTGATATAGGTATGTTCTGTCAAAGTACGCCACAAGTAAGAAACTAATATAAAAAAATGGCTGAGTTGGGCGTAAATGTTTTGGTGAAAATTATTCTAACGCATTTATTCCTTTGCTAAAAAAACACGGAATGGAAACTATTGAAGTGAATAAACATGTCCAAACCGTTCAGAATAATGTCTCAGGTCTTAAGAAACATTGACCCAATAGCGTTTTGTAGAATATTTCATTTTGTTAGAGAATATGTTTCCGCCTATAATATGTGGAAATTTTCATAAAAATACACTTTTTAACTATTTATTTTAAATATAATTTTATTTTTAATTAGGTTAATATATATAGTTTATTAATGAAAGTACAATGGTATATTTTTAAATGATTACTTGATTTTTTTAGCTTTAACACTATAAGCATATGTTTTTAAATTGTGTTATATTTCTTTATTTATAATTTGAGATACTTATCTTCATAACCCTCTACCGTATCCTTCATTAGGACTATATCACTTCCAATGTTTATAATTACGTATACTTCAGAAAAACACAAATGAATCATGGTTTAAATTTATTTTCCTTGGTCTCACAATGATATAAAATTCAGAAAACGAAATTACTTAATATTTTTTTCTAATTTTTCCAGATTTCGCTTGATGACTTCCCAATAAAGGGACTGAAAACATTTCAAGTGAAGTCTTCAAATATATTTAGAACGCCTTAGGGTTTTCAGCAAGTTCACCAGACTAAAGCATTGAGATCATGGATGAGCAAACTCGTAACAACATCTCTGAACTCGAAGTGCAGGAGCAGTTATTTGCAGCGATTCTTACTGGACCTCTCCTCCAAAATGAGGCCCTCCTGGAGAAGCTTGAAGACATAGACGTTATGGTTGGCAATCAGCGCACTCTCCTTCAGCTTGCAGTCTTCCTGGGGAAGCTGGATTGGGTCCAAAAGCTGCTAGAATTGGGCGCTGAGCCTCTGATAAAAAACGCTTCCGGCTATGACTCCCTTAATATTGCTGAGGAAATGTGCACGAAACACCATAAAGATTCAGACCGCGTTGAAATCCTTAAACAGGTGGTCAGGGTTCATGCAGACGAATGGCGTGGTGCGACATCTATGGCTGCTGCTCCTTATAAAAGGAAAATGAAAACTACCGCCAAGGTTCTGGATAATGTCATGCCAAAACTTTCACAACAGAAGGAGGAATTTACCGAGAGACCAATTATGATGACCACAGATCATGAAAAGCCAAAAGAGCAGCTGGGACATAAAAGCATTATATCCGAACAAATGGAAAACCTGTGTAATCTGATGGCAGATATAAAATTGGATGTTTTGTCTCTGAACGAGAAAGTGATAGAAAAAAAGGATGAGGGTAAAAAGGATATGCTAACGCCAGCCTTTTCTCCTCCAAAGATACTGGAGATGACCGCAAAACGTTCGATTGATATTGAATCCGAATTAAGCACTGAGGAATGCCTGAATGGGGAGAGAATTTTACAAAATGTAAATTCTAAAAATCAAGGGAAAGTTTCAAAAATTCTCAGATATTTTGTTCAAAGAAACTTCACATCTCCCTTTGAAGAAAATGCATTCAACGCTTGCATCGAAGGAATGATGTCATTGACTACGGTATTGAATGAAGATGAGTCAAATTTGTCTGATGTCCGTAGTCTTTACGCATTCTTGTGTTCCACTAGTGCCCACACACGATGCCTCCTGAAATTTCTACAGCACCAAACGCATCTGAGGATCCTGGTAGACCCTGACTCATTGTATATTGCGAAGATGGCTAGAAGCGTCTTGGATCACGATGGATGTGAACGCAATGGAAATAAGTACCGTTCATTTGCTAATTTTGAAGAGGGAAAAATATACTTGGGTGGAAAGTTATATCAACTATTCGAAGTTAAGTATCTACTTGGTTGGTTCGCAATGACTTTGGCACAGATGTCCATGTACTTAGCCTTCAACAACAATGGTAGGCCTTACGCGGCAGACGATGATGAAAACAGGGGAGTGTACCAGAACATTGTACGGGAGGCAGAGGTTGCAGTTTTGGAAATGGGGGGAGAATATGGGATCTTGTATGATGCAATTAAACAAACTACGATGCTGGCGAAGGAAATACGTCTGATAGCAGCCGTCCCTCAGCTATTCGCGGTATTCGGTCGGTCCAGGGACACCATTAGAACGATTGCACACATCCCTTCTCTTATAAAATACTACGAGAATTTCGTGATGGTCTCCCTGCGGCGGAAGTCAATGGTACGTATGATATAAACATCTGCCTAAATTGACAACAAAACGTTATTTAAAACTTTGAACTTGGAACAACGTAAGAAGTGATTGTTTGTCATTTATAAAAAGAAATACAACTTGACAAAATTCAGGATCACTTATTATTCTCTCGGGTTTTCTGATACAATCTGATCTGCCGGCCCCGATGGCGGCGGGGTAACGTCCTCGTCTACCGACTGAGAGGTCACGGGTTCTATTCCCGTCTGGGTGGATTTTTCTCCATCCAGGGCTTGGCTGTATGTAATTGTCTTCAATGTAATGTATGTAATGTAAGGGTTAGGTGGAAGAAGGGACTATTTAGTCTCAACCTTGCCCAATTAAGTCGATAATAAATAAATAAATAAATACATTCGATGTTAGAAAAAGTGCTGCAAATTATTAGAAAATATTCCAATGTATTACAGTCATTTATATTTATTTCCTTATATTATGTTTTAAACTGAATACGTTTAAGTGATAGTTGCATTTTTCATGATATTGTTCGTCATTCCTAATAAGACCTGCTATGAGATACTTTTCATTTGATAAAGATTCCAATTTTTAACTTGAACAGTTGACGAATCTATCATTTTTTTCTTATACTCTAAATAACTGGGTCGCCTTTTCAAACACGCAAAGAAAATAATTTAGGAATTCACAATAGTTTATGAGTTTACAATAAGAGTTTAACGCATGCATCAATGCTCCAAAATATTTTCTGCTTGATTCTTTTCTTTACCAGCTTATCTTTAATGCTGAAGCTTAAATATTTCATACATTTTCCCTTAAATTCCTCATGCTAAAAAAAACCCTCCTTTTTAAAAATGTTTTGATACTTGGTCTTAAATTAGCAAGAAATGAAGAGCTCTACGGCCTCGAGGTTAAAATAAGAAGGGGGAAAACTCCAATGGCCGTAAAAAACATTGTTGCGCTAAAAACATTGTTGCGTAAAAAACATTGTTTTTTTACGGCTATTGGAGTTTTGTTACCCCTTATTATTTTTGGTCTTAATTTACTATTTGAAATGTGCAATTGTATATATATTTCCTGTTATATGGGTTGTGTAGAATATTTTATGGTTGTACAAATTGAAGAAAAAGGACAATTGATATTCGAAGATCATTGGAATTATTTTGATAAGCATTCGGTGTCTATGCTCATAATGAATTGCCATTAACAAATGGATAAGTGGTGTCAGATATGGTATTATTATGTTCGTCAGGAAACATTGTATCTATTTTTATCATTCATGTTTATCAAGTTTAGTTATGTTTACATAATATTTTCAATCCAGATAATTTCTCTTTTAGTCTATTTTATATTTTCCACAATGGAGCTCTGGGTTAATTATTTTCACATGAAAATACATAATATAATTTTTAAGGTTCTATATTCGAATAACATTAACAAACAAAATGTCCAGCGTTTCATCAATCTAAAAAATTTCCTCTATTAAATTTTTATTATTTCACCCTTTTGCAGAAATGAAGGAGTTTTTCTGAGTTGGAGAATGTTAATGGACCAAAAATAAGACTGATTTGAAATGGTTCAATTTCTCCTTTGAAGTGATTTCAAATGGTGGAAACAGAAAGTGCTAATATCTATCTTCGAAATTCACCCAACACTGGAAGTGGCAAATTTGTTGGCTTGTCTTGTTCTAAATAGCTAATGAAGTCGTTGAATTCTACATTTCAAATAATCTTCTAAGTATTGTATTTCAATTTTTGTTTAGGTACGGAATATAAAATACTGCCTGTTAACTTTTTTATCATGAATTATTCAAACCATATGTATTTACAATACAACACATTATTTCACTTTCAATTATATAGTTTTTAATATGCTTATTAAATTAATAAACTTAGGGATAACTTTGTATGAGCATATCTTAAACAACAGTAATGACTTCATTTTGTTAGAGCAGTTTTAACTATTGTAAATATCATGACCCGTGTCATTCCTTTTAATTAATTTGGCCATGTAATATGAATTTAAGACCCTGGTTCATTATTGTTGTTACCAAATAGAAAATATGGATGAAGTAAGGCATTCATGAAACTCGTAATGCGTAAAATTAAATACATTTATCAATTTAGTCCATATACATGTTAATAATTTTTACTGTATACGTTTATCTAGTGAAATAATTATAATTTTTGTCCAAATTAAATTGTCTATAAAATAAATTTGTTTTAGTAATAAATAAGTTTATTTTGTTAAATCCATATGTTAAATTATGGTAAAATATTCTTAAGGAATTCTAACAATTCAATCTAAATTAAGTAAAATTAGCTAATATTTCTTAGAAAATTTTAATGGATTTTGTGAGAAATTAGAATTTTACATATTTTTTGAGTTTCATTATAGAAAAATTTGGTGATTTATGAAGTTAAATAATTTCATCAAAGTGAAATTCCGATATTAATTCTTTCGGTAATTTGTTAGTTTTCGATAATTTATTAATAGCTACAATGTTACTGCTCTATTTTTTATTCGAAAATGGGATCATGGATTTATAACTTTTGTATGTCCAATAGCTGCTTTGGTGCTTGCATCCATTGAAAGAGGTTTTCAAAGAAAACTGATTTAAATGGCGAATGACTGTTTTGTTAATACATGTTTCATCCTGTGTATTGCGATGTTTCTCAAATTTATATTTTAATAGAAAATATACAAAAATAAATGTAAACTTTATTAATACCCCAAAATGATTTATAGTTTGATAATGATTGTATTTCATTTGGAATTTTCTGGAATTTGCAAATTTTGTATAAGAGGTTAACCGTATTATTTCTGCTAAGTAAAGATGTTATCAAATATATGCGTTTTTCATTGAAAACTCTGAAAATTACTTTTTATTTCCTGCCTCTGTTCATATGAATAAATCAACTTGCATTGACATGGCCCTACAACACATTTACATGCTTCTGCTTCTAAAAATACAATGAACGAATGTAAGGGCCCCAAACCCACAAATGTGTGTTGAGGGGGGAATGTTACTTCCACCTGCCACAATTAAAGCTTCTGAAGGCCATTTTGTTTGTTGTCTTTGCTATACAACTTGCATTGACAAAGCAATTTAGCTTTTGACCAATTTTAAGTATATTAAATTAAGTATATGTAAGAATAATGAGCCTGATTGGTATTTCTCTTACCATATTTTAAATGAATAAATCACTACTTTATTCAAGTTTTAGTGAAGTTTATACTTTCTGTTCTACTTGAATACTGGAATACTAGGTGAGGCTGAATATTCTGGAAAAATTGATGATATCGTGGTTTGCTGTCGCCCTCCAAATTTCAGTTCTGGGGACGAATGTGAATTTCACTCAGGCCTTCAGTGTTAGAAGCTGATGCCGTGCTCACCCACTGATTCTACCCCACCAGTGTATAGCTACAGGTTCATGATAGCTTTTTAGTAGGTGTCACTTTTCTTCTTACCAGATATAGATTAAATTTCAATAACACAGGCCTAGAGTGGTTTTGGTGCCGGAGCTTTTAATGCTGATTAATAGAACAATTGGGGTGCTAAATCCAATTATGACACTAGTTTTTTCCTATCAGCTATAGTTTTAAAGATATAGATATGTTGTTACTTACGTAAAAAAATCTTCTTTATGATGGTATGGGAATGTTATAACCCACTAAATATAAAGACTTGATTTATTTCTGGGGCTGTTAAATCACCCACAAACAGAACAGAATTCTACAATACAATCGAACAAAATACCAATTTTTTTTCCTGTAATAAAACAAATTGAAAAGAAAAAATGCATAAAAACATCACTCAACACATCGGAAGCTTTTTTGCGCGATTATCTTGAGTGCACTTTGTTCAAACAGTCTCGTTTTTAGCACCAGCAATAATCTGCCATCAATTGGTTATCCCATGATCCTTGGTAGCGAGCTTTCATTGTTTTTATATCCTGGTGAAATCTTTCACCTTGTTCTTCACTTGTGTCTCCTAAATGTCCAAGAAAATTGTCTAAATGGCTGTATAGGTAGTGAACTTTTGTGCTCATATTACATCCAAGTGATTTGAAGTTACTGAGCATAATGTTTACCAGCTCAATATAATTTTCACTTTTGTGATTTATTCAGTCTCATTCAATGACTCGACAAAAACAGGCTCCTTTGTAATTTTTCTGATTTATGGCCCCTCAAAAATACCAGCTTTAAGTTTTTCAATACTTATATGGGGCATCTTTAGTCTTAAGTAGGCGAAGCATGGTCCATCCTTGTCAAGAGCCTTTACAAATTGCTTCATTAGGCCTAGTTTAATATGTAGAGGCGGTAAGATGATTTTCTCTCTTTCAACTAAAAATTCAGCAATGATGTTTTCTTTCCCAACAACCAAGTTTTCCCTCTTAGGCCACTCCTTCTTAATCCAGTGGTTTTGTCTGTCCCTGCTATCCCAGAGGCACAGGAAACAAGGATATTTTGTGTAGCCACTTTTCTGCCCAAGAAGAAAGTTCACCATTTTTAAAACTACACAAATCACCCAGCGATGTTCCCGGTATATTATCTTCTGTAAGACCAATGCTATTGTATCGTATTCTTCTTTCATTTTAGTTGAATGAGCGATTGGTATTGCGCCAAACCTGTTTCCATTGTGAAGAAGTATACATTTTAAACCATACTTGGAGCTATCAATACACAAGCACCAATCACTAGTATAATATTGTGATAGTTGTGCCATTTTTTCCAAAAGACCCTTAACGTCCAAACAAAATGTAAGGTTGTCTTCTTGAGTAAAGAAGGGTAGCATATCCTTTTCCCTTGTGCGTTAAAAACTTATTTTTTTACCGGGTTGCAGTGAATTCTTTTCATGCAGTCTTGATGCTAGTAGTTCGGATGCTTCCTTGGATAAGTTCACTTCTCTAGCAAGATCGTTTAGTTCATCTTGATTAAATAGCTGAGGAATTGTTGATCCCCTCGTAGTCACTGCCACTAATCGTCATCTGAATGAGAAACGTTTTCAAATAACTCTAATTCTTCCGTAGATATATCTGGTAACGCCTGAAATATTGCGATCGGTATTTCCTCTGAATGGGGCACCGGGCGTCTAGCTGAAGGCAAATCTGGATATGTCCACTTGTGGCGTTTTTTTCGATTAATTCCCGAAACATTTACTATGCAAAAATAACAGTCGTCAATATGGTTCACAGGTTCTCTCAACACCATTGGCACACCAAATTTTACCGATATATCGAGGGATCCGGGTTCGAATCCCGGTCAAGGCGAATGCTTTTTACTCTCTGAAATGGTTGCATTATAATGCACACATAGCGGGTGACACCGTTAAAGTTACTGTTACAGTTTCTTGAAATTTGACTAAGGTATGAAACGCCTAAGTGTTTGAAATTGGCTTTATTGACATCGTGGACTGTAGCGCGTCGCGCACGACTACGAATGCCTGTGACATTGTATGTACGGTATCTCGTCATAACATCTTGTTCCTTTAAAGCCCCCAAAATTTCAGAGTATAAGATACGTCTCGGTAGCTTAAGTGTTTAAAGCACTCGGCCGGATATCGAGGGATCCGGGTTCGAATCCCGGTCAAGGCGAATGATTTTTACTCTCTGAAATGGTTGCATTATAATGCACACATAGCGGGTGACGCCGTTAAAGTTACTGTTACAGTTTCTTGAAATTTGACTAAGGTATGAACAGCCTAAGTGTTTGAAATTGGCTTTATTAACATCGTGGACTGTAGCGCGTCGCGCACGACTACGAATGCCTGTGACATTGTATGTACGGTATCTCGTCATAACATCTTGTTCCTTTAAAGCCCCCAAAATTTCAGAGTGTAAGTTGACGTCTCGGTAGCTTAAGTGGTTAAAACACTCGGCCGGATATCCAGGGATCCGGGTTCGAATCCCGGGCAAGGCGAATGATTTTTACTCTCTGAAATGGTTGCATTATATAGAAAGATAAAAGAGAAGACTATGTTATAGAAACACATATGATTTATCTGAAATTCAGTGAAATCTTTTAATTCCTCAAGAGCACTTTAAAGGTATAGATATCTGAGCATAAATAATTTGAATTATTTTGAAAACGACATTTTTAAAATCCACGTTGGCTTTAATATTAAATTGCTTCTTCGACAGAATTTGAATTTCGTTACCATATCTCTCTTCAAACTTAAATCACATTAAGTGAATCTCAAAAACAGATGCAACACTTTCCCATTTCTCAGTGTACATCTTTTCTTTTCGACAATCATGTTGAACGAATCGTTACCAAACGTTGACGAGGGAAACGAAATTCTTTTTACTTTTAATAATTTATCTAAGTAATTGAAATTTCGACGAGCGTATTTATTTTAAATTAAAAAAATAACCAAATTTTAAGGTAAATTATGTCCACGAATTAAGTCAACAATGAAGTCAGAGACCTTATAGATTTCAAACATCTGCACAGAATAGAAAAATAAACATTCCATAGTAATTTAACCGTACACGCGTCAATCTCAATCAAAATTTACCACTGTGTGTTCATCATTAAAATCACTCGCAGTGATCGTTAGAAGAAGGAATTTGCGTGGGGACGAATGACAAAGCTATATTCCTATTCTTAACTGTGTCATGATATGGGGAACAACTACGCGTCTAAATATATGACGGTAATCTACAGGTATAAGTACGTTATTAGATGGAAACAATTGCTAAATAAATATTTCGTGTTTCCTAACAAATCAAAATCCACTATCCTACTCTACTTTGGTCCCTCTTGATCTCTGTGTACCCCCTTCCCCCAATATCCTGTAGTGGTAATAGTACTTAGTAGTAATAACAGAACTTCCTTCGTTTAATAACCGATAATGTCCTTAACGGACTCCGTTAAAATTACTGTTACACTTTCTTGAAATTTATAAGCAATATATTTTTTATTCGTTTAAGACATTTTATAGATGCATAGAAATTTGGAATCAACTTTTTTTAAATAAGCAACATAAAGCATTCTGCTGCAACTGAGTCTAAATGTAAGAACATTTTCTCATAATAAATACATAAACATTAGATGTAAGGAAAATGATTGAATCAAACTAAAATTATTATTCGGCATCGTAGCGTGGTGGAAGGGCTTCCGATGACCCCTAGAGCTTCGTTGGCGAAAGTAATGACTGGCAATGGCCATTAATCTCTACATTCTCGCGACTTTTAAAGAGTTTGTTTTAGATCAGCATTCTTAGGATTCACGGAGAGGATTTCTTTTGTTATTAGTGCCACCCAATATCCACCGTTCTTCTTGAATAATCGATCATAATATATTAAAACCAGTTTCGCAACTCATTCAAACTAATTTGATGAAATAAAATCTTTGACAATTTTTAATTAATAATTAATATTTGATAATTATATTATTTAATTACAGTAAAAAAATTTAGTATTTGTGTTCAATTGTATTTTAAAATTCTGTTGTGTTTGTGGGCGATTTAAAAACCCAAGAAATAAATCAAATCTTTATATTTAGTTGGTTTTATTATAAATATAATATTCCCATATCATCATGTAGAAGATTTTTTTATGTAAGTAACAACATATCTATATCTTAAAAACTATAGCTGGTAGGAATAAACTAGTGTCATAATTGGATTGAGCACCCCAATTGTTCTTGAAATCAGCATTAAAAGCACCGGCACCAAAATCACTGTTGGCCTGTGTTATAAATATAATATTCCCATATTCCCAAGGTGAAAGATTTCACCAAGATATAAAAACAATTGAATCTCGCTACCAAGGATGATGGGATAACGATATGATGACAGATTACTGCTGGTGCTTAAAACGATACTGTTTGAACCAAGTGCACTCAAGAAAATCGCGCAAAAGAAGCTTCCGATGTGTTGAGTGATGTTTTCATGTATTTTTTCTTTTCAATTTGTTTTATTACAGTAAAAAATTTTAGTATTTGTGTTCAATTGTATTGTAAAATTCTGTTGTGTTTGTGGTGATTTAACACCCCTAGAAATAAATCAAGTCTTTATATTTAGTGGGTTTTATTATTAATATAATATTCCCAAATAATCATGTCGAAGATTTCTTTACGTAAGTAACAAAATATCTATATCATAAAAACTATAGCTGATGGGAAAAAAACTAGTGTCATAATTGGATTCAGCACTCCAATTGTTCTTTAAATCAGCATTATAAGCTCCGGCACCAAAACCAATATTGGCCTGTGTAATCGTCCTCCAGCTAATATGATTGACTCTTCCTGAATGAATTCCTCCGTTTCTTTCAAGTATGGTCAACTTCTATTACGTTACGTGTTGAATACTTTAATTCAATGTTAGTGTTTCGTAATTAAGCATTATTATTTTCTTATAAGTGATAGATGTCCCCAGGGAACCCTCATCCAAGAAACGCACCATGTTTACTTCTCTCGCTTTTAATTTTTCAACGGTAAAATGCGTAAAAATTGATAATGAATCGTCTTGAAAATGTTTTATTATAAAAAATAAATATGAAAGAGGTTTTATATCTATAACATTTAATGAAAAAATTAAAAGGCAAAAAAGATTAATCTTATGGAGTGAGGGAAGCCTAAAAACATTTTGTTTTGCATAGAAAAAATCAATGCTTCCACATCATCCTGATGTAAATCATTCAAACGCAACTTGTATAAAATTGCACCATTTTTCCAAATTATACTCAAAACTACCCCTGTTAAATTGAATATCAGCGTAGAACGTTTTCCGCTCTCCACGATTGGATGGTATTTATTACACAGAACGTGGACGACTAAGTACCGCATTAACAACAATTATTGGATAATGCCTTGATTCAAATTAAAATCAATACCGGTAAATCAGAAGAATGTACATGTTTGGCTTTGAAGCCGAATTACCACGGTACTCACTTATTCCTTCGAATTTACCACTTAATTAGCGATAAATTTTCTATATTCACTGAAGTTTTATTTTAAAATACAGTCATACATTCATCATACTTCTGTATCTAATTCACAGAATTAACTACAGAAGAATATTACAGAAGTACTACAATTTCAGAGTGTTAAATCATTCGCTTTAACCGGGAATAACAAATTCCTTTGATAATATGTACGTACGGTATTTCGTCACTACATCTTGTTCCTTCAAAAGCCCAAAAGTTTAAGAGTTTAACGGGACGTCTATGTAGTTTAACTGGCTAAAGCACTCTGCCGGATATTGAAGGATCCAGGTTCGAGTCTTGGTCAGGGAGAATGATTTGTAAACCTTGAAATTGTTACATTGAAATGAGCTAGGCCATAAAATATTTATGTCCGAACTAAATATTTGAATACTATTCAAGTAAACTTTAAGAACGTGGTTTGTGTCGCCGGAGACGTGCTCCTTTAGCACTCCCTACAGCAGTGTCCTTGGGAAAGAATAGAAACCGATGACATCAGCGCTCTTCGGAGGGAGTGGGTGGGGTAGTGGTGTGGAGAATATCGTCTCTCGCCGCCAGGGCTGCAAATATAGGCTTATAATCCGCACGGTAATAATTTTTAAATGAGAATGTGTGGCGAGTTGAGATATTCAAAAAGAAGAATGAAATATATTTCTTTTACAATCACATCCTCCATGCCTTCAAAAATGATAAAAAATATGTCTTAAAACCTAGTTTCAATTTGTACTATGAAGAAACGTAGAAACGATACAGTATTTACTTAAATTGCTTATTTACTTTTTAAAATAAGGACTCTAGTAACAAATAACTTAGTTAAGTTGATCCAGGAACGGAAGACTCTGCCTTAGAAGAAATAAATACGATTTTATATAGAGTTAAATTTGTTCACCGCAGGTTTAGGTTTATTGCGGACATTAGGGATATGGTGTGGACCAGTAATTAGCAAGAATTATTAGTTTAATATTTTGTTAGTAACACTAATAAAATATTTAAAATATGTAGTTAATTTACTCCTTTTATTATTGCAACACAAATATTCCGAATTCATTGTAATTGCAAGTTAACATAGACTATGGGGTAGAACTAGAGGGGAAGAGAAATTATAGAAGAAGAAAAGAGATTGTGGGATATTAAAGCATTGGAAGAGAGAGGTACGAGGGTAAGTGGGTCGAAGAAAGGGAAGAGTATTAAGACAGAGATAGGGAGTGTGACGTCTCAAGATGGTAGAGGGAGTGGTGCGGGGATTTAGGGGTACAAAGATACGAGAAAATACGTTCGTATTTACTTTTGTGTCTTTATTTCACGAACGGGTACTACTTTCCGGATGACCCTCGTAGTTTGGGAAGAGGATAAAGAGAAGAAAAAATGGAGAGAGTGACGTCTTAAACTGTGAGAGGGAAGAGGGGCGAAGAAGAGGGAAGAATGCAATGAGAAAAAGATGAGACGTGGTGCGACGTCTCAGCATAGGCGGGAGAGAGGGGTGGGATATGGAGGGTGAAGAATGGCATGGGAGAGAGAGGTGCGGGGGCACGGGGGCCCAGGAATGGAGGAAGGGATTTAAGATGAGCCGAATAGAGACAAATACGCCTCTATTTATATATATAGGTTAATCCACAGATATAGGTAGCTTATTAGATGTAAATAACTGCTACACAGTGATTTCCTAACTCCTAAAAAAATCCACCATCGTACGATACTTTGGTTCCTCTTTGTAGACTCTGGACCCCAAATATCCTTTAGTAGTAATAGTAATTAGCAGTAGTAATAGAACTTCCTTCGACCAATACCTATTCTGTTTCTGCACTCCTCTTTAACATACCACTGTTGCCGCTCAAAAAGCGTTTCATCCAATTTTATCTGCCTCCATAGGATTTCTCACAAGAACAACAGATTTCACCTCTATTCTTCTCCATATCCATACTTCAAGTGAGTCTAATGCACGTCTACCCCTACGTGACGCCATAGCTGCCAAGCCTCAACGCGGTTATAATTTTTAAATGACTTCGTGAGGCGATTTGAGATATTATCACGATCATAATTCAATCAAACTGCAGAATGAAAGAAATTGATTGCACAATCACTCCCTGCATGCCTTCAAAATTGATCAAATTATTTATAAAATTTATTATTATTTAAAACCATAGTTTCATTTGTACTATGCAGAAGCGTAGAAAAGATGTAGTAATTTCAAAAATTGTGCATTTATTGCTTAAAAAACGTTCAGGTTTTTCGGCCAAGTACTTACTTCTTTATTCGTCCTATATATTTCTTGGCCCTCTCCTTGGGATTTATCCCAGCATTTTCTTTTCTTTTAGTTTCTTGAAAAATTCATTTTATATCAGGGTTTAGAGATTTGGTCCTTTTTAGTATGTTTTACTATATTTTCCATTCTTCGTCCTCTCATCAGAATATTAACTCATTTTTTATTTCATCCTTTCGATGCTTTCGACCATCCATTTTTCAACACCAGGTAATTATATTTAATTAGTCATGCAAAGGTAAATTACGTACATCCGTACTTTTACAACTTTGCCAATTAAAAATTTCAGAGAGAATTTTCATTTATTTGTTTGTTGAATTATTAAATTTAACCTAAAAAGTGGACGTATTGAAACCCTTCGTTAACTTTATGTCTTCTCGCAGAGAATAAGGGGAAAAGGTTGGCTGGATTAATGGTGGACGAGAAACCTTGACAAATGCGTTCACTCATGCCATCTCTTGGTCGGAAATGGTACTCAAAGATGTGGTCCATTGGTCTGCCACTGTGGTGCGTTCTTTTCCATTTCAAGGCGTACATGATTGAAATTCTCCTTTAGATCAGGTGCTACTGAAACACTTTGCTGTGCTCCACTGCTGTTGCCAGACTTCAACGGACATAAACAAGAGCATTAATCAAACAAGAATTCTTCTTTCTCTTGGAATAACGGGTAAAGTTTCTAATGAATAATAATTCAGATAGTTACAGTTAAATATTCATTAGTACTCGTTTTAACAAATTACACGTATGACATTGCATTCGTAATGACGCTGCCATATTGTCAACCCTACTGTTGCGTCATGCCATTGATTTTCAGTGCCAATTCCAAGTTTCTTTGATTATTAAGTTGGAAAACTATGGTTTTAAATGAATTACTTATTCTTATTTACATGTTCTTGCCTCATTCTAAAGGTCCATATCCTGCGATCAGTTGTTGGCTGTACGTATTTTCTGTCATTTGTGTGTTACCTGTAAGAGTTTAACGGTCGTGCACTTAGCAGCTTGAAGACAAATTTCGAAACAGATATATCAGCAGAAGACAACAAATATATTTGTCATCGCGTTAAACCGCAATAAGGTAAGAAACAATTTCGCTTCGCATGACATTTAAATATAAACGAAATATTAGATACTTAATCATTAATGACTGAATATTGATTGAAGATAAGTATTAGGGGTTTGTAATTGGAAATATTTATCGCGAAACATGTATTATTTTGTCGATCGCTGCTTTTTAACGCTCTGATTTTGAGTTTGGCTCTTCTACCTCCAACGGGGTACGCAAAAAGTCTACTTTTTTCGTTGACAGGTGGCTACCGATAGGGTTTTGAATTAAGCCTTTGCTTGAAACACATACCCTCTCGGTTACGCGGTTAGTTTTGTATCAACATTTATTCCTAGTATTTTAGCCATAATTAAATATCAGTTATTTTGGTTTTTGAAACTGCATTACCTATTCAGATTGTCCAAGGGTATCTATACATATATGATATATGTAATGTAATAAAAATTAATTATTAAATATAAATCATTATATTGTAATTCGCTTTAATTATATATACATATATATATGTGTATATATATATATATATATATATATATATATATATTCCCATTACTCTGTATATGGGAAGCTGTGAACACGATGTTATATTAACTGTGAAGGTTTTAACAGAAATATTAAAATATGTGACTTGAGTTTGTCTGATTTTTTCTAAAAAACATTAAACCATGATCCAACTGTGTATTACTAGATTGAAACGTAAATATTAATTTCCGAAATAATGTTTTTGGAATGAAGGATATTCAGAGCATTATGTATGTAAATATCCCAAGTGATAAAAAAAAGAAAATATTACACCATATAATCCTTTCAACATATTATAACTGTATAGAAGCTTAATAAATCAAAATTAGATTAAAAATAATACTACCTTACTTTCTTACTAAGCCCTTTGAAAAATTAAACTAAGAAAGTATATCCTAATGGAAAGTTCTACATAGTATTTATAGATACATATTCTCTAACAAATACAAATATTCCATAACTCCAAAAATATTTTCACCAGATATATGATGGTGAACGGTCTGGACTGTTTTATTTACTTAGTTATTATTCTTTAGGTGTTTCATACAAAAGAACAAATGCCTTAGAGCAGTTTTAGCCAAAAACACGCACAAATTGTAAAATTATAATTTAAGTTTCTTACTCGTGGCATATACATGGAAAACTATCTAAAAAATTCACCTTATCAATTATTTTGTCATCCTATTAAAATTTAAAGTTAAACAGGTCTCAAGTACATAAAATTCAATTGTCTTGTCAAAATTTCCCATTTTAGGGATCCACTTTTCCCTTTCAATAAATTTGAATAATTATTTTTAAATAGGAATATTTAACGTTGAATTAAAGGCATCATAAGCATGGATATTTTTAGTCAGGAAGGTCGTATTTTTTCCACTATTGTTTTTAAAAAATGTCGAAAAAACATAAATATAACAATACAACAGGACAAATTATAGAGCCTCTGTTAAAATTAAATATTAGGGACCTACTATTCTCTTATAAACCTCAAAAATTATAGATATATAAAAAAAAACAACCCGAAGTTCGGTTTAGTAGGTGATGGTAGAGCTAACCCACGTACCAGGCCCGACGGCGTGTGAATATTCACACATCAGGGTAGGAGGGCCAGTTCCTTTCCCTGTGCCAGTAATGGTTTCCCAGGAAGACCTGGTACCCGAAAAATCAACTAGCTTTGGTGGAGCTGCAGGTGCCCAAAGTGCCCTGCCCGGGAATCGAACCCGGGACCCTCTGGTCAGCAGTCCAACGCTCTACCCGCTAGACCACCGCGATCCGCTCATTTGCAAAGATATCAGGTGAAAGTATATGGAAAAAAGGCATCTTGACCACATGGGGAATTGGTATTTAATATAATCACAAGATATTTTAAGACTAAAATCGTTACTACATAGTGAGAAAACCAATATAATTTACAAAAAAGGAGATGAAAGACTCAAATATTTATTCCAAAATTGATGCAAATCTTTAACAGTTAAATTTTTATCAAATTTCGAAGTAATTTTTTAAGTACATAATAGTCAATTAATTGAAATGTTAAACTTGACTCCAATGAAGTCGGCAGTTCTAACAATATTCTCCCTATCGTAGGGTCGCAGCCTGACTGTAGCCAAACCGCGGAAAAATGACCTCATTACCCAGATCGGATTTTGCGAAGATCAAGGAGGAGGCCGCCGGGCACGGGACCACATGCTCAGGCTCCCATTAACGCCCACTAGAGTATGCCAGCAGAGGGTCACATCTTTCCCTACCCCTCATCTGCTCCCATATTGTCCTCGAGTAGGCATGCAACTAACATGTCCCTGAATATTTTCATTCCTCTTTCCTTACAGAAAAGATCAACCACAAAGATTTAGACTAGCCTAATTGAAAAACAACTAAAACTAAAACCTGATTAATGGGAGTTTTTCATAAAGGCATTTCAGAATTTATTTTGATTAATTATTAGTTTAATACTTAACGAAAATTTTTATGTCTAACACTTCAGGACTTCACGTCTGAAGTTGGTGTCGGTCTTTAGCTAAGAGCCCCCTCCACCTTACCCTGCCAGGTAGATCCCCTCCACCACTCCGTTCGGGTCAGAGAAAATCAGTTTTACCATTTTAGTGTGTGACCCTGTACAAGAGTAGAATGATGTATTAATTTTACCACCACAGAACAGTCTTAGGAAAAATGCTCGGAAAACAAATGCCTACAGCAAACAGCATAGCAAGCATGGGCAGCAGTTGGAATATCGAGAGCCGGTGCCTCAAAGGCAAAAACTTCGAAATAAATATCGGTGTTTCTTTCTTATATTACATAAGCGTTCGTATGGAAAATAAGTGTACTGAGCTCAGGGAAAAAAATGTATTACCCTTTTACATATCTTAAGCTAAAAATCCTCAAAATAGGACCCTTGCGAGTCGATACACTTGTTCCAACGGCGTTCCCATTCCTGGAACGCTCCCGCGAAGTCATCATCCGGAACCTCTTGAATACACGTCGTCACGGCCTCTTTGTCGGCGTCCTAACTCCGGTATCGCGCCCCTTTCAAACTCCTTTTTATCTTCGGGAACAGAAAAAGTCCGGTGGTGCCAAGTCCTGGTTATAGGGCGGAGGCGGTAGCGTTGCCACGTCATGCTTGGCCAAGAATTCCGACACGACAAGCGTGGTGTGAGACGGCGCATTGTCACTCATGTTGTCAGTCATACGGCTGATCGCTGGCCGGACGCGGGTGACTCTTTTCGAAGCCTGTGGAGCACTTGGACGTAAAATCCAGCATTTTCAGTTTGTCGTTCAGGCACAAATTCGTAGTGGACGACTCCCCTATTGGCAAAAAAGATAATGAGCTTATTACACTTATTTTCCGGACGAACCGTGTAGACACACACACTTCGTTACACTTGTTTGAGAAGTTTTATTATTTATTCATCGTATGAGCAAGTGACAATACCTCATATTTACCATGCCTTACGACTCCTGTTCATATTTCCCGTTAATTTTTAACGCATATCATACTTAATATTTTGCAAATTACCAGCAGTATCTGATTACACTGACATAAAACAGTAAGATTATCTCAATAACTCAATCTCTTTAATATATTTAGTGTTAAGTTCGTTCGACGCGCCTAAGGGGTGCATTTATATGCTTTCAAACTACTCCTTACCACAGTATATTTTTCTACATATTTGACTACAATATATAAGACTACATCAAGGCATTACATATATTGCAATGAAACCGTGTTTTCATTTATTACATTCATCATACACTCTAACACAAACTTTTCATATCAAATATGGCATTTGATTTATTTCCTCCTACCGATTAGGTTTCACATATATAGACTGATATACTAAGTCATGTCAGGTAATACTTCAGCCATTTTAAATGAATAAAAGAACCTTTTTAGTATAAATAAAATAGCATCTGTTAAAATGCACAGAATAAGGATATTTTTCTCTCGATCCATTGGAGCATGTATAAATGATTTAATGAAAGTATAAAATAAAAGAATTGTTTCCTCTGTAGGTAGTCTTTTATTTGTCCAGATTTTACAAATTAAATATAACTCCATACAATTAGCAAAGCTTCAAATTTTACACATACGTAATAATCTCCAAAAAGACTAACATAAATATGATGTGCAAAAAGCAATGAAATATTCATATAATTTCCATTCATATAAAAAATATTATACAAATGAGCAGACTTTTAAACATCAACATAAAATTCAGCGCTTTCTTGAAACCAGGTAATTACAATAGCCAAGAACAATAATAGGTTTCAAATGACATCATGTTTATATCTAGGTTTATTTTAGTGACCCATTTATACCATGTAGTAAACTCTAGTTATAAAGCCCACAACACAAATGAAAGAATACACGTAGATTATGCTCATGAATACTCTTAATAGTTGGCAAAAATTTTTCGCTGTAAACTTTAGCATGGTTCTCCATAATGGGAGGGAATTCAAAAAGAAGGTTAAGGAGGTTTTGCAGAGGATGTGTTGGTCCGATGAAGTGTTCTCGTACCTGAAATTGGACGCGATTTGGAGTATCTCAGCCATGCTATTGAAAGTGACAAGGTGAAACACGTTACGCACACCTTCACGTATTATAATTCGTGCAAAATAATTTCCTTCGGATGCTTAAACATTCCAGTCAGTCTTACAAAGGGCATACTGACACTATCAACAGGGCAAATACCTTTCTATTTAGCAGATTATTGTTTCATCCCACATTAAATAAAGATGGACATTAAAAAATTAAACGTTTAAAATATAGTCAAGGAAATTTTATGGTAATATTTGAGTAATATTTAAAAAACCAAAATAAAAAACAAATGGCAAAATTAGAGGCATCAAGCAATGAACGGTCTCCATGGAATACAATTCAATTTCTGTGTAATGCTAAGTTCCTTCTGACTACCATAGGAAAATTAGCACAATATCAAAGGTACAGTTGGATGTAAGTTGACCTGAAGACGATGTGAATGTTTCTCGCAAGTAATTCTTAAGGAGATGAGTCCGCTTTAAGGTCAACGGGTATCTCACCGTCATTCAAGTGTTGAAATACAACTTGTGTATTATTTCTTTCAATAGCTTTACCCAATTGCAATTCAGCACTTCCGGTTCATTATGCCTGATAAATAAAGTAAATTCATTGCAATTAATTAATACTTAAAAATAGCAGAGAATATTTATTGTACCTTCGTAGCTAATACCATCAGTATCCAAATGTTTTGTTATTTCCACTTCTTGGTGAAAAAGAAAATATAATAGTTTTAAAGAGGACATTCCGCCGATAAAACTGAATTCAAAATCGGATTCCTCGGGTTCTGCCTGAGAGCTAAGGCAGTTAGGTCACTTACAGACCCAAATTATTCTCAGAAAAGACCAAAAATGCGAACTGGTTTATCCATTGACATGTAGCAAAATAATTCCTTATAATTACTTTTTTAGCTCTGTATCGTCCCATTAAACTTTCCCTTGTATCTTTTAAATTGGCAATTATAAAAATTTCTTAGTAAAATGTCATAATTATCACAATCATATAGGACACATAAGTATTATGATGCTGTACTTCAATATCATTTTCAATTATGTCAGTTACTATAGGTGAAAAACTATACTTTCTTGGTAACATCTTGCCCAATGATCACTTTCTGAAATTTAAACTCTAAACTAAATTTTTAATTCTTTAATTTTGTAAGCAGGCTAATGTCTTCAAGAAACAAAATTAATATAAGATATACTTTTAGTGTAATGAAACAAAAAACCTCTTTCCCTAATTTCGTACGTTTCCATTTTTAATAAACATGCAAACAAGCAGTTGTTTATGAAAGTGAGATTTTTAAGGTTATGTCCACATTTAAAATTACGTTAAAAAAGTTTTCTTAAATGATTTTAGAGTCTGTGAACTTAAAAATTTTTTTTGTGTCACTAAAATATTATAAATTTCAGTTGAGGTATATGTTGAAAGAATTTGAAACTGATTTTAACAAATTTTGAATTTTGATTTCAAGATGAACGAAAAGGTTGAGATTTCTAACCCCATTTTCAGTCCCCATAAATCCAATGCAAAGCTGGAACATGTATGCAATGGCTTCTTATTAAAATTGTCTTCTGCGTAGGCGTACGTACGTTGTGGTGCTTCATGTATATCGCCTTGTCACTTTCAGTAGCATGGGTGAAGAAATTCCAAGTCGCTTTCATTTTCAGTCACAAGCACCCTTCGCCTGACCAACACATCCTCCACAAAATCTTCCCCTTTTTTGTCTCAAATTCCCTCCTCTTTCAAAACATCATTTGGCAGTATTCTACAATACAAAAACACGCTTGCTTTTAGCAAACGTGAACTTCAATACTGCCACGCCCAGTCATTCTTTTGTTCATGATAATAGCGAGAAGGTTTTCCATGCTGTCCTATGGTCACTGAAAAATTTTAAGGAAAAGATATTAGTGATCAAAAAGAGTTCCAATTGACTTTGTTTATATTATAAATTAAGCATTATTATCGGCCAAAATATTGCTATGGATATAAGCACTTTAATCTTAATATTATTGATATTTAAATGAAAAAAGGAAAAATATTTATTAGAAACTATATCGTTAAAACATGTAATAATCTTTTGACGTTATTTATGCTTTCAAGGATAACAAGGTGGATCGGACGAGCTGTGTGTGGAACCGTAGAAACAGTATTTTCTGCGGTTTTGGCTGAACATATAACCTTTTTCTGCAAAAAAGAGGCTCTTCAACGCCTCGCTAATGCAATCCTGTTTTGCCTATTGTGCCTTCTCTGCCTGGTTTTCAAAATTTCCAGGATTTCTTTAAAAGATTACTCTTCATAAATGTTTCTCACTTGCTACCTAGGTAAGTATCCATGGTTCAGTCCGAACTTGTTTAGCCTTTGCTTCAGGGATAAATTGATTGCTGCAATCCAGCTCTGCAGTCAGCAGAGTAATTTAATCTGATACTTTCGTATATATTAAGGACACAATTCATGAATATATTATTTAATATTGAGAGTACTTGTAATTTTTTGAAAAGAGAATAATTATTTGTACGAACGGCGTGATATAAGATATTTTTTCTAAATGAACATATTACATTAACCTACGTTGTGAAAAATCCAGTGTTTAACTTGAAATTATTACGCGAAAATAAATTTCTTGTTTTTACGTATGTCTAGTTTTTCATTGGAGTTAATCGTTCATTTAGATCTTCATGTTTGCCTCATGAAAATTGAAAGGTCGTGTGGTATACTTTAACGACACTCGAAATATGTTATTTCCGTCGAACATCCCTAAACGTTGGACAGTGATAACGTTCCAGTTAAAGTTCCCCAGTTCAGTTGGAAATTGCAAAGTTACAGATTGTTTCTATCGCTGATAAATATAAACCGTAAGGGACCTAAAGAAAATATATCTTATATTTAAAACCAAGGAAAAAAGTGAAATTAATTTTTCACTAAAAGTATAATTTATTTTTTTCCGAAATCGATTATTTCATACTTTTAAAGCGACAGACACTATCGTTGGAAGGTAACGACAAAATTTCAGAAATAAAATATAACGGATGGGATTTAATGGAATTTTTAAATAAATCATGAAAATATTTTCTTCCTTTTTCGCATATTTAAAATAGGACAATAAAAACCGTACAAGTTTGTAGAAAATTAATATTTTAAATACGTATTAAGGTTTTATAAAATGTGTTTAAAATTTATACGAATAAAATGTTAATGCTAACATTTTATTAGCAAGCAACATTTTGACAAATAAGATAAGAAATATACGACTGCATGGAATATCGGAATATACGGAAGTGAAAAAGGTACTCTGATATAAAGACAATGTGAATGGGATGAAGGACGAGGATGTTGGGATAATCCTGACGAAGTACCCTGAAAGTTTGGAATAGGTTATAAAAAAGAATTAACGCGACCTAACAAAAAACTATCTAATTAGGCCCATTTAGTCGGTGTTCTACACAGCGATAACACAGGCCAACAGTGTTTTTGGTGCCGGAACTTTTAATGTTGATTTAAAGAACAGTTGGGGTTCTGAATCCAATTATGACACTCGTTTTTTTCCTATCAGCTACAGTTTTCAAGATATAGATATGTTGTTACTTACGTAAAAGAATCTTCTACATGATGATATGGGAATATTATATTATTAATTATTAATTTAATATTCCCATATCATATTACCCAGCGATGTTCCTGGTATTTTATCTTCTGTAGGACCAATGCTATTGTATCGTATTCTTCTTTCATGTAAGTTGAATGAGCGATTGATATTGCACCAAACCTGTTACCATTTTGAAGAAGTGCACATTTTAAACTACGCTTGGAGCTATCAATAAATCTTTTACCGAAGTCGATACAAACAATTTTTGGTTTTTAATCTCATTGGCCTACAATATAGAAATATACATAAAACTTATTGAGAGTTTATTGAAAATAACAGGAATGCCGCAGAGTGGTTATAAATTAGTATACTTATAGATTTATTTAACCTTGAAATTTATTTTCCGGAACATATCAAATATTAAAACAACTAATCGTAAGATGTGCCATATCTAAAAAAGTAGAGCTGTTAAATGAAAACGGATTTCATATTTGGATTCAGCTCTACAAATATATTTAAAATCATCACAAAGCTTCCCGGCACCAAAAATATTTTTTTCTAGCCTTGTGTAATTAATACGCATACCATATATGCTACCAAAGGTTTCTAAATAAAACTTAATAAGTTTTTCAACAGTTTTTTAAGCTTGTGAAAATGGTACCTGTTCATATTAGAAATCAACAGAAGTTGAGTTATAACTGTAGTGTTTATCATTTAAATTTTATAAAATAACATCTTAAGTTCCTTATTGTAAATATTACAAGATAAAATTAATTTTTCGTTAAAAAATATAATGCTTTTATATATATATATAATATATATATATATATATATATATATATATATATATATATATATATATATATATATGTATATATGTATATATATATCTATATGTGTGTGTGTGTCTTCATAAAACTAATTATTTATACCAACCCTTTTAGCAAATACACGTTTACCAAAATTAATGTATGCATTAACATAAGTGTTCATCCTAATGAAAAACGATGCATTCACAATAAAGAACGATAGCTACTCTTACAGCGAAAATGAACATTAAAATATTTAAATTTTATAAAATTACATCTTAAATTTATTGATTTTTATATTCTAATACATTGTATAAGCTTCAGCAACGACAAGCTGGTAAGGAAGTCTTCCAGAGAATAAACCCCCGTTGTTCAAATTGCAGGGACTATTGCCTTGCTTAGACATACCCACCCAGGAGTTCAGGGCCTAATTGACGTCTATTACCTTGTGCCAGACATATATACTGCTCTTGTCTCGGTCAACGTGTGCTCTGATTGGCCGATTGGAAATACGTCATACCTACGCATGTCTTGATTTAAAAAAAACCTCCCACTCACATCCGGTTGGGGAACCACACGTGCGGCGACTTGACGTAATCCGACCGATACCACAATTGTTTCATCTTCCAAGATATCACTCAATCCAATGCAATAATACCACCTTGAATTCCATGAACGGATGTGAGTGTGTGTGAGCCGCAACAGCAGTTGCATAAGACATCGTATTGTCATGGAGTCTTGTACTCGAAATGAGCAATCATTGCGCACCTAGGCAATCGATGTCAATGTACATAACGCGGGCTATAACTAGCAGCTAGCGATTGTGACCAGAAAGCGCAAGCGACAACAAAGTGGAAGCTTATACCGGTGTGTTTTTATTGAGGCAAAAAAACTCCATTAATGTTTGAAACTTAAATAGGCACACAAAGCAAAACCTCGACAAGTTATTTATGCATAAGTATAATTTTAAGGTTACCCTTCGTTACTTGATTTATTAAATCGATACACATTACCCTAAAACGTTTTCTTTTACTCTTGGGAAATATTCGGTAACTAGTGGATTAGTGATACCACATATGGCCTTCATGATTGAATGCAAACGATCAAATTGAAACTTTTTTAATCCAACAGTCAGACAAAAAAAATAATCTAATTCAGGCTGTATGAAAAAGGGTGTCCCAATTACTCATCAATGATTAAAAATTAAATTTCTCCTTGTAATTTAATTTATCAAAGTTAATTCAATTTATAAAATGTATACAAAAAAGGAATATTTCAATAAATTTACTATTCGAATCGATGGTAGAAATTTTAATTTTTATTTTAATATATCCGCCATTTAAAAAAATAAATAATTATATGACATATTCCATGAGAAACTTGGCTGATTTTTTGCCTTCGTCAAGTAGTGCAGCCTTTGTATTAAAAAAAAGCTTTATGAGGGAATTTCTTAAACATATTTTGTTCGAAAATTTAAATTTACCGAAATATATCCTACGAAATCGATCATTGTATTCAATGTTCAAACTTAGAGAATATTAATAAATTAAAGGCTGGATAAAATTTTATAAAAACGCTGTATTAATCTATGAAATATTCCAAATAACATTAGGGAATTTCAAAATACATTTAAGCTAATATTTTCACGCATAAGCGAAGCGTACTTCATAAAATTACAAAATGCTCCAATATTTCCGTATTTTAATCGAATAAAGTAATAAATAACTATTTTCCCTTATACTCTATCGAAAAAGTTTCGTGGCATCAGTGTTTACATGATAAAAACATCGCAATATTTCATCAAATAAAATTATACGAGTATTGTCGAATTAAGTTTAATTCTGTTGTGGTTACAAAGAGTATACAGTTTATCGGAAATATCATATTTTGTTCAGCTTGTTTGGCCTTGAATAATAAGAACCTCAAGAAACTGTAATAGTAACTTTAAAGGAGTCACCCGTTATGTGTGCATTACCATGCAACCATTTCAGAGAGTAAAAATCATTCGCCTTGACCGGGATTCGAACCCGGATCCCTCGATATCCGGCCGAGTGCTTTAACCATTTAAGCTACCGAGACGTCCTTTTACACTCTGAAATTTTGGGGGCTTTAAAGGAACAAGATGTTATGACGAAATACCGTACATACAATGTCACAGGCATTCGTAGTCATGGGCGACGCGCCACAGTCCACGATGTTAATAAAGCCAATTTCAAACAGGCTGTTCATACCTTAGACAAATTTCAAGAAACTGTAATAGTAACTTGAGTTACTAAATAATAAAATGTTTAATTGAAATAATGTTTCTAGTGCATATGGTATCAAAAGTTGAAAACAATCATTTAATTTAAATATAAACATTTAGGAATTCCTCACGGGTGATAATAAAGTATGTTAATTATTGATATATCCTTCTTTAAATTTACTGAAATCTGAGTACGTTTGCGTATTAATTTAGAATATTTATCAAGTTTGTATATCGTATAAAATAAAACATGTTTCCATTGTTTAAACGATTATTTTGCAATGAACGATATTAATAATAAGTTTAATGACAATATTTTAGAGTTTATGCATTGAAAATTCAAATCTCCCACTTATACGAAGTATCCTTCCGCCTCGTCGTTATTCCTTTGTTTGTCCCGGATTATTTTCCGTTAAGAGACACGAAGGAATTCGAAGGAATCCTTAAAAATGATCTTGATTTATTAAACATAAGTTTACTTAAGTTTTTAGAGCATAGATTAGTAGAATTCAAAGGGACTGCTATTATAGCATCTTCTGTCAATTCAAGTTTGAACACATTTTGAAGCTTCCAGAGCGCTGTTTTCGGTAAGTTTCGCAACTACTAGTGTTACCCAATGAAACGGCCTTTGTGTTCATTCGGAAGTGTGCTGATCTTTGCTCGTGCATCTTATCTTTCAAATTGTGCGTGGTTACATAAATATATGTTACAATTAATTGATAAAGTTTACTATATCTAGGATAATTACTAGGCATAAAACCGATTCGATCTCCAGTTTGATCGTGTTATTACATATATTTTCGTGCCGAGAATTCAACAGGAAGTTTCAAGAAACCATTTTGGAGAGGAATTCATTTGGAAGGTGGGTGGTGGTACTGCATGTATATTTATTGTCACACTGCATTTCCCTTCCTGGTCAGTCATTATTTATATTGACAGCTATTATCAACAAATGTTTGCTTTCAACGCATAACTTGAACCATAATGTGTATTTTACATTGTGGTCATTCACTACCCTGTCCAATAAATACGCGAACAGGGCCCATAAAAAATTTAATTCCCAATATTTTTTAATATCGTTTTTTCCCTTGGCAGTTAAGATTTTAAGTTTTCCCGCAGTTTCTTCATTTTTTTGGCTTCTACATTTACTCATTTTATTCCATCATCATTTTTTTTATATATTTTTGGATTTTAAAAAAGCATAGGGTTTGAACGGTGGCAAATGAAGAAACATTATAAAGGATCAAGGTTACTGAACATTTTGCCAGAACCTGGTGAACAATCAATGCTCAATCTGAAGGGGCATTGTCTTCTTAAAGGATCCGTCCCTCCTGTTTGGTTAAAATGGTGGTCACTGTTTTCCTAAACTTAGTACATCAGCTATCATTCGGACAGTTTTTCGACGATATGAAAGGATATGGAACTAAACAGAATCAATGTTGTCGTCAATACAGGTGGTTAAAGGTTGTCTCGGCCTTGAACCATCCGGACGTCTCTTGCCTATATCTTAAAAATATAATATCGTAAAATTTCAATAATTTCTTATTAACCTTCATTGTGCATAACAATAAAACATGATATTCATTCGTCGCTCGATGATTACGAGAATGAATGGTTTTGGACAAACAGTAGAAACTAAAGGAACATAACAGGAACCATACAATGATCGAACAAGTAAACACATCTAAATAGGTATTAAGCTACTAACGCCACTATTCTGCGTGGATATAGCTCGCGCCATGGCCGCAAGATTCCACGAGTTCGCGTAGTTATTGCGCCGACTATATATATATTTAAATATTTACATTGTCACAGTTATAGTGGTTCCGAGGGGAATCACAGGCGTGTTAATACTGCGCCCTTAATGGAAATACCTAAAAACTAATTGATTTTTTAAAAGTTGAATCAATATCGATTTTTTTACTCTCTTCCATTGTTTTCTATGCATAGGATACGTCGGAGGTGGAGAAGAAGAACCAAGGAAAATTGTGACATGTTCCAGGTCGCGTATGTTGATGAGAGCCGAAGAGGGGAAGCCGCTAATGAGGTTCGCAATGACCCTAATCCGACTAGGTTGGAGGAATTTTTGGTAAAGGAAAACGGGCCAATATCTGACGTAGTAATGAGAGATCTCCGAGTTATGTACGAGGCATTTCATGAGACGGATCCCGGACAAGAAGTTACATACGTCTCGCCCGGCTGTATTGAGGATTTAGATGCAAAATGTGTCATATACAGTTCGGTAAGGATATCTTTGGTTAATAATTATTTCTCTTAGTTTGATGTTTAAATTTTCGGTCTAATTATAATATTAAGAAACCATTAGGGGATTATTCTTTGCCCTGTGAGAAAGAAAACAAAATATGCCTGTTTCCCGCAATTTATTCTCCGTTTGATAAATTATTACTGTTTAAATTTCATATAAAATAAAGTAAAATGAAGAACATTATAGTTTAAAAGGTGTTACCAAGAAATAAATAATTTATAGTCAACAACTTAAAAAATGAATGATTATTTTATCTTATTATAACAACAGCCTTTTTCTGTGTATCTACCAGTATGCATTTATTTCTGTGATTTGGATACATTTAGTGAGTTGGCATTTTCCAGCCATTTTTTTCTTAATTATTGATCTGTCAATGGCTTTTTTATTACCTTTAAATAAATGTATTAACAATTCATTAGGTTTCACAATCATATTTTTTTAGGTACACTACCGGTTAGGGTAGGTTTTTGGATGGACACAACAATCAAATAAACATTTTGTGACTCCCCACCTAGCAAACTAATCTATATCAGGTCCCTCTTCATCTCGGTGTACTTCTTTCCTCACTTCATCCCGTCCAACAACCCTATCCTGTTCCTACCTTTACCTCGTTTGCCCAACATTCTCCCCTCTATTACCCTCTTCAACATTCCACTACCGCTGAATACGCCTTTCATCCATTTTTCCTGCCTCCATAGGATTTCTCTCAACAAACCCCTCTCCTTCCCCACCATTTCTAGTACTTCCTTATTTGTTTTCCTTTCGGTCCATTTCACCTTCTCCATTCTTCTCCACACCCATATGTCAAAAGCCTCCAATCTACGTCTATCCTCCTGCTTCAGCGACTACGTTTCCGCGCCGTACATACCTACGCTCCATATCAGAGTTTTTACGAGCCTTGTCTTAGCATCCCTACTCAACGTCCCCGTCATTAACTCCCTCCTCCTTGAGAAAGCCTCCTTCCCTAGCCCAATTCTTCTCCTTACGTCCCTACCACTTTGACCGTATTGGTCCAAAACACTTCCGAGGTATGTAAACTGTTCTACCTGCCCTATTTTTCCCCGCCTATTTTAATATTTAGCTTAGCTTTTTTCTTTCTGGAAAATCGCATACCCTTTTTTTATTAATATTGATTCTCATCCCATATTTATCGCACTGAAACTCCAATTCACTCAACAATGCTTGCAACCCCTTGGCTGACTGAGCAACTAATGCTTGGTAATCAGCAAACCTAACCGATTTTACGAATTCCCCTCCGACTTTCATTCCTACCTCAAGTTCTTCCCATGCCTCTTTCATCATTTCCTCCACATATACGTTGAACAGTACCGGTGGCAATGCCTTACACCTCTTCCTAACACTGCCCATCCGGACTCTCCGTTCCCCACTCTCACCTGAGAAGTCTGAGACATGTACAGGTTGCGGTTCATTCTCCTGTCCCTTCAATTCATTCCTATTTTCTGCAATACACGCATTAATTTTTCCCAATTCACTCTATCAAACGCTTTTTCGAAATCTACAAAACAGGCAAAGACGTCCTGATTGTATTCTATATTCCTCTCGACTAGTGATCTCATTACTGCAATGGCATCACGCGTACCTCTTCCTTTCCTGAACCCAAACTGATCATCCCCTAAGTACTCATTTGCCTTACTCTCTATCCTTTTGTTGATGATCCTGAGAAAAACTTTAGCTGCTTGGGATATCCAACTTCTTGTTCCGTAATCCTCACATGACGAAGCCTTTGCCTTTTTTGGAATAGGAACTAACACCCATCTCACAAAATCTTCCGGCCAGATTCCTTCCTCATAGATACTACGAATCAGTCCACATATGGTCTTCTTCCCACCTTTCACTAACCATTTCAACATTTCTACAGGAATATTGTCCACCACTACAGCTTTATTTGCTTTCATCTCCTTTAATGCCCTTTCTATTTCATCGTCGAGTATGCCTGGACCTAAGCTATCTTCTTCTTTGTAATGTTCTATTTCTATGTCTAACCTTGTCGGCCTAAGTACTTTACCATACAGTGTTTCTATATATTCCTTCCAACTCTCTTGGATTTTTCCTGGTTCAACTATTATCTTACCCCATTTATCTTTAACTGTTAGCACATATCCTGCCTTCTAAATGTTTTAACAGTGACGATTTTTGAAAAGACATTTCAGCTTCACTATACATTAAAAAGTGACTTTCCAGGCTTAATATGGTGGAAAAGCAAGATAAATACAAGGGTACCATCCATTTACTTACACAGAGTTTCACGTAATTTTCAACTCTCTTCAGTGTTTTTAATTTGCACTGAGCGGTAGTGGAATGTTGAAGATGGTAATAGAGGGGAGAATTTTAGGGAAACGAGGAAGGATCAGGGTCAGAATAGGGATGCTGGGTGGAAAGAAGTACACAGAGATGAAGAGTGACCTGATTTATAGAGTAGGTTGCTGGATTTGGTTTTGTTAGGAATTACACATTTTTTTTTGAGAGTTGTGTCCATCCAAAAACCTGCCATAAGCGGTGGAGTACTTAATAATAATATGTTAAGTACATTAGAGCAATAAATATATAAATGTTCTTTAATGTGCATAATTAACTACTAATCAATTGTAAGTAGTGTTTTATGTTTTTATAGATACGTCATCGTAAATAATTTTATATAATTATACACATTAAACTAAACAAAAATATTTCTAATAATTTTGAAGAAATATATTGTCATATTAATTATTTATATTGTGATGAAAAATCATGGGGTAAAATTTCACATAAATGGATATATTTTTTCATGATCTTATGACGAATTGGAAAAATGGTGAATTTTTTTTCATTAAACTTTTCGTCCTGCTCTGTTGAAGAATTGTTGTTTGTGGAGTAAGTATATTAAAAAACCCTAATCACTGATTTAAATAACTGGCAATTTTAATGTTAAGATATATTATTTTAAGTGATAACCTGGGATTGGAAATTTCTAAAACATGTATCTTATACTTTCTTTATCGCATTCAGCTGTCGGAGTACAACTTCATGAAATGCCTACACACTATGGGTATAATGTACTATGGGGGAAAGCTTCATCAGTCGTCTTATGAGTGCTTCAAGCTGGCTTTGAGTTACAGCGTGAATCGTTGGGGACCATTCGTCTCAATATCTCGCCTACTAAGAATGAAGTTGGCTCAGACTCTAATGCAATGGGGAAAGGAAGACAAGATCCTCCAGGAGCTGAAAGAGGAAATGGAGAATATGGATTACTCCCAGGATGCGACCGTCACCCTCTATCTTCGGTACGCCTACGGTCACGCTTTGCTACGCCATGGGAGGTCTCAGGAAGCACTCGAATTCTTAGCACAGCCTCATTTCGCTGTCATGGAAACGACTGAAGATGTTTGGGGCGAACATTTTACCAAGTAGAACCTAGTTCTTGAAAGCTATAATAATAAATATCGGAGGTGACATTTCACAATCAAACCGTTAAAACAAGTTTTAATTTTTAATCATACATTAGGAATATTTATGAAATATAAATATAGATAGACCTTTCAATAATTTCTTTTCATATATATTTTTGTAAATGCCACATGAATTGACTATAATTTATAGTGATTCCATATTCCTATTTTTTTATGCACAATTGAATCTATTATTATTACCTAATCACTATTAGTCCGTGTTATTTCAGAACATTTAATGCTTTATTGTACTTCATCGTATTGGGGGCAACTGTCTTTCAAATGTATATATAAAATTAACTCTTCGGTAAGAATGATGTGAGTCGCATTGGTATCACCATTTGATTAGGACAGTTTTATGACATTGATTGGTTTTAAATTTCTTTCAAAATCATGCGTAATATCATGTTAAATAAATAGTTCAGAAACATTTTACATTTCTGATTTTTGAAAACATGACAACTATTTTAAACAGAATAGATAAATTGGTTTTCCGCGTACATATATGATATTTTTCAATAAAAGTGATTTGTCAGTGCCTTAATATTTCAATTAAAATTGTAGATTATTAAGTTTCATTTAAGAAAAACCGATCACATAATTACAGTATCTTTCTACCTGAGGCTTAAAGGATTTCATACACTTTTAGATTATTACATTGTTCATTTAAAATATATTTTACCTCAAAATTATCCTTAAAATATTAAATATTATGTGATCATCCAAGTATTTCATGAAAATATCGTGACAAAAGCACAATCATAATATTTCTCGTTCAAATATTCTATGGAAATGACTTCTGATTTATTTTGTCATAATCTTCATGTGCATAAACATACAGTTCCATCAAACTATAATATGTTATCATTGCATATATGCGGATATTAATACTGCAGAATATATATAAAATATAAAAAGTCAGAGTAAATCATTTTTAAAGTTTGTGCGGCACGGCATACATTGCATTTTTTTAATCAAAGGTAATGTTTTCTCCCATATAAGAAACTAATATATGAATTTTTAATTCTTTTCTAAGATTGCCATGTATGTGCTTAAAAAGACCCTCAACCTTGTACTGCGTGAGCTGAACAATGGAAACGTTGATTTCAGCATGAACATGTACAGACTCCTTTTCCTGGAACTGAACCGAAGACTTAATGACGATTTCATTATGTACGTGGAGTTTTGTGCTTCGTTTTGCCGCCTCCTGGACAGACACGGTCACACGGAAGAGCTGGGAGAAATATACAACCAAGCGTGCTTCATCGGCCTATCAACCAGGTCACCGGTAGCTCAAATGTTATTCACTGTCATTGGATGTGCCTTCCCAGTTCACACTAAAATCCACGAGGAGTTCGTCAAGGTAAAATTGGTAATTCTTTGGAAATCATTACAAAATAATCCTCGAAATTAAAATCAAAAAGCAGTTTAGAACAAGGGGCTAAGATACATGTTTACTTTTATGGCGAACGTGATAAGGTTGATCATTTTCATAAATCATGATTTTCCTGCATATATATTAGCAAAGGTATTCTAAAAAATTATGTCTTCCTTTTCCAAATGCAACTCTACCTCTCATTTTGAGGTAATCGTGACAATTATGTGGAATAATAAAATTTGTATAGTTGCTTTCAATAAAATGTGGCAATTTCAGTAAAAAAGGACGATTTTCCATATAATATACTCTTTTCTCTCAAACGTTTTACACTACTTTCTCATATCTTCACTGGAAAATTGTAAAATCAATATTAAAAATGCTGGCCAATTTTGTTTGAAAACCATTACTTTCGACGACACCATATCATTTTTAGATTGGAATATTTCTTAATTTCATGTGATTGGGTATAATATAGAAATAATATGAATTATTTTCATTTTAGCTCAAAACACAGTGGTTTTCCTATAGTTTCTCATTGCATATTCCTTAATTTTAATGCAAAGTTTAGCAAAGCAATTTTAATAGTATAATTTTATTTAATAACATAAACGATTATATGTCATTGTAGCACATGATAATGTAAGTTTAGGAATAAGCTAGATTAAAAATGGAGAAAAATAAAGTTTCAAATGCAATGATATAACTAGAATAGAATAAAGAATATTGAGAAAATTAGGTCAAAACCACGAATTAATTCAACTTTTTCATTGTTTTTTTCCGGCATTTTGATTTCTTTTATTTAAAATTTGGTTCCATTATTTCTGTAGAAAAGTCTTAACAAGTAATTACTCACAACTAATTTTCAACCAACAGACATTAATTAAGATACACAAGATTCTTTTGAACTTCCACGAAGTCATGGAATATCCTCGGCTAACTAAACTTAAAGCAACATCCACCTTTGTGTATTACTGGGTGACCACAGGACTGGCAATTAAACTCCTTAAGAGGACCTACAGAAAGATTGATTCAGTGACACATCCGCTGTCGCAATTCTGCATAAACGCCATTAAGAAGTTGGAAACTTTACCAAGAGGGAAAGAAGGCACGGATATTGAATTCCATGACTTGTTTGAATGAAAATGGCCAAAAAAACGAAAAAAAATCTTTCCTGAATATGTTGTATTGCTTCTCGTCAAATAATTGGCTAATTAAATATTTTGCATCCTAAAACATTATTGTCGAGGGAATCGTTTTTCAAACAGTGAATCATATTAAAAAGAGTGAATCGTATTTCAACAGACACGACGTAATCTTCAATAGAGAAATGAAAAAATGTCCATTTCTTGAATCAAAACCATTTGCTAATTATATATTTTAAATTTTTATATTTTAAATTTTCTTCTGAAATATCGCTTTCATATTTAACTGTTAAAACGATGTTAGCATTCATTTCAAGAAACATCATTTAAGTGCACGTCCAACGTTCTACTGATATTGTGTTAATTATATGTAATAATAATATTTTTAATATTAAAGTTTAAGTACCTTTATACTCCAGTGTAATCATTAATTATTATAATAGATAGCATGTTCTTGACAATAATTAAGTGGATATTAACGTATTTTAAATGATAAAAAAGGTTCCTGGAAATGTTGAAAAATTATTTATTTAAGATACCATCTTTTTTAATATTAATAAAATTGCTCTAAAATGAATTGAACATATCTCTTATTATTTATTGAAGTTTATAAAGGCTGTTTTTTATTTTTTATTTTTTACAGTAATCAAATCAATATACATAAAAATATAACCTAGACAGTAACACACAGCACGAGATTACATAAAAAGAACACTCACAATAACATCTTGATATATCGACGTAATATCTTGATATTTCGACCGGTACGTGGTGCAGAGAAATTAGGGGACGAGGGAGAGGGAAAAAACAGGTAGTGGGGGAGGGGGAAAGAGGGGGAGAAAGCGGAGCGGAGAACAGGTGGTGACGACGATAGAGAACTTAGTACTATAGAAAAAAATGAGAATTCGGAAAGTGAAGAAAATCGGGAATTCGGAGAAAATCAAGAAAGTGTTGTCGAAAGCCTAAAAAGACTATAGGATTCGTTAAAGGGAAAATGAATATAACACCATGGGTCACGAATGAGATGATTGGAAATATGGATGAGAGAAGAAGATGGAAAAATGTAAACACAGAGTAAAGGAAAATTAAGTACAAAGAGCTAAACATTAATTTGAGACGGGCCATAAATAAAGCAAAAAATGAATGGTGGAAAACGCAATGTGAGCAATATATATTTATTTATTTTTCTTGGTCCGAAAACAGTAAAAGCCAGCATGAAAAAAATGCCGTGGAGGGAATTGCACCCGCGACCCTTTGATTGGCAAATGATGACGTTACCCCGCCGGCACCGTGGCTGGCCTATTGACATTTTACTGAGGAAGGGTGAATTTGGGGCGCTATTCGGCTACGATAAGTTATTACCAAGAAGTAAGAAGGGATCATCTGTACTGAAAGATAAAGATGAAAGGGGTAAGTTAACAGTTCACACAGAAAAGATCCAAGGGAGATGGAAGGAATATATAGAAATATTGTACGGTAGAGAACTTAGGTCAACAAGCTTTGACATAGAAAAAGAACATGACGTAGAAAATAGCTTAGGTCCAGGCATACTCCACCATGAAGATCTTTGCGAACAGGTAAAGTGAAATGGGGTAATATAATATTTGAAAGAGAAAAGATGTAAGACAGATGGAAGGAATACATAGAAGACCTACACGTTAGAGAACATATGCCAACAAAATTAGAAATAGAAAAAGAACATGACAAGTTCTATAAGCCTGTACCTAAGCTATATAGATATAGCGTAGGTCCAGGCATACTAAAAGATGAAATGGAAAGGGCATTAAAGGAGATGGAAGCAAATAAAGCCGTGGGGGTAGGCAACAATCCTGTGCAACTATTGACATTTTAGGAATATATGGGAAGAAAATGAATAGAGATCGATATAGATGGTGGAGAAGTTATGAACTAATTCGTAGTATCTTTGTGGAAGGAATCTGGCCGGGAGATTTTGTGAGGTCAGAGTTAGTTCCTATTACGAAACAGGTAAAGGCTACATCTTGTAAGGGTTACAAAAATAAGCTGGATATCCCACGCAGCAAAAGTTATTCTCAGGATCATCAAGGATATAGGTTGAGGCAAATGATTACTTAGGGGATGATCAGTTTGGGTTTTGGAAAGGAAGAGGGACGCGTAATTTGCATTGCCCATTGCAGTAATGAGATCACTGGCTGCGTAGATTTTCACGGCGGTGGCATAAAACGAATAAACAGTTTCACGTCTCTGCCATCTCCGAACATAAACGGAGTGAACCCGGCCATGACATTGTATTCCATGACGCTACAATCATAGGTAAAGAAAGTAGATATTACCCGCGGCTAGTTAGAGAAGCTGTTGAGTTAGCCAAAAACCCGGCGAATTTCAATAGAGATGAAGGCTACCATCTCCACATCGCGTGGAAGAGAGCCATTAGAAAAAGGACCAATCAGAGAGCAGCACCTAGACGGGACCACCTATATAAAGACGGCCAAAGTCTCTCATCTTCGACCTGAAGACGCCGGATGCAACTTCGGCGAAACTGTTGTCGGCTTCAAACAACTACGCGGTGAGAACCCAAATATGCAGAATTCTCCAATGAGATCACTGTTTGAGTGGAATATAGGATAAAATTAGGACGTAATTGCCTGTTTTGTAGATTTCAAAAAATCGTTTGATAGAGTGAATTAAGAAATATTTTGCTTGTATTGCAGAAAATAGGAATGGATTGGAGGGACAGGAGACTGATACGCAACCTGTACATGTCTCAGACTGCTCAGGTGCGAGTGAGGAACGGAGATTCTGGATGCGCAGTGTTAGAAAGAGGGGTAAGGCAGGGTTGCCCAATGTCACTGGTGCTGTTCAACGTATATGTGGAGGAAATTATTAAAGAGACACTATGGGAAGAACTGGGGTTAGGAATGATAGTCGGAGGGTAATAAGTAAAATTGTTAGGTTTGCGAATGACCAAGCATTAGTTGCCCAATCAGCCAAGGGTTAGCAAGCGTTGCTGTGTGAATTTGAGGTTCAGAGCCATGAAGCTGTTTCTGAGTCACAGTCTTCGTGTCTCTGTGAAGGAACCCAAGAGCCTTCACATGTGAATATCACGAACCACATGGCTATGCTCGAAATAATACCACACATCACTACGATTCCTATGGCGCTGTGCTCATCCAATACTCTTAATTCAATATATATTGCAAATAAATTCATTTGAATTAAGTCATACCATAACGTGTTATATAAATGAAGTGGTTATTGTTTGTCATCTTACTAACCCCTTTTTATATACATGGCACATACTTCATGCAATTAAATTCGCATTTACAAAAAATGTCGCGAAACGGTTCTTGTCCATCAGTAAACCTTCAATGGAATATGTAACGGCTGACCTTTGAACGAGTATTTCATTTTCTCTTAGAGCTCTGGCCTTTTAATATCTGGTAAGGACGAATAATCATTTTTTATATATTCATTAAGTGGACTTCATTCAGTTAAGTACGCAATGCATGTAAGTTACTCATGACGTAAATTACACCATTACGTAAGACACGCAATAAGACGCCTTATTGTCATCTCCATGTAATTATAACCTAAACGTGAACCCTATTAATATGTAGTTAGAGTAGTTAGAACATTGTTTTTTTAAATACAAAGAGGTTCTTAGTCCAAATGAATGACATTAAAATACTCAAATTATTGATTTCATAAAAGTTCCTAAAAAATATTAAACATAAATGTTCATTAAGGGTAGGCCCGTTTGGTCACTTCATGGTTTTATGACCAGGCTTTCCTAAATAGCGGTCACCCTCCTTGAAATCTGCACCTCTTGAGGTATGTGGCAGTGCCGCCATCTCTGTAATTTATAAGGAACTAATTGATGAATGCTACTACATATAAAACGGGCATCGTGGTTTGTTGGCTTCACTCCGGAATTGGCATCGACAGCGGTTGGTTCACCATCGTAGCTCAACAGTTATCTTCCCTGAGACCTGAGAGGTATATATTAAATGAGTACGGGGTATTGTAACAGGTTGATTTTAATACTTTAAGTGTTTGGACAAGCAAATATACAATATTTTTCAATACTACAAGAAGAAATCAAATGATGTGATATAACTCTTCTCAAATGCTTTCTACCAGTGACACGCAAGAGAATCATTTTTAATGCCGAAAAAGAAATGTTATTCTATGGTTTCAATTTCTTTAAATGCAAAAGCAGTTGGTTATTTTGATGCATGTGGAGTTCAATTTGTTTTTATCTAGTTCATTCCGATCTATGTGTTTTTAATCATAAATAAAAATAGCATGAATGTTTTATGAAGTTTTAATGCGTTTTCTATTTGAATTTAGAGTTAGCATACAAAATATAGATGTTAAAAGTTTTTACAAGGAAACATTTTCAACAAATTATCGTATATATATTGTCTTATCTAGCCATTTTAAATAAATAAGGCAAACAATTACACATTCGGCGGTAAACGAGGGAAATGTTTCTTAGCATTTAACCAAGAATTAATTATCACTGGATATTATTATTCCATTTTATAGCTAAGTTATTGAGGTATTATCATGAGTTAATAACCGGAAGGTTTAATATTAAGTTGTTTCTGTATCAGGATGTTTTTTTATTTTGGCTGTAGTATCATGGCAATAAAATAACCAAGTATTTATAATTTTGATAAAAAAATATGTCTGGAATAATGATTTTTTAGTATCATAGTCTTTTAATATTTTTGCTTTAAGTTCATGGAGTCGCATATATCATGGTGTTTTATTGTATAGGAGTGCTCTTAATGATTTAGTTTTACAATATGCTTTACATTGTAATATCGTGTTTATGTCAGGAGGTTTTAAAATTTTCTTTTTCATATAATTGTGTCAAAAATTCCTTGTTTTAATGTCGTAGCGTTTCAATAATTTGGTTTTACAGTTCTGGTGTTTCAATATCATTGCTTAATATTATATTTTTAAAATATTTGGGTTTTAATAATATGGATTTTAATAAATATTAAGATAATTATATTTAGCTTTTATATATTATTATAACATAATATCATAGTGTTTCTCCTTTTCTAAAATTATAAGCGCACGCTAACAACGACGCTGAGTTTGTTTTTAATTAGATTGTCATGTAATGAGTACCTAGTTACATAGCTTTTTTCCATTTGCATACTTAATGGTTTTTCTATGGAGGAATTTGAACACTCGACGGTTGCTTAGATTGTGTTTTTCAACGAAGCAAATGATATGTGTAAACATGAGTCAAAAAAGCTGAATCCCTTGGAATAAATTATACTTTATTTTCTTGCAAAATATTTTATTTATAATTTTACCCCTCATTTCGGTAACAAATACCGTATTTAGACAGATAAAATCGCACATAATCATTGCGTCATTCAAGATTGCAAAAGAACCATGGGGAGGGGGAACGATTGCATGGAAACGACGGACTTTCTAGAGGAAATAGCTTTATAATTTAGTTAAAGAAAATGATTTACGTAACTTTTTCGATGCGTAGGTAGCGTTTACTAATACTTCAGTGAATACTACTTTAAATTTCAACATATTTACATTTTCAGCAATAAAAAGAACAACGTTTGCTCTTCTGTTTTTTCCTGTACCATCTTCGAGAAACAAAACATCCAGTTTTATTTATTCCCAGTTATATTCTCTCATCGCCATACTTGCATCCTCCCCGAAAGACTTCCATTTTTGAGAAGATGTTCCATTTGTCAGTCAATAAAATTCATGCCGCATATGTTTTGCATAAACCAGTTTCAATATTGCAAGCGTTTATAGATTTAATTGTAGTTATTTCATAGGTTCCTAGAGTGTTATAGATTAGAGTTTCCATTTATTCCTGTGACTATATTCTGTTTTGAAAGTAAATATTTTAAAGTAAATGCAGCGGTATTTAATTCATTCAATAACTATCTCAGTTTGTGTTATTTATGTTAGATGTTCTTCTTGTTCTATTAAAAACACTCGTTAGCAAAGGCGTAAGTTTATATAGTAAAATGTTGGTAGTTTGTTTATATTAACAAAGCCAAAATAATTTCTGTCTCTTAAAAAATATATATAATAGTTTTTCGAATTTGGAAGAAATACATCCCTAAACACTTCAATCCTCAACGCAATTGTTATTTTAATGTAGATTTTTATGTATGTTATTGGAAATATTAATTGATACTTTTGGATAAAATGCATATTAGTTCAATATAAAATTTTTCATAACTGTAAATTCTTGGCAAACCAGTGATAAATAGATATTATGAATGCTCCTATCATGTGTCCATATAAAATTATTTTGGTATTTTCTATATATATCTGTGTAATGGTACAATATAAAATGTTTCCATGAATGTAAGCAAGTAATTGTGACATTTATTTATGTAATTTGATCTCTACAATATATATTCAACCTTTTGCATATAACTTCCGAAAAACAGAAAATTTTGAAATAGAAGAAGGTTTTTCCAACTGATTGAAAACTTAAATTCACTTCCATCGCATTTTCTGTAATTATTTTATACTTAATGGATACGGTCTGTAATTTTTCAGTCGTCAATTGCCATAAAATGTCAATAAATAATATGGAATAACGAAAAAATCAATGATTCATAGTTTAACAATATTCATGAATAATTCATATTTTATTTTGTCCTGCATCACCTTTGATGCTAATCTTAAAAACATTTTCGAAATATTTCTAAAACTAAGAAACATTGGTCAATCCTCTTAAGTGTAAAAACTTTTCCATCATTTCACAATTCAGGAATCGCTTGGAGAAAGAAAAGTTTGGAGCGGTCATAGCCTACGCGACAAATTCATATCAGAGAAATTGCTGGAGGACAATCAGGGATTGTCTGGAATTCCATTTCCGATTTTAAGGCTGATCAACGAGAGCTTAAATTCGTCGTCAGGTGTTGTTGACATCTCCTGTTCCATAATTTCTCTCAAAATGGCCGGACAGGCTATCGCATTGGCCCTTACTCTGATCACCCTTGCAGTGGCCATCACAATGTTATTCCTCTACTATTGCAGCTCATGCTGTTTCTGCTTAAATCTCCAATAAACCACCCATTGAATTGATTGAGCGATATATCCACCAATCAAGGGGTGAATGCATAAGGTTTGTACACAGATCTACTTTCATCCAACGGTAATTTCAACTACCTCATGAATTGATCATTTTAATTAATAATTTAAGTGATATCCAGATCAACGGAGGAAAATAATGTTTCTTATATCTTCAATATCTTACATCTGTTTTTCTTATGTCATTTATCTCCTAAATAATATTTTTATTTTTCTATCGCTGATGGTCTACGAAATTGACTCACAAAGTTGTTATCAGGGCTAAGGATTACTAAATATATACGGATGAATAAATTGACCCCTATCTCGCATAAAACAATGGAAATTACATTTATATTGCTGTGCAGAGCATATCAACATCCGGATCTCAATGTCGTTAATTAGTTGTGGGGGAATGAAGTAGATAGGTTTAGATTTCATTCATACGATAGTGTGAGATTTAATTTATTAATCCGCATATATTTTTTCATCTTTTGCCTTGGTTTTGATTTGTCGAGCCCTCATGATGAATTTGTGATTTGGCACCTAGGTCGTGGGTGTTATGGTATCTGTGGATGAATTATTTGTTTCCTGTGTCACTTGAAATTATTTCCACATCCTTCCGCTCATCCCTATTCCATCTCCGCTCCCCTCTGGCCTCCCTTCTCCCCCTCCACTACCCCCTTCTCCTCCTCCTATTTTCCCCCCTCCCTCATCCCCTTATCACTATCATGAATTTATATACATACACTACAAAACATGCGGGTAAAAATTTAAATCATTGATGTTACAATGAATCGTGTATGTTATTTATCATTTGTTCAAGAATAACAATAACTAATATCTTGTTTATTTAAAAATATTTGATATTAAATCTTGCAATGATTACCATTGGAACCAATTGTAAAGTATCTGAGGTTCTCGTAACTTCCTTTTATTTGGAAAAAATATTTTCATTTCCTATTACCTTAGGAACATTGCCTGACATTTATTTATTTGCAAAATGTGAAATATCTGGAATTAGTTTTTTGGAGTTTTAATTGTGTTTATTTAAGGGCAATATCAAAATTACTCTAGCAAACCTTTACGTTAGTGCATGATAATTTTAATTTTGTCAATGTTTCACTTATTGTAGGAACTTTTCAGGTTCAGGTCTACGCGTGAATTGGAAGACGTGGCGTCAGCAAAATGTCCTTTGGTCAGACATTTAGAGAAACCAGATGTTACTTGATCAAAACTGCTTCCATAATTTTAGTTACTATCCGGACCGAGTGCTTTGAGAGCGACATTGACGACAGAAGCAGGAAGGTTCGACCGTGATTCAGAGATGAAGAAATTATGGATTTTTTTTCTTTTAGCCATTTCTATTGCAACGGTATCGTTCATTGTCTACGTAGCCTTCATCATTGCTACTGAAATGATCTCCGTGCTTAGTCATGGATTAGCCCATCTATAATAATTATACTAGTATGAATTCCTCGTTTAAAAAACAAAGAATGTAAGCCTGAAATCTCTTTTGGAAAATGAAATTCTTCCAGGTGTATGATATTCATGGAAAAAAAACTTCAACCAATTTCTAAGCAGTGTCATATTATTTTTCCAAACTTACTTGCACTTTACTAATATCATCCATTTTTTTCATCCTATTTCCAATTTAAATGATGGTCGCATTTTGAATTTAATTCTCCATTTAATTTCATTAATCCTGTTTGACTAATTTGTGATATATTTTTAGAATTTTTAGAATGAATCAATTTCCTTTTGTAAAAATCATTCAAAAATTGCACTTTTATTGATATGTACTTGTTTGTATATTCCATCATACATAATAAATAAATGTACGCTCTCGTTGACCAGCATTTGATTGATGCTGTAATTACTCTTGAATTAGCATATCTTTATAACCAAATAGAGTTTTTCAAAATGCTATATATTTTGTCAAATAGCTCCATTTAAATATGTTGATCATAAGGGAGTTGAATATAGTTATTTAGTTGAAAATGAATTAAAAGTTAATAAATGCCTTGCATCAAATATCTCATAAATTTCACATTAATGATACTTCAACATTATGTAACAAAGTAATACTTGGTTTAGAAATTAAAAATTTTCATATACACTTAACAATGTTTGTTTTTTTCAAATTTATGGGGATATGGAATATCCCAAATGATGTTCTATGTGTCAAAGAAACATGACATGTTACTAAATTCTGAATCGTAAACATTAATATTTAAAAATTAAATTAGAGTGAAATATCATTGTTATCCTTAGTGAGATTAATGTTTACTATGTTTGCATATGATTATAAATTCTGCTAACTGAAACAGATATATTTTATATTGTTTCCTGATGAAAACAATTAGCATTTCCAATGTATCCCATCACACTGAAATACTGGATGAACTTAGTATCTGAACGTTTTTGAGTATTTTTTTTTTTATATATTCATCAGTAAATGAAATTTCTTAAATAAGAAACTGTACACCTTATAATTTTGATGGATACTCTAATATCCATATCTGCTGTTTGTTTGTGCTTTGGCTCACATTTTTTCAAACATTTGTCCTTTCAATTGAACATTTTTTTTTATAATGATGATATAATAATGCTGTAATCATAAAAGTTGTATATGAGTATATCAAAATAAAGTTTGAGTTCTAAGTATCTCTGCAGTTGTTTAAATAAAAGCTCTGTAATTTAATAAAAAAGTCTTTCATTTTTGTTGAAGGGTTGCAATCAAGAAATATTTCTTTACAATTCAAAAAAGTTTCCTCAAAATATTTTAAATTTTCAATTTAACCAGAGAATATATCATTAAGATTGAAGGATATAGATGACAGAGAAAAATCTATTTTATAACTACAAATATTAATAAATTCTCAATAAAAGTCCATGTAAGCTATCCCTGTCTAAGGAAAGCATTGATTGATTTCATAATTATGCAAAGTTGCTAGACTATTGTGTTAAGATAAATTTTCAAAACATTAAAAATCTTCTTATTATTTATATTAAAAAATATATTTAGGAAGTCTAAAGATGTCAATAACCATTAGAAATCAGCATATAAAGATGATGGTCAAAATTAACACTTTCTTTATGATTTCTATAGTTCCTTATATTAAGCATATGGAGGCCTATATGAATATCAAAACATCAAATATAACATGGATCTATTAGGCTCTTGTGCTATTATACTTTTCACTTAAGTAATGTGATATCCATCATTTTATCACAGGCAATTGTTAAACCATAGTCCAAGATATGCTGTGGAATGAGAACCTATGCATTGCTGGACATCAACTATCCTTGGAAAATTAATCAACAAAAGAGATATCCCAATATGTTGCAATGGAAATACTAAAATTAATAAATTTTTTCTGACATATTTTCTGAAATCTTTCAACATGCTAGGAAAGATAATATATAAAAATAGATATTCAGTGATTTAAATTTTCATTGATGTTTTTGATATCTGCCTACCTATCTCAGATGTTCAATTAATTGATTATAGATTATTGTAAAATGCTATTTAACTATATGAATACTCTCAATACACCATATGTAGCATAACTCAAAATTTTGCAGAGGAAACAGTTTTTACATTGAATGTAAGGTGCTGGCTAAACAAAAAAGTATTTTCCAATTCACCAGATATCCAAATATCTGTCAATAGATGTGTTTGAAATAATAAACTTAGTAAACGACTTTACTAAGTTTATGTGGAAAAGTAAAGTGATTTGATTATTAAAAGTCAATTTGATTTAATTGAGTAATTTATTTTTATCTAACATTTTTTTCCTTTAAATACATTACATACAATATTATCTGAGGAAATATAACCTAACTATGTTAGGAATGGCATCTTAAATGATAGTAGGCATAATATATTCTTATAAATACATTTCATACTGAATATGTTACCATATCTCCAATCAGAAATAAGCATATGATTTATTCATGGAATGAATTTCAGTTCATCTACATGACAATAGCATTTACTAATAAATGTGAGAGGAGTTTTATTTATCACAGATTAGGTTATATCTAACATTAACATATCTAATATAACAATAATTTTAATGTAGCAATAAATCCTTTTATTATCTTAAAAACGTCATGGCAATGGTTTATTTATGGGGAAAAAATGTAAGGTAAACTTAGAACATCTTTCCATTCACCAGATATCTTAATATGTACTAAACTGTGCAGGAAATGAACTATGAATTAAATGTAAGATGTTACGTAACTTTATTACTTCATGCAATAGACCAGTTACTCCAATATATGCAATGAATGTTGAAGAGCTAAATTGTTTAGAGATAATGTCTAATATATTGCTGATTTTCTTTCAATTTATCATATTGCAAAATATATGTAAAATGTCTGTATGTAAAAACAACAAGTAAAATATTTGTAAAAAGCAGAGAAATCCTAATATCACCAATTAATTGATATCCTTTACCGTGAAAAACTATCCTGGTTAGCAAAGTTAACCATGTATAGCTAACCCACCAGATGACCTTATAAATGTGTACAACAGATTTTCTAATATCACCAAATAATGAAAATGAATTGGAATATGTATGATATATATAATTACATTACTAGGCTTACAAAAACCTTTAAAACCTCAAATAACCTAATGTATATAATTAGATATAGGACTGGGTTATTTATGGAATTGAAAGGTGTTATCTAATTTAAAATATTCCTCTAATCAGTAGGCTTCTAAGAGCTACAATAGGGGCAGAGATTGCGTTATTTTCTGATATTTGATATTTTATGACATCACATTATTTAAACATATCATATGCTGCTATATCTGCCAGGAAATATGCTGTGAAAGAGTTTCTTATTCATATTAGGTATTGATTAATAATTTTAATTCTTTGAACACATTAGTAATCCGAATATCTCCTAATAAATATAAAGGCAATGGGAACTTTATGTTTAATCAATAGACATGTTCCATGTATCCTAATCACTTTACATAATTATATTGAGTGTTTGATATATTAAGTATGGTATTATTCTGTACATACAAATTCTGTAAATCTTACGTGTAATAGATGCCATCCAATCTTATAAATTCTTGCAATACACCGTATATGCCAATATCTGTTTATAGATAGGCTTGGAATAGATAATTTACTGATACTGGGCAATTCTAACTTATACAATCCCTTAAAACATTGGACATCCCATTATGTATCAATTGATATGCTTGGAAAATTTTCTTATTTGCGTTAGATATTATCTTATTTTTTAAGTTATTACTGAACACCAAATATCCCAAATACCTAGATATCCCAGCTAATAGGTTTTAGTTCTGAAGAGGATGGGCTATATATTGTAATAAGGTGTAATGTAATTATTCATGTTGATTCATTTCCCAGGTTATCTCAATATCTGCATTAACATTTGCAGGTAACTGTTTATCAATGTTTTAAATCATTTATCTTACTGGTATTATTCTATCCATGGACAACATGCCTTAATATCAGCTTATATATGTTCAAGAAATAAACTTCTGATGTAGTGGTACTTATATCCTCAATTTATAATATGCAACATATCATCAGGAATACTTTGTTACTGAATTCAAAATGCAATCTACAACCTCATGTACTCAAATTGTTCTATGTAACTGCTTATTTGGATTATTATTGGATATTATGATTTTTCTAACGTCACATACCTGTAGTCTTCCAATATACCAGATTTTCAAATATCTGCCAACATAGTTTCTGGAAATGATATAATTATGGGAATTGAGGATTTGCCTAACCGTAATAGGCCTTTCAGTACACCATATATCTTAAAAAAGCTTGTTTAATGAATTTAAGATGTAAACTAAATATATGATTGGGTTATTAGTTCTAATGCAGTAATAGATCTGTTGTATATGTGTAATCAAGTTGCTGTTGTTTTGTACAAGGTTGGTAACATTGTCTCTTTTGGGCTGGCTTGAGCGATGTTTGTATGTGTTTGCTTTTGTTTTTGTAGAATAAAAGTAGGAAGTCGTTTTTTTTTAAAACGTCACTTCCGGCCCACGTTAAGTTGAACATGTCGTCTCAATAATTGCTAAAGATCCTAAATCCTGTTTCGTCACCACGCTGCAAGAAGATCACAACAGGTTATGGGCCCAGAATGTGGAAATAGGAGTGTGAGATCAGTTTGCATGAGATAATTAGGTTCAATTAAACTGATTCCGGCCTTGTAGTCAACCGAGCTGTACTCGTAAATTGTTGCCTCGTGTTTGGATGACAAGTACAATGGAATCAAATGTCATCAACACCATCACGTACGGAGGTTCATTGCCTCAAATTGATAAATTGCGAGGATCGGTGAATTACGAGCAGTGGAAAATGGACGTGGAAATGTACTTGCTTCACGAAGACCTTTGGGACTACGTGGAGAGTGAAGTAGCAATGGACGCGTCAGCTCACGAACGAAAGCAGTCACAGCGAGCAAGGGCGAAAATATACTTGCTACTAGAACAAGGACCGAAAATGGAAGTCATGGAGTGCAAGACGGCCAAAGGTATGTGGGACAAGCTGCAGCACACCTATGAAGATAAGGGTGTGAACAGGCATGTCGCCCTTATAGACCAGCTGTTTGACATCAATTTGGGAACGTGCACAAATATGGAGGACTATGTTCAACGTTTCACAACAGTCGATGCGAAACTAAAAAGCATTGGCAAGAAGATTGACGACGAGCTGCTCGCGGTTTTGATGCTGCGGGGCCTGACGGTGGAGTACAGACCGTTTCGAATGGCTCTAGAGAATACAGTCACAGGGGTCATCAAGTCTGACCTAGTGAAGCAGAGGCTACTGCAGGAAGGGTACAAACGGGCCACAGATTCCAAGGAGCAGCAGGTTGTATTCTATGCCAAGCGGAACCAGAGGCATCAGGGAGGGTGCTCATCGTCCTCGGAGCAGAGTTCGAGTACGTCCGGGGCCAGAGGTAAGCAGAACAAGAAGTCCACCTTCGATCCGAGAAAGGTCAGGTGCTTTAAGTGCGGAGTGATCGGGCACATCAAGAGCGATTGTCCCGAGGAAGGGGCAAAGGTGTCGTGCGGGAACAGCAAATCAAGTGGTGGTGCCAAGAAAGGGAATCCAGTTTCCTGGTTGACAACCCTTCGTTGTGAAGTGGGGAGTCATAAATGGTACATTGATTCTGGGGCGAATTCCCATATGGCAAGAACTACGGAGTACTTTTCAGATTTTCGACCAGATGCAAGTGACGAAGTAACAGTTGCTAACCATGACAAAATCAAAGTGTCAGGTATTGGTAGTGCATCAATGGATTTGATTCAGGGAAGTACTGCCACCATATCAAATGTTAATTATGTGCCAGATCTTTCAACTAATTTGTTGTCTGTAAATAGGTTAGTGCAAAAGGGTACTGCTGTTTTATTTGATTCATCTGGGTGCAAACTATTTGATGCTGAAACTTTACATGTAAAGGGAGTCATTCAAGCCTCGGGAACAGAGGAGAATGGGTTGTACAGTCTAGATTTAAAACAGTGTACCTCAGGTGACAATGTTGTCAGGGAGGGTGCTGTGGGATTAGCTGCAACTACTGAAGGGAATCATTCTCAGCTATTATGGCACAGAAGGTTAGCGCACTTGGGGCATAAAAATATGCAGATATTAAGGGGGCGTGCCAGTGGTCTGGATTATCCATGTAATAAGCCTCTTCAACCGTGTGTGGCATGTGTAGAAGGAAAGCTTGTTAAAAAACCTTTCACTGTGGGACCGAGAACGGAAAGGGTGAGTGAAAAGCTGAGTTTGGTGCACTCAGACCTGTGTGGTCCAATGGACCCTCCTGGCAATAGGGGAGAACTGTACATGCTCACATTTATTGATGATTGCACTAGAAAAATTTTTGCCTTCTTCATTAAAGGCAAGGAAACACATGTTATCCTAGAATGTTTCGTAACCTTTAAGGCTAGGGTAGAAAATGAAACGGGGAACAGGATTAAGTGTTTGCGGACGGATAATGGTAGTGAGTACATGGGGCGGGCTCTGCAAGAAGAGCTTAGAGCAAAGGGAATAAAACATGAGACAACGATACCATATAATCCTGAGCAGAATGGGCTAGCTGAAAGGGCAAATCGCGTCATTATAGAGAGGGCTAGATGCATGTTATCCGAGTGCAAGTTACCTAAGAGCTATTGGGTTGAAGCATGTAAAACAGCTGTGTATTTAAAGAATAGAGTACCAGCTAAGGGAATTGGGAATGAATTACCTGAGGAGAGATGGACAGGTCATAAGGTTGACCTTAGTCATTTGAGGGTGTTTGGTTGTATTGCCTATGCTCATGTGGCCAAGGCCATGAGAAAAAAGCTAGATGCCACATCCAAACGGTATTACTTTGTCGGATATTGTGAGGAATCCAAAGGTTATCTCCTGGCGAATCCTGAAAACATTGGACGAGTAACAAAAGCGAGGGATGTAGTGTTTTTTGAGGACAGTTTCAGGGAAGAGCATTTAACTGGGAAAACATTGAGGAATACAATTATTCTGCCTGAACTTTTAGGGGGGGCGTGTGTTTCACCTCCCAGCCCCAGACAGAGGTCAGCATAAATGATCAGGCTGAAACTAATGAAAACACTAGCACAAGTAGTGAGGGTAATAATGATACCTCAAACATTGAGACTGAAGGAAGTGGTCGTGTCTATTGTGGGCAAAATTCAAGCTCAGGTGATGATAGCCAGAGGGAGGAGAGTATTGATCCGGGAGAAAGTAGGTATCCTGTTAGGAATAGAATACCAAAGGAATTTCCAGATCATGTTTTATTTTTGGCATCAATTAATTCAGCCTGTAATCAACCAATGTCTTTGTACTGTGATCCTCAGACTGTTCAAGAAGCTTTGTCTTCAAATGGGGATGAATGGAGGAAGGCCATGCAGGAAGAATGGGAAGCTTTAGCAAGGAAGGGCGTCCTTTCTTTAGCTGATTTGCCTGAAAACAAAAAAGTTATAAAATGTAAATGGGTTTTCAAGCGAAAGGTGAATGCAGCTGGGGAAATAGAGCGTTTCAAGGCAAGGCTGGTAGCAAAGGGTTATTCCCAGGAGTATGGTATTGATTACCATGAAACATTCTCTCCTGTAGTAAGTTATTCTGCCTTGAGATTGTTGATTGCATTGTCTGTGGAGCTAGATTTAAATATCACTCATCTAGATGTGACTGCAGCCTTCTTGAATGGTGATCTTAAAGAGTCAATTTACATTGAGCAGCCTGAAGGTTTTGTAATTGAAGGGGCGGAGAGTAAGGTGTATTTGCTGCTTAAGGCAATATATGGTTTAAAACAAGCATCCAAGGCATGGTATGACAAATGTCGGAGTATTTTTAAAGGTCTTGGTTTCAAGAATTTGACAACAGAATCATGTATTTATGTTAAGGGTATTGGACTTGATATTTGTGTAATAGCTGTATATGTGGATGATATTTGGTGTTTTGTAAGAATGGTGACACTGTGAACAAGTTAGTTTCATCATTAAAAAAACATTTTGAGCTGAAAAATCTTGGAGAGGCCAAAAGTATTCTAGGGATGAGGTTAACTAGAACCAGTGAGGGAATTGAACTGGATCAGGAAGAGTACATCAAAAGCATGCTGGTTAAGTTTAACATGTCTGATGCTTGTGCAGCCTCTACACCCATGGAAGTTGGATTGGATGTAGCTCCTGGAGATCCAGATAAATGTCCTGATGTACCTTATCAAGGATTAATTGGTTGTTTAATGTACGCAATGACCTGTACTAGGCCTGACATTGCTTTTGCTGTTTCAAAATTAAGTAAGTTTAATAATAGCTTTAATATGGAACATTGGAAGTTGGCAAAAAGGGTTTTGAGATATTTAAAGGGCACATCAACGTATCGCCTTGCCTACTCAAAATCTGGTGGGTTCCTTGAGGGCTATGCTGATGCAGATTTTGCCAGTGATAAGATTGATAGACTATCTCGTACAGGGTATGTTTTTAAATTTACTAAAGGGGCTGTAGCATGGGAAAGTAAAAAACAATCCTGTGTGGCTTTATCCACAACGGAAGCAGAGTATGTCAGCCTAACTGCTTGTGCCAAGAAAGCTATTATATTGTGTTGAATCCTGAGGGAAATTTTGAAACAGGATTGCAGAAAAATATTTGGCACAGAATCTGTGTGCATGTATAATGACAATCAGTCAGCAGTTAAGAATGCCAATTGTGTTGATTTAAAGGAAAGATCTAAGCATATAGATGTAAGGTTCCATTTTGTAAAAACAGCTGTGACAGATGGTAAAGTGTTTGTGAAATTTAAGTCAACACATGAGATGCCTGCAGATATGCTAACTAAAAGTTTATCTAAGAAAAAGCATTTTAACTGCATGAAGGATGTGAATGTCTGGGGCAACTAGATTAAGTGAGGGTGTTGTATATGTGTAATCAAGTTGCTGTTGTTTTGTACAAGGTTGGTAACATTGTCTCTTTTGGGCTGGCTTGAGCGATGTTTGTATGTGTTTGCTTTTGTTTTTGTAGAATAAAAGTAGGAAGTCGTTTTTTTTTAAAACGTCACTTCCGGCCCACGTTAAGTTGAACATGTCGTCTCAATAATTGCTAAAGATCCTAAATCCTGTTTCATCACCACGCTGCAAGAAGATCACAACAAGATCCACTAAATAATTCTTTTAATATAATTAATATCCCAAAACCTGCTAATTAATGTGCATATAGCTAGTTCTAAATCGTCAGTAAGATGTTATCTAAACTTAAAAACCCTTTTTTAATAAACCAGATATAACAATTTCTTATGAAATAACATATTTACTACATTTCCATGTATAAAATATAATGCTTTTCCTATTCAAGCTATCCTTAACTGTGTATAAAGAGATCCTTTGAATATGTTTTATCTTAATGTTATGTTCATTTATATGTCAAAAAAAATTTGTTTAATAAACTGGATATCCCAATATCAGAAAAGAGAAGTGCAGGGAATAGGTCATTAACTGATATTATTATATTATGAGATAATCTACCGGTTAAGGTAGATTCTTGGATGGACACAACTATCAAAATAATATTTTCCAACTCTATACAAAACACAATCAAGCAACCTACTCTCTTTTTCAGGTCTCTCTTCATCTCTGTGTACTTCCTTCCTTCCTTCATCCCCTATCTAAGTCATTCTTATCCCCTTCTTCATGCCCTTTCCCTGTTTGCCATTAACATTCTGCCCTCTATTACCTTCTGAAACATCCCATTATTGCTGCTCAATACGTCTTTCATCCATTTTTCGTGCCTTCATAGGATCTCTCTCAATAAACCCCTCTCCTCACCCACCACTACCAGTACTTCCTAATTTTTTCTTTCCTTCCATTTCAACTTATTCATTCTTATCCACACCTACAATTCATCAGCCTCCAATCAATGTCTATCCTTTTGCTTCAGTGATTAGGCTTCTACGGCACATAGGTATGCTTCCTATCAGTTTTTACGAGTCTTTTCTTAACCTCCCTGCTCCACACCCCTGATATCTATGCCCTCCTTCTTGCTAGCACAATTCTTCTCCTTACATCCCAACTATTTTAATCAAATTGGTGGGAAAATAGTTCCGAGATATTTAACTGTACTACCTACCCTTTTTTTCACTTCTTATTTCAATGTTTAGCTTAGCCTTTGTATTTTCTGGAAAATCGCTTACCCTTAGTTTTAATAATGTTGATTCTCATCCCATATCTATTGCACTGAACCTCGAATTCACTCAAGTAATGCAGCTTGCTCAGCACACAAGTAATGCTTGCTTGCTGACTGAAAACTGGAGTTTTTTTTACCATGTTTTCCTAAACATTTCAGTAGTTCCAAAGCAATGTTTTCTTATTTGCTTTCAACTCCTTTAATGCCCTTTCTATTTCATTGTAGAGTATGCCTGGGCCTAAGCTATCTTCTTCTACGTCATGTTCCTTTTCTATGTCTAACCTTGTTGGCCTAAGTTCTTTACCATACAGTGTTTCTATATATTCCTTCAATCTCTCTTGGATTTTTATTGGTTCAACTATTATCCAACCCCAATTATCTTTTACTGTTAGCACAGATCTTGCCTTCTCACCTCACGATAATAACTTAACCTTGCTGTATAGAGCACCAATTTCACCCTTCTTCTGTAAACTTTCCATATCCTTGCATTGCATTTTCCACCATTCTTCTTTTGCTTTATTTGTAGCCCTTCTCAATTTATTGTTTAACTCTTTGTAATTCATTTTACCTAACTCTGTGTTTATATTCTTCCATTTTCTTCTCTCATTCATCTTTGCAATCATCTCTTCCGAGACCCATGGTTTCCCTATCCTTTTCCCATTAAGGGTTCCTTTAGAGTCTATTGCAGTTTTGGATATAACTTTTTTGATACATTTCAATTTTTCTTCGATAGTACTCAGCTCTTTACCATCATCAATTATTTTCTTTACAACCTGCTGATACTTCTTCCTTGTTAATCCATTTTATGCATCTACATTCCATTTCCAAACTGCCCACCCATGCCTTATCTTTTTGAAATGGACTTTACAAATAATAACAACTAAACTGTGGTCAGAGTCTACATCCATTCCTGAGAAATTGTGCAAATTATTAGACTCTTTTTTAAAACTGTGCCTAACCATAATATAATGTAACTGATACCTTTCTGATTCAACTGATATTTTGCATGAATTCCTATGCCTTTGGTGGCTTCTAAACCATTTGTTGGGTTAATGACTAACCCCTGTCATCTGCAGAATTCAATTGCTTCCTCCCGACGTTCACTTCTCGTGCCTAACCCATAGTCCCCCACCTCACCACCATCTCTTCTTTCGCCTACCATCACACTCCAAGCCCCCATCACTATTAAATGTTTCCCAGGAGGAACACATGTAATTATATCCTCTAACTGATCCTGCATCCTATCTACTTCTTCCTTCTTGTGGTTGCTCGGTGGCATGTATACCTGAACAATGACCAAGTTTCCAGTTCTGCTTTTTCTCTACCACTAATATTCTCTCACTTGCTTGCTTTATGTTGACTATGCTTTTTCCTAACTCTTTATTTAATATTATGGCAACACCTAGTTGGCTCTCATCCCTACTGCTATGTATTATTCTATAATTATCATTCCAGTAATCCCCGCTATCCTTCTATTTCCCCTCACATAGCCCTAAAACATCTATATTACCTCTTTCAATCTCTTGCCTTAAATTCTCTAATATGCCTGTCCTCAACATTGTCCTGGCGTTCCATGTTTCTATTCTAACTACTTTCATCTTCTTCTGTCCTGCTACTGTTTTTCCCCGCTATAAGGGTTTCCTGGGCCTCCCCTGCCAGGCACGATACATGGCGACTTGGGCCAGTTCCCATAGTTGCCAGGAATCAATATCTATCATGTGTCCAACATTTTTTGTGAGAATAATAACTGAGGCAGGTTCATGTTGCCATCCTCAATAGTTTTGTTAACATGACACAATCACTTAATGGCCGCCTCACTGGGGTCAGATGCCTTGGTAGCCACCTCTCTGAGGAGCAGACGCTGCGTGGACTACCTTTCGTCTGGCTTCTAACCCTTGACCTCGACCTATCTGGCATAGGTGACCCTACCAGGAGCAATTATTATTACTCCCACCAGCACAATTCAAGGGGTCATTGGAATGGACAAGCCCTTCCACCACATCAAGGTTGCAATCCATGGGAGGGTAATTGATATGACATAGGTATAATTACAACCTTAAACATTCTGTGAATGCTCCAGAAATCTCAAAACTGTCTGTAGATATGCTTGGAGTTGGTTATTTATTAATGTTTATGATTATCAAATAAATAATATGCTGCTGTATAATATTCCATAATATCACTCCAGTAATCCCTGCTATCCTTCTATTTCCCCTCACATAGCCCTAAAAAATCTATATTACCTCTTTTCATCTCTTGCAAAATATTCTCTAACTTGCCTGTCCTCGACATTGTACTGACGTCCCATGTTTCTATCCTAACTAATTCCATCTTCTTCTTCTGTCCTGCTACTGTTATTTCTTCCCTTCCAGGGTTTTGTAGGCTGCCGGGCATGACACATGGCCACTTGGGCCAATTCCCACAGTTGCCAGGAGTCAAAATCTATCTTGTGTCCATCATTTACTTGAGAATAATAACTGAGGTGGTATCACGTTGCCTTTATTCAAGGTGTTTTTACATGACACCATCATTTAATGGCCATCCCACTAGGGTCAGTCGCCTTTGCAGTTGCCTCACTGTGGAACAGATGCTACGTGGTCTACCTTTTGTCTGGCTCCTAACCCTCGACCTGTCTTGCATGGGTGACCCTACCGGGAGCAATTGTAATTACTCTTACCAGCACACCTCTAGGGGTCATTGGAATGGACAAGCCCTTCCACCACGTCAAGGTTGTAGTCCATAGGAGGGTAATTGATATGACATAGGTATGATGATAACCTTAAACATACTATCAATGCACCAGAAATCTCACAACTGTCTCTAGATATGCTTGGAGTTGGTTATTTATTAATGTTTATGATTATCAAACAAATATTTCAGTTGTACTCTTATTTATGTGTTTGGAATAGATTATTTATGGATGCTACGGGTTCTATTCTTAGAAATTCCTTAATGCACTATTTATCTCATTTCAGTTTAATATGAGCTGTGTATACGTTAGTTATAGATATAGGTATTTTATAGCCATATAAAATCTTATTATACATCAGATATATCAATTAAAGTCTAAGATATTCAAAATATGGGTTTATAATTGAAGAAATATCTTATCTTAGAAAATATATCTCAAAATAATTTGGCAAAATATAACTATGGATATTTTTTGAATGTGTTATTTATTGATATTGGATGTTAAATATCATAAGAAATTAATTCTACCCAGAGCAGTCTCGAAATTTATTTGTCAATAGATAATTGGTATTTAAATGGATGTTAGGTTAGGTCAACCCTGTATACATGCATGTATCTTAATTTCTCTCTACAGATTATCTAATATTGGGTTATGTATTGATTCAAGATGTTATATAGCCTTAGTAATTCCTGCCATTCACAAAAGTATCTCCTCATAAATCTACAGATATTATGGGAATGGGTTATTTTATGAAGGTAAGTGTTATCAAACAATTACATTTCATTTTATCCACTAGCTCTTTTAATATCCCTCAATAAATATGCTGGAGCATGTCTTTAAGGGATGTTAGGGGATATATAAGCTTTTTGATGTCTTGTATACCTTGTTTTCTCATTAAAGTCTGAAATTTTTCCAGGAATGGTTTGTTCATTAATTGTATGTGTAATATTTTCCGGGAAATATAATCTTTTCTTGAGAGATTTCTCGCCTCATTATCCTACTTTAAAAACTATGGTGACAAAATTCAGAGACGTTAGAAATAAGATTCTTTTCTCGGACTACAACTGTTTAGAGACACAAGTGTTTCATTGTTGACAGTTATGTTATATTAATGATATAACTTATAAGATAACATTAAATAAACAAGATTCTACTGTGTCACCATTTGAAATTAAAGACGCGGCGTAACTTATTCATGCTAATGTTGGTTTCGAAAAATTCTGCAATTAAAATAAAATTGTTAGGGATAAGCATGATATCATGATCAATCAAGATTCCTACGAGAACCTAGAAGTCTTTAGACATGACATGGTCAACTATTGGGAGTAACGTCCGATATATACCGCATGTATATGGCATAAAATAAACAAAACAAGATTATAACATGTGAAAATCAGTTTTTAAAAATTACAATTAAGTTCTCAATTTACTTGGGCATTGAAAAACTGAAATTATAATAAAATATAATGCTTTTGCGACACTTTTTCAAATCTGAATCCTGGTAGCATAACGAAAAAAAGTTTCTTTCGTCGTTTTCTGAGACACCATTAAAAAACTTAATGGCCGCAGTAATGACCGCAATTTATTGTCACATAGACTGAGCAGAATAAGGAAAAACAAAGAAATGACATTGTAGAGTTCGCTTACACCACTTTAATGATGTAACTGTCAATAAATCGGATTAATATTTACTATTCACTGCAAGTACGGTAAAAGATGTCTAACATTTATATCACAAATGAATTTCTCGTAGAAAATAACCAAATGAATCAATACAGTATACCTGGTAATAAACAAAATTCGTTCGAGTGTTTCGATCTCTTTAAAGATGCAATGATATACCCTAAATTATGCAATTATTGGCATGAAATGTGTGAAATAATGACAAAAGACATGATTTGGCAGAATTTCAAACACAAACACTTTATGCATGGCGAATTTATACTCATTCACTTATTCAAAATATAAAAATTGGTAAGGGATTGGAGACAAGAGCCGAAGACTTTCATGAAAATATTAGATGACAGGCATTCAGAAATTTTAGGCGCCAAACCAACTTCCTCTACGGAGAATAAAAACGTGGTTCCTTCGACAATTTTTAAGAATAAATTGAAAAACTGAAAATAAATCAATCATTATGCTCAAGACTTAAGATTCTCACAATAAATGTTGCTTTTCGCTTCTCTTTTATCATATGTCATTTATTTTCATTTCTAGTTGTACATTTTACTTTATTTTGATTTTACAGCGCCTCTCTCGGAAACTAGTCCAACTAAGAAGTTATACAATTCTTCCTCATTCAAAGTGTTTGAATAAATCAGCTGTTTTCATATAAGTTCCGGTCAATGCTTCTACATAAGCGTGTGGCTGCGAAAGTTTAAAAGTTATAAGTGCTGCTATTTTCAGTTGGTTTCAAAGTTTTCTTGTGTCAACAGTTCCACTGGCGTCATTTCTACAGTTTGAAAAAAAAACGAAATCTCATTTGAGTAAGTTGTAACAACTTTAATTTAAAGTGACCCACAATTAGTAATATAAAAGTTGACTTATCAATTTTTTTTGCTTTTTGTCATGAGCGTTCATGAGCAGTAAATGTTTGCAGTGGACTTAATGTTTTGACAAAATTATTTCGAAAGATCTAAAAAGAAAAATTTTTAATCCACGCTTTGACATAAATACTCCGTAGAAGCTTACCTCAAACTTTAAATTATGTAATACTCTGGTTTGATAAGAATTAAATGAGATTTATATCAATATCTGATGAATTAAATGAGATTTATATCAATATCTGATAAATCGTACTCTAGGAACGAAGTTATTCTTTTAAAAATTCAAAATTTTGATCAGGAGGGGCAGATATACATATAATATATTCATACTTCGATAAATACACCTTTAAATTCCTGCTCCACTCTAAAATACTTTTTAGGAAAGTCAGTTCTAAGCTAAAGAATGTCATTAAAATTTTACTTGGATTATTTACACCTAATTAAGAGAGTAGATATTTCAAATCGTGTACTTGGCACGACACAATGGCACGACATCCAAAACTTTTATATCTCTGCTCAAACCGTGGATTAATTAAGCATATTGTCAGGTTTGAATTGAAAATGAGTATTAAACATGTAATATACGAAACACAGTTTAAAATAGTGTGATCTCCATATTATCAAAGCAATAATTTTGAAAGGTCTCAAAAGTAAATCTGTCATCAATGCCTGTATATACTATTGCATGCATTGCATGACTTAAAGTAAATGTCAAATAGGTGAAAAAAACGATTTAAATTTATTCATACATACAAACACGTCATTTCAAAAAATAAGAAAATGGTATAAAACGCAATACTTTACAAGAAAGTAACAGTAACTTTAACGGAGTCACCCGCTATGTTTTTTTTGCTTTAAAGCCCCCAAAATTTCAGACTGTAAGAGGACGTCTCGGTAGCTTAATTGGTTAAAGCACTCGGCCGGATATCGAGGGATCCGGGTTCGAATCCCGGTCAAGGCGAATGATTTTTACTCTCTGAAATGGTTTCAATACTATTAATGAAACACTGTAAATTGTATTCATGGTTCGACAGTAACACAACTTAAAGGAATTGCGTTAAGTATAATTATTTATATCAATGTTTCAATATCCATAAAAATGTAATTTTATATATTCATGTACCAAATATATATAAGGAACACAAGCTTCTATTTGAATTTTAAATGTTCGATCTGAAACATCAACGATGAATAATTATAATTAAATTTGGATGCTAAAAGCCATTAGAAACACATTTTCTCCGCAAAGAAATAGTATAGAACAGCAAAGCCTATTCATGGTTGGAAAGTAATACAAATTAAACTTATTGAATGGAGTCTAATGATGTATATTTATGTTTCAATAGGCACAATAAAGAGATTTTATATATTCATGTACAAAGTATGAATATGAAACACAAATTTCTATTTGTTATTTAAATTTTCTATCAGAAAAATTAACAAGGAAGAACTATTCTTAAATGAGTATGAATTAAGCCTTTAGAAATACATTTTCTCCTAAAACAATTCAATAATATAATTTTAAAAATAAAACATGTTTGTTTTATCCAAGAAAAAAGATAAGCACGTTGATGTGTAGGTTGAAAATCGCCTGATAAAATTATGAAAAAGAATTTTATTGGGTATTTATGCCATTCTCTGATATAATGCATCATAAAACCATGGTCTCAGTTAAACATTCAAGGCAAGATTCAAGGGCAAAAACCTAAGAATCATTTCCATGGTTATAGTTCAATAAACTTTAAAATCCTAGTCAAACTGTATATTTCTTAAGAGTTGGATCAGATCGGCTTTTATATGAGAATTGAATACAGTCATGGAAAAACATAATTTTAAAAAGACAGTTATAGCTTTCATTTTTCAAAATAATTGCTAAAAATTATGAAAATGTAGGAATTCTGTCTTGAGTGAAATACGGGTTAATATGATAGAAATGTTGGTTGAAGAATCTCAGCTGAAAAAGTAAATTAATGCAAAGGTATTTTGCAAATGTAATGCTTTTAATATGGAGAGTCCGGATGGTACGCATGATGCCATTGCAGTAATGAGATCACTAATGAAAAGGAATATAGAATACAATTAGGATGTATTTACCTGTTGCGTACTCATGAGTGTTTTGCAGAAAATAAGACTTGATTGGAGAGAAAGGAGATTGATCCGCAACCTGTACATGTCTCAGACTGCTCAGGTGCGAGTGGGGAACGGAGAGTTCGGATGGGCAGTGTTAGGAAGAGGGCTAAGGCAGGGTTGCCCATTGTCACCGGTGCTGTTTAACGTATATGTGGAGGAAATGATTAAAGAGGCATTGGAAGAACTGGAAGTAGGTATTAAGGTCAGAGGGCGATACATAAATTCGCTTGCGTTCGCTGATGAGCTAGCATTAGTTGCCTAGTCAACAACGGGTTGCAAGCATTTCTGAGTGAATTGGAGGTTCAGTGCAATAGATGTGGTATGAGAATCAATATTAATAAAGCAAAGGTTATGGTGGTTTAATCCAAGAAAGAAAAATGCTAAGGAAAACATGAAAATAGGAGGGGATAGAATAGAGCTAGTAGAACAGTTTATCTCTAGAAGTGTCTTGGACCAACATGGTCAATGTAGTGTGGACATAAGGAGAAGAATTGCGCTAGGCAAGGAGGCTTTCTCAAGGAGGAGGGAGTTGATGACGGGGACGGTGAGTAGGGATGTTAAGACAAGACTCGTTAAAACTCTGATATGGAGCGTAGTACAATGTGGAAACTTGGTTACTGAAGCAGGAGGATAGAGATAGATTGAGGCTATATCAGATGTGTGGGTTTGGAGAAGAATGCAGAAGGTGAAATGGACCAAAATGAAAACAAATGAGGAATTATTGGAGATGGTGGGTGAGGAGAGGGGTTTCTTGGGATATCTTCCTATGGAGTTATAGCTGTTATTTTTCAAAATGAGTGTTAAAAATTATGTATGATGGAAAGGAGACAAACTATGCAAATTTCACAGGAATAGAGATTTATTCACGACCCGGGTTTCAAACACTTAATGTCATCTTCAGGCTAGTCAAGTGAAATTTGCATAGTTTGTCTTCTTTCCATCATGGATAAATTTCACAAAGTTAACCCTAATACCGTTCGGTTTGTTAAAAATTATGTAAATGTAAGAATGCTGGCTGGAGTGAAACATATGTTAAATAATCTCAACTGAAGGAGTAAATTTATATGAATGTATGTTGTAAAAGTAAAGCTTTTATTTTCTCAAGTATTTCATTTAACAGATTTGCCCAAACACTTAAAATTCTTCAAAGTCCTAACATTAAGGCTATATGCATTTTTTTCAGTAACTCTGCCATGACCCATATGAGTTCTTGTAGGCATCTTTAGAGACGTCTTTCAAAGTCTTTGCACATGGCTGATTGAAATCACTTTTTTAGACCAAAAATGTGATTCTTGCAGGGCTGCCTTAATCCAATGGAACAAAAGAAGTCTTTTGGAGCAATGTTGGGACTAAAGAAGCATGGGGTAGCATTGCCGCCTGGCATTTGGCCAGGAAATTACAGAATCGTTATGTTTTATAGCAAGGCACATTGTCTTGAGTGGGTTTGCATATAGGAGAGATGTCTTTTCCTGTTCTGATGACCCTTATTTAGAGTTGTCAGTATATCCATGTAATTGGCAGCATTGCCAGTATGTCTCGGAGCAACAAACCTTTAATGGACAAATGCTTTGCTGTTTACTCCCAATATCATTGCTGCTAATTCTCACTTTTATGAGGCACAGAGACTGGTAGATGTGCCAGTCAGAACTTAAGCATTCTTTGTTGGAATATAAAAACGAGGGTCTATCGCCAGTGATAATATTGTTTTAATAGTCTAATTCACTTTTAATATTTTGTAAAGGTCCACTGAAAACTTCTACTCAGTCAGTCATTAATTACAGAATGGGCACCCAGTGATTGAAAATAACTAATATGCTATCACTTCCAAAGTATTGAAAGCACTGAGACATGTGCATAAGGCATTGCTTAGTGTCTCTCTCAATCTACAGCAAATGGTTTGGTTTTACTCTGACCAATAGGAGTGACATAGGAAATTGAATTCCTTTTCTTCAAATACCCTGTATATTATGGTTAAATAATTAAAACAATGAGATTTCAATCCATGATGGGACACTTTTATACCATAAAAAGAAGGTTTTCGCCATATATTCTTTAAACAGTTCTTTTACAGTTGTAACAAGGGAAATAATAATCCATACTTTAAGATAACCAAAAATTAAGTGTACAGTTCATAAATATGATTGGGATAGCGAGAAGATCATGTTGCTCCATGGCTACACAGCAATACTCCAAATGATTCATATCCCAACTGAGAAATACTTAAATCTCTCATCAGATTGGTGTAAAGAGGTGAAAAGAATGTTTTTATAGGTTTTAAAAATATATTTTCATATAATTAATTATTAGTTGTTGATATGAAAACAATTTAATCACATAGTTGATGTATTAAATTTAAAAAGGATGGCTACAAAGAGTAAGGAAGGGATTTATAATCCAATGTTGGATATGAAAAGCCTTTAAAAATTGTAACTTTTAATAATTCCATTTAATGATCTGGAAGCAAAACAAATTTTATCCTTGGTGTAAAATAAATCATAAATTCTGCTAATTGGTTAGATCAGATAGGTATCCATATAAAAGTTATTTACAATTATGGACGGGTCATGGTGGCCTAGTGGTTAGAGCGTTGGACTACGGACTATAGAGGGTCCCAGGTTCAATTCCTGGGCAAGGCACTCTGGGCACCTGCAGCTGGACCCATGCTAATTCATTTTTCGGGTTCCAGATCTTCCTGGGAAACCAAAACCGGCACAGGGAAAGGAATTGACCCTCTACCCTGATGTGTGAATATTCACATCCTGTTTAGCCTGGTACATGGGTGAGCTCTACCATCACCTACTAAACTGACATTCAGGTTGATTACTGTGTTCATGGCTTTTATGGCACAATAATGGACTTAATATAGTTTAGAAACACAGTTTTATCTATATTGTTGTAGATATATTTCGAAATACATGCCTTAAATGTCAAACAATATAAGATATGTCTGAACAATTACTGTTAAAAATCCTAGCTGAGTAATCTTAATCTGTATATTTATGTATGCTAGGGCCATTAGACCGAAAAATTAGATTGAATCAATTATTTCACACAATTAGACAATAAAAACTTGATTAGAGCCTTGTATTCTTAAAATGATTTTGAGGAGGTTGTATGAAGAAGAATTTTAACTATAAATTAACTTCAATAAACGAAATATAGAGTACACTGAAAAAATATATTATTGTGATTAAGAGAACTCTAAATTGACTTTTACACTCATTTTTTGACATAAATATGCCGTAAAATTCCTGATCCAACAGAAAATTACTTCATTTTCGGGTCAGATTGTTATATAAATTGCTGTATCTTTTGTCAATTAAAGATCAATATAGACATTTATAATCCTGGAAATATAAAACCTTTCAAGACAAAATAATATCAATAATATGATCAAGAAAAAATATAATATATATTTCAGTCATACATTGGCATAAAAACATCGTATATTGCTGACTGAAGTTTGTAAAATCCTAAAGTACTCATTACAAAAGCATTCATATAATATTTCAATCAGTTCATAGACACGGATAAAAATTAGAAATGTTAGTTTAGTTAGTCTAAATAGTCAAGTTGGTTGTCCAAAATTAATAAAAAAGAAAATTATATGCCAATATTGGATTATAAGTTATCTGACATTCTCATTTTTCAAAATGTCCATAAATTATGATCATTGGCTGAATGGCTATTACTGGACCATGATGCCCATCTGTATCAATTGCTTCTCTGCCCAAAAACCAACTCCTGAGCTATCATTGTTGGCCAGATTAGTGGCTGTGGGCACCAAGGTCAAGTTCACTGAGCGTGACTATTCTTCTTTAATAAGTTAATCCATATACATTGTAATTAATATATTATTGAGCTGAAAAATCATTCCTTTACCTCTATGCAGAGAGGTAAAGGAATGATAAACACTCATATCAATAAACATATTAATATGAGTATTATTAATCTTAAAATGTTTCAATAAGTTTATCGTGCAGTGTAGGCCCTCCAAAGTGATGAAAAACTCCCTGGCGTTAATGCTTAAGGGTTCAGGGACAGGGATGGATTATGTAATAGTCTATTAATGGAGTACCACTCCTTTCTGCTATTGGGCTGTTTCAGTGAACATGTCTATGGCCTGTTCTGCCCATGGTAGGGCAAGTTTTCTATTGAATATCTTATTTTCTTGGAGTATTGCCCACCACTTGATGTTTTGTTAGAACACATGAGATATCAAAAGCAGCAGCAGGAGTTAGTAGCCATCAGATCCATGCTACCCACAATGAGAGAAGCCTGCTGCTTTGGGAATATCATAAGTACAAGTTTAGAGATGATCGGTTTAACACTATATACTCTTTTCTTGGATATTGTGATCAATTGGACCGACAAATCCCTGTGTTTTTGTAAGAATTATTGCAGAAAATATGAATGGATTGGAGGGACAGGAGACTGATCTGCAACCTGTACATGTCTTAGACTTCTCAGGTGCGAGTGGGGAACGGAGAGTCCGGATGGGCAATGTTAGAATGAGGGATAAGGCAGGGTTGTCCATTGTCACCGGTGCTGTTCAAGGTATATGTGAAAGAAATGATTAAAGAGGCATTTGGAAGACCTGGAAGTAGGAATTAAGGTCAGAGGGCAATACATAAACTTTGTTACGTCGCTGATGATCTAGCATTAGTTGCTTAGTCAGCCAAGGGGTTGCAAGCATTTCTGAGTGAATTGGAGGTTCAGTGCAATGAATATGGTATGAGAATCAATATTAATAAAGCAAAGGTTATGGTGGTTTAATCCAAGAAAGAAAAATGCTAAGGAAAACATGAAATTAGAAGGGGATAGAATAGAGCAGGTAGAACAGTTTATCTCTAGAATTGTCTTAGACCAACATGTTTAATGTAGTGTGGACATAAGGAGAAGAATTGCAATGCTAGACAAGGAGGCTTTCTCAAGGAGAAGGGAGTTGATGACAAGGATGTTGAATAGGGATGTTAAGAAAAGACTGGAAAAAATTTGTTTTTGAGCGTAGTGATGTATAACGTGGAAACTTGGTTACTAAAGCAGGAGGATAGACGTAGATTGGAGGCTTTATCAGATATTTGGGTGTGGAGAAGAATGCAGAAGGTGAAATGGACCAAATTGAAAACAAATGAGGGAGTATTGGAGTTGGTGGGTGAGGTTGGAGGTTTCTTGGCAGATCTTCCTATGGAGTTATAGCTGTTATTTTTCAAAATGATTGTTAAAAATTATGTAAATGTAAGAATGCTGGCTTCAGTGAAATATATGTTAAATGATCTCAACTGAAAGAGTAATTTTATATGAACGTATGTTGCAAAAGTAAAGCTTCTGTTTTCTCAAGTAATTCATTAAACAGATTTGCCCAAATACTTAAATTTCTTCAAAGTCCTTTCATTGAGCCTCTATGCATTTTTTTCAGTGACTCTGCCATGACCCAAATGAGTTCTTGTAGGCATCTTTAGAGACGTCTCTCAAAGTCTTTGCACATGGCTGATGGAAATCACTTTTTTAGACCAAAAATATGATTCTTGCAGGGCTGCCTTAATCCAATGGAACAAAAGAAGTCTTTTGGAGCAGTGTTGGGACTAAAGAAGCATGGGGTAGCATTGCCGCTTGGCGTTTGGCCAGGAAATTACAGAATTGTTATGTTTTATAGCAAGGCACATTGTCTTGAGTGGGTTTGCATATAGGAGAGATGTCTTTTCCTGTTCTGATTACCCTTATTTAGAGTTGTCAGTATATCCATGTAATTGGCAGCATTGCCAGTATGTCTCGGAGGAACAAACCTTTAATGGACAAATGCTTTGCTGTTTACTCCCAATATCATTGCTGCTAATTCTCGCTTTTATGAGGCACAGAGACTGGTAGATGTGCCAGTGAGAACTTAAGCATTCTTTGTTTGAATATAAAAACGAGGGTCTATCGCCAGTGATAATATTGTTTTGATAGTCTAATTCACTTTTAATATTTTGTAAAGGTCCACTGAAAACTTCTACTCAGTCAGTCATTAATTACAGAATGGGCACCCAGTGATTGACAATAACTAATATGCTATCACTGCCAAAGTTTAGAAATCACTGAGGCATGTATATACCGCATTGCTTAGCATCTCTCTCAATCTACAGCAAATGGTTTGGTTTTACTCTGACCAATAGGAGTGACATAGGAAATTGAATTCCTTTTCTTCAAATACCCTGTATATTATAGCAAGAATTCAAGAGCTCTACGGCCTCTAGGTTAAATAATAATAAGGGGGAAACTCCACTGGCCGTAAAGACAGTTGTGACAGTTTTTTACGGCCAGTAAAGTTTCCCCCTTATTATTTTTTAACCCTGTATATTATGGTTAAATAATTAAAACAATGAGATTTGAATCCATTATGGGACACTTTTATACCATAAAAAGAAGGTTTTCGCCATTTATTCTTTAAACAGTTCTTTTACACTTGTAACAAAGGAAATAATAATCCACACTTTCAGATAACCAAAAATTGAAGGTGAAAAGAATGTTGTTATAGGTTTTAAAAATATATTTTCATATAATTAATCAATAATTGTTGATATGAAAACAATTTAATCACATAGTTGTTGTATTAAATTTAAAAAGGATGGCTACAAAGAGTAAGGAAGGGATTTATAATCCAATGTTGGATATGAAAAGCCTTTAAAAATGATAACTTTTAATAATTCCATTTAATGAATTGGATGCAAAACAAATATTTTATGCTTAGTGTAAAATAAATCTTAAATTCTGCTAATTGGTTAGATCAGATAGGTATTCATATAAAAGTTATTTACAATTATGGACGGGTCATGGTGGTCTTGTGGTTAGAGCGTTGGACTACGGACTATAGAGGGTCCCAGGTTCAATTTCTGGGCAAGGCACTCTGGGCACCTGCAGCTGCATCCATGCTAATTCATTTTTCGGGTTCCAGATCTTCCTGGGAAACCATAACTGCACAGGGAAAGGAATTGACCCTCTACCCTGATGTGTGAATATTCACATCCTGTCGGGCCTGGTACATGGGTGAGCTCTACCATCACCTACTAAACTGACTTTCAGGTTGATTACTGTGTTCATGGCTTTATGGCATAATAATGGACCAAATATAGTTTAGAAACACAGTTTTATCTATATTGTTGTACATATATTTCAAAATACATGCCTCAAATGTCAAAAATATAAGATATGTCTGAAGAGTTACTGTTAAAAATCCAATCTGAGTAATCTTAATCTGTATATTTATGTATGCTAAGGCCATTAGACCAAAAAATTAGATTGAATCAATTATTTAACACAATTACACAATAAAAACTTGATAAGAGCCTGATATTCTTAAAATAATTTTGAAAAAGTCGTATGAAGAAGAATTTTAATGATAATTTAACTTCAATTAACCAAATATAGTGTATGCAGGAAAAATATATTAATGTGTTTAAGAGAAATATAAATTCAATTTAATATCCATTTTTGGACAGAAATACACCTTAAAATTCCTGCTACAATAAAAAATTACTTCATTCTTTGGTCAAATTATTAGATAAATTGCTTTTTCTTTTGTCAATGAAAGATTAATATAGAGATTTTTAATCCTCGAAATAAGACGCCTTTCAAAAGATAATATTATCAATAATATGATCAAGAAAGAAAATAATATATATTTCAGTCATAGTTTAACATAAAATTATGATATATTAATGACTGAAATTTGTAAAAACCTAAAGTAGCCATCAGAAAGGCATTCATATGATATTTTAATCAGTTTATAGACATAGATACAGCTTAGAAATGTTAGTTTAGTTAGTCTAAATACTCAAGTTGGTGGTCCAAAATTATTAAAAAAGAAAAGATTAACTCATTGTTGGATTATAAGATATCTGGCAGACTCTCATTTTTCAAAATGCCCATATATTATGATCGTTGGCTGAATGGCTATTACTGGACCATGATGCTGACCTGTACCAATTGCTTCTCTGCCCAAAAACCAACTCCTGAGCCAGATTGTCGGCCAGATTAGTGGCTGTGGGCACCAAGGTCCAGTTCACTGAATGTGACCATTCTTTTTGAATAAGTCCATCCATATACATGGTAATTAACATATTATTGAGCTGAAAAATCATTCCTTTACCTCTATGCAGAGAGTATAGGGCTATAGAGTCATCAATAAAGATATTAATATGAGTATTATTAATCTTAAAATGTTTCAATATGTTTATCATGCAGTGTAGGCCCTCCAAAGTGATGAAACACTCACTGGCGTTAATGCTTAAGGGTTCAGGGACAGGGATGGATAATGTAATATTCTATTACTGGAGTACCACTCCTTCCTGCTATTGGGTTGCTTCATTGAACATGTCTATGGTCTGTTCTGCACGTGATAGGGCAACTTTTCTATTGAATATCTTATTTTCTTGGAGTATTGCCTACCACTTGATGTTTTGTTAGAACACATGAGATATCAAAAGCAGCAGCAGTAGTTAGTAGCCATAAGATCCATGCTACCCACAATGAGAGAAGCCTGCTGCTTTGGGAATATCATAAGTACAAGTTTAGGGATGATCGGTTTAACACTGTACACTCTTTTCATGGATATTGTGATCAATTGGACTGACAGTTCCTGTGTTTTTATTAAGAACTCCCAAGTATTTTAATTGGGAATTTTTAAATTTAAATTTGATTTGGGTAAAGTTATAATTGATTTATTCTAATAATTGGAATTGCAAGTTCTGTTTCCAGAAAATTTATAATGGTAAATGCAAATAATTGATTGATCGAATTTAAAAGCCAATCCCACAAATAAGAAAAAATTTTAATTTTAAACTTTTCTTGGACAAATTTTGCACAATACTTGGCCCACCATTTCAGAATCACAGGGGATACTGCATGTCCCTTAGGCAATATAGTGAATGCAAAAGTTTTATCATTAAACTTTATGCCATAATACTTCCAATGGCAATAGTCAACTTGCAATTGATAAAATGCTCTTTTAAAGTCTAATTTGGCCAGGTAGGCATTCCTTTGTATCAAGGCGATGGCTCTAACTGGTCCTAAAAGGGAGAATTTTGGCGTACAAAAATACTTAGTAAAAGGTGATAATTCATCAATTACCTTAGCCCCTTAGCTAGTTGGTTTGTCTTACTTAAATGGCCTTAGCTATAAGGATACACTTAAATGCATATTTGATCCCCAGGGTACTGTGATACCTGCCTTAACCAGGGCCTGTAAATAATAACACAGGCCAACAGTGGTTTTGGTGCCGGAGCTTTTAATGATGATTTAAAGAACAATTAAGATGCTGAATCCAATTATGACACTAGTTTTTTCCTATCAGCTATAGTTTTCAAGATATAAATATGTTGTTACTTACGTAAAAAAATCTTCTGCATGATGATATGGCAATATTACATTAATAATAAAACCTACTAAATATAAAGACTTGATTTATTTCTAGGGCTGTTAAATCACCCACAAACACAACAGAATTTTACAATACAATTGAACACAAATACTAACATTTTTTACTGTAATACACAAAGTGAAAAGAAAAAATACATGACAACATCACTCAACACATGGGAAGCTTCTTTTGCGTGATTTTCTTGAGTGCACTTTGTTCAAACAGTCTCGTTTTAAGCACCAGCAGTAATCTGCCATCATATGGTTATCCCATGTTCCTTGGTAGCAAGCTTTCATTGTTTTTATATCCTGGTGAAATCTTTCACCTTGTTCTTCACTTGTGTCTCCTAAATTTCCAAGAAAATTGTCTAAGTGGCTGTGTAGGTAGTGAACTTTTGTGCTCATATTACATCCAAGTGATTTGAAGTTACTGAGCATAATGTTTACCAGCTCAATATAATTTTCACTTTTTTGATTTCCTAGAAAATTTTTTATGACCTCAACAAATGACATCCATCTAATTTTTTCAATCTCATCCATTGACTCGACAAAAGCAGGATCCTTTGTAAGTTGTCTGATTTGTGGCCCCTCAAAAATACCAGCTTTAAGTTTTTCAACACTTATATGGGGCATCTTTAGTCTTAAGTAGCCGAAGCATGGTCCATCCTTGTCAAGAGCCTTTACAAATTGCTTCATTAGGCCTAGTTTAATATGTAGAGCCGGTAAGATGATTTTCTCTCTTTCAACTAAAGATTCAGCAATAATGTTTTCTTCCCCAACAACCAAGTTTTCTCTCTTAGGCCACTCCTTCTTAATCCAGTGGTTTTGTCTGTCCCTGCTATCCCAGAGGCACAAGAAACAAGGATATTTTGTGTAGCCACTTTGCTGCCCAAGAAGAAAGTTCATCATTTTTAAATCTACACAAATCACCCAGCGATGTTCCTGGTATTTTATTTTCTGTAAGGCCAATGCTATTGTATCGTATTCTTCTTTCATTTTAGTTGAATGAGTGATTGGTATTCCACCAAACCTGTTACCATTGTGAAGAAGTACACATTTTAAACTACGCTTGGAGTTATCAATAAACAAACGCCAATCATTAGCATCATATTGCGATAGTAGTCCCATTTTTTCCAAAAGACCTTTGTCTAAACAAAATGTAAGCTTTTCTTCTTGAGTAAAGAAGGGTAGCATATCCTTTTCCCTGGTGCGATAAAAACTTATTTTTGTATCGGTACCGGTACCGTACCGTATTTTTGTACAGGTACCGTATTTTTGTTTTTAATCTCATTGGCCTACAATATAAAAATATACATAAAACTTATTGGCAGTTTATTGAAAAAAAAGGAACACCGCAGAGTGGTCATAAATTAGTATACTTATAGATTTATTTAACTTTGAAAATTATTTTCCGGAATATATCAAATATTAACAACTAATCGTAAGATGTGCCATATCTAAAAAAGTAGAGCTGTTAAATAAAAACGGATTTCATATTTGGATTCCGCTCTACAAATATACTTAAAATCATCACAAAGATTCCTGGCACCAAAAAACAATTTTTTTTGTAGGCTTGTGTAATCGATGTTACATGATATTGGCATGGGGTAAGACATATAAGGCACATCCTGAGGTTTCAGCAGCATGGCTACAGTGTGCAAAATTTTGGTATTGATGTACCTATTATAGCGGGTCATGGTGGTCTAGTGGGTAGAGTGTTTGACTACTGACCGGAGGTTCACGGGTTTGATTCCCGGGCAAGGCACTTTGGGCACCTGCAGCTCCACCCAAGCTAGTTGATTTTTCGGGTACCAGATCTTCCTGGGAAACCATAACCGGCACAGGGAAAGGAACTGGCCCCCCTACCCTGATGTGTGAATATTCACATGCCGCTGGGCTTGGTACATGGGTGAGCTCTACCATCTCCTCCTAAACCGAACTTTGGGTTGATTTCTGTGTTTATTGTTTTTTTTATGGTACCTATTATAGTATCCAGAGTAGGGGTTATACATCTGACAGGACACTTGGGTCCTGTTCCAGGTCTTTAAAGATTTGTTTCAAGTTTTCTGGCATGGATTCTTCCTGTGCCTCCTCCAGGATGGGGGCCAGGATATTCCTAGACTTTTTGTAGCCAGGGATCTGCCATTTTATATCTAAATCTCTTTTGGTATTTGGACTTTTCCTGGTTAGGTTGATTGTTGTCACTGCTGCTGTCCTTCTGTGAGTCATCGTTGTCAGACAATCCCTGACTTGAGTCCTCTGCAGGGAAGTCCTCAGGGGACTCAATCACTGCTGAGTCGCACCATTGGAGCAGGACCTCTTCATCCATGATGATGAGGGCCGTAGGCATGATCAGCTCATTCAGACATTCATGGCCAAAACTTGAGGATATACCATTTCACATAAATTCACCTTAAAATTCCTGCTCCAACTGAAAATAATAAATACTAGAATCAGTTAGTTGAAAAATGGTGAACAAATACAATTTTTGTCATAAATATAATTTAGAAGCACAGTTGTTAAATTTACTTTTAAAAACCATTATCTATAGAGTCAAAAAGGAATATTTTAAAATTCATACCAAGGTTTTTACGGCATTGATTGCATGTCTCTGCATTTTGGTTTTCTTCATCCTCATTGGTTCTCATTTGGTTTGGATAGTTTGACTTTCAAATTCAAATCCAAATTCAAATCCAGCCTGCAACTTTAGGTCATAGAAATTTTTTTAAGCTTTCTCGTCCAATTTATATAGGACTGGTAGTCTAGTACCCTATTTCTTAACATATTGGTATGGTAATGGTATAACCGCAATATTGAAGAGAGACCAAGGACGGTAAAAGTCTTTCAATATTTAATCTATAGCTTCTCAAATCTCATAGTCTTGCTGTGAATGTGTGTGGAAGAGTGACACTTCTATTATGCATAGCAGTGTATTACTCTCCTAACAACCTCATATAAATCAGTCAAGAAAGGTTAAAAAATATTATCATCATAAAAATACAAGCTAGATGCTCAGCAAAATTAGTATCACCAAAGGACCACAAATGGCCATAATTAGTTAATTCAGGGCATGACAAGCATACACCTTGGAATCCAGGCTCACAATGCCTGCACAATACCTAATATTAAGGTAAGATAAGCCTTAAAATAGGATTGAAATGTTATCTGGGGAAACATTATGTTATAGAAAAAAATTTAGCTTAAAATATTTCAAAATTATTGTCATAAGGGTCAAAGCAAAAAGAGTAACATTCATGATTGGATATAAGAACTCAAAACATTAGCCATTTGTTACCCATAATTAGACCAAAATACTTCATAAACTACTTCTTAGACTTTTAATTAGAGATAGCAAAGACAGCCAAGTCATGGATGGGCATAAAAATCTGAAAAGATAAATTATAATTCATTTCAGAATGTATTTATTGTTAAGAAGTCTATCTTTCAGTTTGATTCACTTGAAAATATGGGCAGATCAGCCAAACAAGAATTTTAGATTAATTTTTTGAGAATGTTTCACACTTGAATCAATGTTAGAGCTTTTAAATGTCAAAAGGAGTGTCATTTAGGTTAAATATTTAAATAATATTCAAGTCTAGGGCATTATTATACCAAAAAAGTATTATAAGCTTTAAAGTGTTCAAGAAAATGGTAATGAGGGCAAAACCTAAGAATTTTGTCATAAGATTCCAGTTAAATATCCTAAGAAATGTGTTAAAAATTGCATTTTGTTTAATAATTGGATCAGATGGACATGGACATAAGAATTACACATTACCATGGGGATAAAAACAATTTAGATACTCAGTTCTATATTGACATTTTTTTAAATCAATAGCTAGAAAATCTGTAAATAAAAAATATAGTCAGAACATGTAGTGTGTAAAATCCCAGATGATTTTTTAATTAGTACATAATATTGTAACAGAAAATCAAAGACTGAGTTTTGAACTCATTAAAATATAAATCCATAAGCAAATTAATTAACCCTAAGGTCGATTTGTTAGGTGATGGTAGAGTTCACCCAGTACTATGCCTAACACTATATGAAATTCACAGATCAGGATGGAAAGGCTAGTTCCTTTCCATGTTTGGGTTTTGGTTTCCCAAGAAGGTCTGGTACCTGAAAATTCATAGCTTGGGTTGAGCTGAAGGTGCCCAGAGTGACTTACCTGAGCAAAAAATTAATTGTGAAAAATGTTTTTTGAAACATATACCTTAGAATCAAAGCTAGGGCTTTTTAATCTCAAATTTAGGGGCCTTCAGGTTTAAATTTTGGAATTTTAGTTCAATCTAGCACATCATTTTGTTATTAAAATAAAGTATTAGCTTAAAAAAGTACAGAATAATGATTATGAGGGCAGTAACCTAAGATATATAGTCATGAATCTTTATAAATATACTACAAAATCCCAGTTAAAATTATACCTTGTTTAATATATATAAGATTATAATAAGATAGGTATTAAAATAAGGAAAAATACAAATTAATGGTTTAAGGAAAATTATTATCAGAGTAATACCTTGAGATTTTTAAATGATGATCAGAAAGAGTTGAAATAGAAAATTCTAATTGTGATAATTGTGGATCATTAACATGCCTTAATATGCAAGCTCAAGCACAAAATCATTTAAATCTAGTACCCGATGGCTTTAAAATGAGATTAAAACCAACTTTTGGAATAATCTACAGTTTGAAAATACAGTCAGGGTGTTAAAAATCTCATATTTTAATAAGGAATGCTAATAATGAGTATAAAGTACATGATTAAATGTATTTACTGTTTAAACTCCCTGATTTAACCTAAAACTACTTAATTTTATGATCAAAAGGGTTTTTAAATGGAAATGAAATAATTAGTGTGGCTATTTATTAATATTATATCAATGCACCTACAAGAATAAATGGTATTTTCTCTGCTCAAGATGTAAAAATACATAATATAATATATAAAAAACTATTAAATCGGTTTAGATGCCATTCCCGGACATATAAGAGATTATAGTACATCTTGAAAATATGGTATAAGAGTACATGGTACAAGAGTATTTCTTAAAGACATGGTATAAGCTTAAAAGATTCAAGCAAATGATTTGAAAACAAAACTATGGTATCATGTCCATCATTTGAATTAAATACACCTTGAAATCCAAGTGTACACCTACATTTGCTTCATACATTGATGATATTGACATTAAAATGATAGTTACATAAAATATTACACCAAATTAAATATAAACACAGTGTTAGCTATGTTTTGTAAATGCAATGGCTAGAAAGTTTAAAAATCAAAGATAAGTCAGAAGATATATAAAATAGAAATTTCTATATATTATTACATGCTAAGTTCATAAGAAATATATTTAGATCAATTAATCGGCGCAATAAAACCCTAAAATTAGGAAATTGTTTTATATTCTCGAAACAGTTATTATAAAGTTCTAAAAATAGAATATAAAACCATTATTGAGCATCAATAAACAAACAAATACCTTTGTGCTAATGAATTTGGTTATTTGACAGGGATAGTCAACAATTTGTTATGTTCGCATTATTGGACATACATTAATCAAAAAATACTTATTTTAAATGAAAGTTACTTAATTTTATTGTCTGATATGTATAAAATTTAGACTTTAATGCATTCAGGGGCATAACTATATTATAATTATGTCTTTGAAAGAAAATATGATGCATTCTTGGACATGTGTACTAGTTTTGAATATTTAATCCATAATGGATATCATATATTGTCTATATATAGCTTACAATCCTAGATAAAACTGAAATTACTTGAAAATATGGTCTATTAAGTAGAGAAGAGATTTTTAAATCAATTATTGGACAATTAAAATCTTAGAAATACAGATAAGGCTTTGAGAAATGCAATATAATGATCAGGAGTGCCAAAAACTGAGAATGATATCCTTGGTTGGACAGGTTTCATTTTAAATTTCTTGCTATATATGCATTCATAGATATGTAAATTAGATATTTGGAAAAATCCTAATTTTATTGATACTTGGAAACAATTATACCTTTATAAACATTGTTTATGCTTTGAAAAATGAAACAGTATAATTATAACCACCTATATATGTGTATTTAATATATGTTTTTACACTTAACTGTACATTATAATCCTTATTCCTACTGAATATTACATGCATACTATCATCATCTGATTGTGGTATAAATGGATGATTTTAAATCATATCATGGATTCAGAGAGACCTTTAAACCATGGTGATACCTTTATATTATTAACAAGATGGTCCAAAAAGTCTTTCAATGAGATTTAAATCAATTTTTGGACATAATCATGACTGTGGATATAGTTATTGGTTCAACTTACTTAATCAGATGAATATCCTCATGATGAGAATAATATATAAGAAATTATTTGGTTTTGTTCTAAGAAGACTTATTTTTACAACATTTTTAAAAATATAATTGCCCAAAATTGTTATGTTACTCCATGCATAATGAAGGTAATACAATTACATTTTCCATACTGATCCAATTGGATGTAAAGGGAATTATTTCCTTAAATTAGGTGAAAAAACGGCTAACTTTGTCATATTGCCAATCTCAGTTGTCTGAATTCTATAAAAATGAGAGAATTTTATTTGCAAAATTCTGCCCACCAACAGTAAAATGGAAAACTAACTGACAGGAACCTTCAGGTGAAATTTCACAGCATATTGAAAATGAACATGATTATTTGGACAATGTTATCACTGGTGATGAAACCTAGATTTTTGAATACAGAAACAAAATGAAATCCCCCTCTGAGTGGTACACTGATCAGTCCCTCAAGCCCAAAAATGCAAGAATAAGGAAATCAAAAGTGAAAACAATGATCATTGTCTTTTTTGACAGTAAAGGTGTGGTCCATAAGGAGTTTGTTCCTAAAGAATGACACTTAATGCTACCTACCACGTGGATGTCCTGGAATGACTACGTTATCAGGTAGAGAGAAGACATTTCTGCCTACTGGTTACTCCATCATGGCCACTTTTCCTGCCACAACTCCCTACGAGTCCTTCAGTTCCTGGCCAAACACCAGATGCCAATGCTGTCCCACACCCCCAGTAATCCTGATATTCTCGAGCAGACTTCTCTTTGTTCCCTCAGATTAAGGAGGCCCTGGAAGAAACCACTTTTTCGTCCAAAGAAAAGACCCAAGCAGCTGTGACAAAGACCTTGTGAGAGGTCCCTAAAGATGCCTTCATAGATTGATACGGTTCATGGCAGAGTCGCTGAAAAAAAATTATAGAGGCTTACTGACAGTACTTTGAAGAAATTGAAGTGTTTGTGCAAATACGTTCAAAACATATCTTGCAAAAAATTAATATACTTTTGTTATGCGCCTTGTATATGTTCATAAACTACTTCAAATTTTTTCATTTCTCCTTAACGTTAGCAGAATTTTCTAGAAAGCAGGATACTTTAAGTAGAAGGGCAATGGTTCTGCTGGCGATGGGTCAATTGAATGGATTGTGCCTGGAACTGAAAATTGGATGCTTAGCCCCTATTCCTTCAATTTTATTAAGATTTAACTTGTGTGAATAACTTCAAAAGTCATATTTGGTGTACTTATTTTGTAATATCCTTAAGAGCTTTCCTATGCTTACCTTGATACAATCTTGGTACAAAACAGTGCATGCTGGGAAGGCACATACTATGAAGGTGAATAACCAGTGATTGGGATGATAGATTGATTGAGTCCCCCTCATTATGTTTTTCTTGAAGCTATTCCTAGTGTCAATCCCTGTCTAGTAGCAAGTACGAAGCATCGAACACAAAGTATATATTTATAATATCATGATGTCCCTATCCTATAGGCAGGAAAAGTATCCTGTATGTATTAATTCCAAAATCAATGTTTCTTTCCTTCAACTAAAGCTGGAGCAGGTTTTGGGTCTTTGTAAATATTTACATGTCAATCTGGGAAAGAAATATTTTCAATTTACCTAATGACGCCAACTTTTCTTTTCATCCACAAATTGTTGCTTTAATTAGCAATAAATGGCTTATTATCTAACGTCTTTACCCCATGGGTTAATTATTTTATATGTATATTTTGACAATTAATGGTGCGGTTAACAAATAATTTGTTTGAATTCTAACCCCTTTAAATCTGTTGTTCTAGGACATTAGTACAAATACGAGAAAAAGATTTATCGCTATTCCTTAACATATTTTGTGCAACACAAGGGAAGGATAGTTGACGCTAATAATGAATGAACTTAAAAGTTTAAAGGGTTAGGTGAAAATTCGTCAATCCTATTCAGACTGCGTTCAAATCTGCGATAATTATCGATTCCTCCATAGTTGTACCGTGTCATCAGTTCATATGACGACTTTCGACATTTTTTCCTAATTAATATTACTACAGGTATTGTTGCATCAGACGTATTTCGTGTTTTTCGTTAAAATGAGAGAATTAAATTTCAAGGAGTCCATAAACTCTTCGTTTTAGAAAAATTAATTCCTAACGCAATTCATAATAAGTTGAAAAAAGTATGCGGAGATTCTGCTCCATAAATATAAATCGTTCAAAGGTGGGCAAATGAATTTAAACGTCCTCCATACATGCCTCGAATATGAACAATATGGATGACGGCCAACAATCGTAGACATGCTGAAAACCATCCGAAAGGTACATGATTTCTTGTTGGATGATAGTCGAGAGAAGGTGAGTGAGATGGCCAAGGTCTTGTTTGGATATCGGATGAAAGGGTGGGAAATGTCTAGCCCAAATAATCAGGGATGCCGAAGTTATGCGAAAGTTGGGTGCCGCATATGCTGAACGGCAATCAAGAGGAAATGCGCAAACGATATTAGCACCAAAGTTTGCACCGATTCAGGAGGGATCCGAGTGATGTTGAAGGGCGATTTGTCGACAAGGGTCCCCCGCTACCAGCCAGAATTGAAACAGCAGTAGACGAAGCAGTGGATTGAAACCTGTGATTCAGCGCCTATGAAAACTAAGTCGAACATATCTCCTGGTCATGGCCAGTGTCTCTTGGGAAGCGAAAGAGATCCTGTTAATTGATTGCTACCTTGAAAAAGGCATAAGCAATCACATGCAAATATTACTACAACTTTATTAACCGGTTAGGCGCTGAAATTTGCAAGCTGAAACCTGACTTGAAGGAGAAAATATTAACTTTAACCAAGACAAGGCACCTGCTTACAAAGTTGCGGTAGCGATGGAATAACTACGGTACTTGGCGATCGATTTGCTCAGCTAACGCCAACTATTCTCCCGATTTAGTATCATCTTTACTTTCTTCATCAGTACTTTCATCTATTCCCCAACTCAAAGAAAGTTGTTTCAGGGGAGTGATTTGCGTCAATGCATAAGTAGACATGGTTGTAGATGGATATTTCACAACCTTCCACACTGATACTTCCGGCAAGGAAGCCTGATGTCGTAATAATACTGAAACAGCTGCATTGAAGTCATGGGATGGTACCTAAATAAAAAATATTTCTCAACTGAAAATCGCGGTCTTTCATTTTTGGTCAAGAACGTTTAACCTTATTCTCTTATTATATTTAGGCATGTAAACAAAAAATACCGGGACCGTAAACTTCTAGTTTACGGTCCTGGTATTTTTTGTTTACATTGATTCACGACCGTAGCTACGTTCCTTTTATATTTAAAATATTTAGACATTATTTTGTAGTTTTAAAATTATTCGTATTCAAAACTGAAAAATATCAATTCAAACTCCTACTTTTTTCCGTTTCCACTGATTTAGTAAATGCATTATTTCTGTGTATTTTTTATATAAAAAAAGACCAGAAAACCATGAAATCTACCAATCAAGTAGAAGATTATATTATTGCTTTACTCTAACAGCGATTGGGATGACAACCTAATCAGTGCAAGGTTTGCTAGATAATCCTTTTGTCATTTTCTGTATAACTAATATATTATACTTCTATAATTCACATGTTAACATTTCTCGTTTTTCTATTACTAGGCTATTAGTATTAAACATTGCCTCTATTGAAAAGGATATTCCCAACTTTTCAAGTATAAAAATGATGAAATTGATTATTAATGAATTTACTACCTTTTTTATTTCAGATGACATTTTTCTAACCCTGACTCTATCATTTGCCGGAAAAACCATTTCAAAATCCTCTACCAATTACATTCACGAACCCCTTTAATGATATTAAACCTCGGCTTTGTTTTTCTAAAGAGCAGAGATTTTTCGTCGCCAAGGCAAAAGAAGATATTGACCTTTGATTCTGGAGTTCCTTGCCTGGAAATTAATGGAGTATTTCGGGGAGACTTTCCGAAATCTCTTCGACCACATGATAAAATCAGGATTGATCCACAGCCTCAGGGACGAACTCTACAGTGAATTGAGGGAGATATACAAGACCCTCTACGATGCTGAAAGTGTCGACAAATCTTCAAGCAGTGTGGACGTCAACTGTTTTATAGACTCCAAAACCTCCAATTCGAAAAACGATCCTGAATCGGTAAAATAGTCCTTGAACTTTTCAGTCAATATGTGAAGAAATGTGTTTATGTTTCTATATGTAGAGTTTTTCCACAAAAAAATTTGATATAATAATGTTTTTACGCATAGTTCTCCATGTGAGAAATGTTACGAAATTCTGCAACACATATGATGTTTTAAACCGTGAATTGACGTTGTTATGGGTCAGAAATTTCAGTGTAATAATGAAGTGGGATGAAATATCTGTAATGTTTAATGAAAAAATAGTTTATTTGGTCAATATAAGGTTTTAAATTGAAGAAGACATTTATCGTCTATCTTTTAACATCCAATGAGTACATTATCAATGCTCATGGGGTCTAATGTCATTAACATTCCTTTTTTTTTTAATTTCCTCTTATTATTTAAAGAAAAGGAGATGAGGTGGTGGGATACTAAAGACCAATATTTAAAAAAAATTGAGTAATTATTTGCATGCACGATATCAATTAAACTTCTTCTAAAGTGTTTTGCATTTCTAAAAATACCAATATTATTTTTTCAGAAAACATTTAATAAATATCACTTTTTAAAGCATTTTTCTAATTGGACATAAAATTGTGTATTAAGCTTTGTAGTTGAAAAAGTTTTTTCGTTTTAATATCCTTGGTATTATAACAAATATATTTAGCTCAAATGAAGCCCTGAATCAATATATCATTGAATTTAAGTAACTTGTTAAATGAATCAGATCATTTAATGTTCATACCAAATCCTGAATTCACCGATTTTTTAAGGGATAAACAAAAAGGGAACACCATAAGCCAAAAGTAAAAACCAAGATTCGCATAAAAACGTTAAAAATAAAATGAAAATATTCGGGAAAAAGATATTATCTTAAAGAGTTTGGACCCCATAAGTACTTTAATGAAAGTAACTTTTTCCCAATGATTATATGTTTTCTTGCGTTTCTTTCAGCGAACCGTCCATATGATGCTCAACGCCCTTGATATCATGGGAAGTAAATACATGATGGAAGGAAGCTACAGCGTGGCCCACCAGTGCTTTAAACTGGGTTATTCTGGTTTCGTGGAACGCTTCAGCAAAGATTTCTACAAAGCAAGAGACTTCAAGAAGAAAATGGCGAAGGCTCTTCTGCAGATGGGCCAATTAAATGAATTGTGCGAGGAACTGAAATCTGAGGCTGACGTTGATGCCTACACGACCACTCTTGACGGGGATACGACCATCTACTTGAAGTATGCCTATGGTTGCTGCCTCATTTACAAGAAACGTCACATGGATGCCATTCCATACCTGTCCCAATCCTATTTGGGCCAGATGGACACAAACAAGGCAGTAAGGATATTTAATTTTTACTGCTACACATTGTCACAAATTTAAGTATTCCTTTGATTTAAGATCTCATTTTTTGAGCGCACAACGATAATGACGTAAAATTGGTGATGTAATGAGTCGGTGAGGATTTCTGCGGTGGACGTTTTTGGATTCCAAAGTCACATTTAGCGAAATCCGTAGTTAGCTATTTCATCGCGCGAACTATTATAAACTCAAATAGCAACTGAAGAATAATTATTCGGTTTCATATCAAGGATTTTAATTTAAATATACAAGGAACGTAGTCGTACGGTCGTGAATCAATTTAAACCAAAAATACCGGGACCGTAAACTTGAGTTTACGGTCCAGGTATTTTTTGTTTACAAGGATTTTAATGTTTTCATAATTCAAATATTCAAAAAATTTATCAAATTATTGGGCATAATAATCATAACTGCTTTCAAAAATATACATATAAATACATACCTACAACGTACAGTATGCAGATATTTGCCAATTGAATAAAATATATCTTAATATATAACTTAAATATACATATAAAATTAAGTTTACACCTAAACATATACATGATTCATAGAAAAGCAATCTTGCGAAACTCGGCTATTGGGGTACTGCCAAGAAATTTTGGACTCTATGGCTGTGGGAGTAGATGTGGATGCTATAATAGGCGACCTTTTAAAAGCCCTTGTGAAATTAAGTATGCACCTATACTTATTTTAATAATGCAAAGTACCACACAAAAAAACCTCTCCAAAATATTTATTGCATTAGGACTGATGGAAAAGGAGGTGAACTTTTAAGAGATGATTGTTCAATGATAACCATTGATTTCGGGACTACTCAGCAGGAATTAAATAAAATACATTTTAGGAAAAGGAGTAATATATTTAGTAATAATGATTTCATCTTTCATCTGTGAGTCTTAAATACCGAACGCAAGACATTCATTAAACAAGTTATTGCTTGCATATTGATTATATGTATTTTAATACGAATTTTGCGCTTTCCTGAGTTTTAGAATTTTGAGCTCTCCTGAATGTAAAAGTATCACATAAACTCATCCATTAAATTATTACAATTATGAAGCAGTTATTTTTTTTATTAACCACTATTTACTATTTATAAGTCAATTAGGTGATGTTGAATCATTTACAAGTTGCCAAATGAACAAGAGAATTATCGTCCAGTCTTTTTTTTGCACTGAGAGTCATATTTTTTTCATTTTAAATTTCTAATTATATAATTGTTTTAATTGCAAGAAAATAATTCTACATTTCATGTTCATTTTACATTGGTATAATATTATATGGTTTCTCCTCAATGAAGCGGGGTCACGATTTAACGCCCACACATAATCAATTTTATGCTGACATTATTATTGTGAATCAACCGACTGTATTGAAATGTGGCTGCCTTTTTAATTTTCAGGGCAATATGGAAGTACTAAAATCTATCCTGGGCATTATAAGCGAACAGATGTACCGAGGGAAAATCATTTTTTCCGTCAAGATGACCTTCAGGCTCCTAGACATCTTCAAACCTCGATTACTTCGGGGGGACTGTCCACAGGAGGTCATCGGATTCTGCTCAGTCTTCGCCCGGCAACTTATAAGAAGGAGGCGGATGTCGGAATTCTTTACAATGCACAAGAAAGTGGCAATGATACGATCAGAAGGTTGTACTCTCGAAACTCATCTACTCATCTCAGCCGTGTGTTGTTTCTACAAGACGGGATCGTGGCATCATCGAACGGCTATATTGTGCATCGTCGAATTCCACAAAAGACTCTTGTCCACGCTATCCACTGGAGGCATTCTGACATTGAAGAGATTGATGGTCACCTCCAATTTGATCCGTTGGCGCGCCAACAAGGAGAAAGCTGATGTTATTCTGAAGGAAACATTCAATGCAGTCTCCAAACGTTTTAAAGAAAACGAGGCAAAACTTAAAGACTTCCGGGCAATAGCTAACGGGAATGTGTAACTCCAGCCAATGTTGGTAAGGCTAATAGAATATGCCGTGAGAAAAAGTGAGAAGCATTTAATATTTGTCCTAATTTTTTTATTAGGAAGAAGACATGGAGTTTTGTACCAGTTGGGAAACAGGAAAACTAGTTTATGTGTTAACCGTTTTGAAATCTTGAGGCATAAGCTTTATTTGGATCATTTAATTTTAGAGATTTTATCAATGTTGTGTCAGTCCCAACAACAGTTACACTCATACACACTTTATAATAAAATACTGTAATTTGCTTAATGTATTCTAATATTCAGTGTTTTTTAAGGAATGGTAAATATATCACCCGTTTCTTCATTCAAAACTAATCATCAAGCGACCATGGTTTGGTCTTAGACTTAACTGGAAATGCTGGACGGCAGTAACATCATGGATTTGTGGTTAGTTATAGAGAACTGTGAATATTTAACACCTGTTCTTGAAATTTGGAATACATTTTGCAGAAAGGGTAGCCCATGGATAGTGTGTTACAAGTTGTGAATTTCCTGATTATTTTATACTTTATGCTACAAGCATGATTTTTATAATTTTAATTGTATTGAATATGAAATTTTATATCCATTTATTACATTTTATAAAATATTCTTGTAAAAGTTGGATAGAGTTAATTCTGAGAGAGAATAATAGTTATCTTTTAGTTAAACAAAGTAAATGTTATGGAACGGAAGAAATATATGTTGTTTTTTACAAAATCTTTTTTCATTTTCTAAATAATTATAACTTATATTTGTTGAGTTTAATGCACTCGAATGAATGAGTCCAGGAGTTCCTACAGGAAAAAATCTACCGCTCCACTCGACCACAAACACCACAGAATAACAACCCCACATCTGACGCTGGACTCAACCTTTGCACAACCTATTTCCTCGGATCCCAAAGACTGAAAACCATTCTCAAAGAACTTTATCCAATATTACATGATAATGACGCGACCACATCCTTACTGCCCCAATGCCCCTCTGTCGCTTACAGACGACCAGCCAATCTCAGAAACCTTCTGAGATCCACCAACCCTTTGGCACCCCGCCCTGACAAATTTCCACATATTTCCCCTACCTGAAATCGCCCCCGATGTAAAACATCTCCTAATCACCTCCTAAAAGTCTCCTAATCAGATCTGCTCCCCTCTCCCCACATCCCCTCATTGTCCCTTCACCCCGTTCTCACGCTAATTGCCTCTCAAAAAATATTATCTATCTTTTGTATTAAGAACTCCGTAAAATTATTTTACCCTAATATGAGCTATGGTTTTAACATTATATACCATTTTCAGCAAATTTATTTTAGAAAGAATTTGATTTAAACAATGTGTTACAAACACGTCCTTAGATACACGTACACTGTAAAAATTATTCACATGTGTACTAACTTAACTTATTAACATATTTGGTAAGACTTTTTCGTTACTTCGGGCTCATTTTCTATTTGATAATAGCAATAATGAAACAGGACCTTGTACAATGCCAAATTAATTAAAAGTGGTGGCATGGGTGACGATATTAACATAAGAAAAAGCTCTACCAAAATGAAGTGTTTATTGTAAATTAATATCTACTCATATAAAATTATTCCAAAGTTTATTAATTAGGTACTAACAATAAAAACTAAATATTTGAACATGAAATAATTTGTTATAATGTTGAAATATATGGTTTAAAAAATTAATGAGCCTGATCAAATAGTTTATACCCAGTATTGTACATTCCGTAGCTAAATATAAATTGAAATGCAATATCTAAATGGCGACTTGAAAGGTAGAATTCCCTAGCACAATTCCTTCACCTTTTTATTAGCAATTTAGAAAATCAAAAATCAAAAAAATATGCCAGTTCCAGTTTTGCATGATTTCGTCGATAGACGTAAGCATTTTTTGTTTCACCATCAGCATCATTTGAAATCACTGGAAAGTAGAAGTTGAACCATTCCAAATCAATCATATTTTTGGTCCATTATCATGCTCCAACGTAGAAAAACTCCTTCATTTCTGCAAAATATGAGCTAATAAATCATAAGACAACAGCTTAAAGACAGACGATAGACTGATAAGACGCTTGAGATTTCGTTTGTTAATTGGATTCGTATATTGAACATTAAAAAAAGGTCAATACAGTTTTTATGTGTAAATATGTAACCAACAGGTCCATTATGGAAAATATAAAAAAGACTAATTGAGAAATTATCTGCATTGACAATATTATATAGAGTTAATGAAACTTTATAAGCATGGAAGAAAAAGAGAGAGGCAATGTTTCCTGACCAACATGATGATACCACAACTGACACCAACTATCCATTTATAAATAGCAATTCATTTTAAGCATAGGAACCGATCGCTTAACACACAAATTCCAATGATCATGGTATATTAATTATCCTTTACCATTGACTTCCGCCGCAGGGAGACCATCACGAAGTTCTCGTAGTAGCTCATAAGAGTAGGGATGTGTATCATCATTCGAATTGTCTCCCTAGACCGCCCGAACACTGCGAATAGCTGAGGAATGGCTGCTATCAGATGTATTTCCTTGGCAAGCATCGTCGTTTGACTAATTGCTTCATACAAGATCCCGTATCCTCCCCCCATTTCCAAAACTGCAATCTCCGCCTCCTGTACAATTCTCTGGTACACTCTCCTGTTCCCATCGTCGTCTGCCGCGTAAGGCCTGCCATTGTTGTTGAAGGCTAGATACATGGCCATCTGTGCCAAAGTCTTTGCGAAAGATCCAAGTTGATACTCAACTTCAAACGGATAAAATACCTTTCCACCCAAGTATATTTTGCCCTCTGCAAAATTAGCAAATGAACGGTACTTATTTCCGTTGCGTTCACATCCATCGTGATCCAAGACGCTTCTAGCCATCTTTGCAATATACAAGGAATCAGGGTCTACCAGGATCCTCAGATGCGTTTGGTGCTGTAGAAATTTCAGGAGGCATCGTGTCTGGTCACTAGAATTGCACAGGGCTGCGTAAACTTGACGGATGTCGGACAAATTTGACTCATCTTCATTCAGTACTATAGTCTTTGACATCATCCCTTCAATGCAAACGTTGAAAGCATTTTCTTCAATTGGAGGTGCCAAATTTCTTTGAATAAAGACATTCGAAATTTTTGAAACTTCCCCTTTCTTATTACAATTTTCATTTGGTTCAAGTCTCTCCTCATTCGCCCATTCCTCAGTGCTTAATTCGGACTCAAAAACCAGCGGAGGTTCAGTGGCCATTATCTCTGAAGGAGAAACGGCTGGTGTTAATATATCCTTTTTACCCTTATACTCCATCAAGGACACTTGCTGGTTTAGATTCATCACCCCTAATTTTATATCCGCCATCAGAATACTCAGGCTTTCCATTTGTGCGGATATCATGCTTTTATGTCCCAAATGTTCCTTTGGCTTTTCAATATCTGTAGTCAACAAAACTGGCTTCTCGGTCAACTCCTCCATCTGTTTTGAAATATTTGATGTAAGATCCTCCAGCACCTTGGTGTTAGCTATTATTTTCCTTTTATATGAAGGAGCAGCCATATATGTCGCACCACGACATTCGTCTGCATGAACCCTGACCACCTGTTTAAGGATTTCAGCGCGGTCTGAATCTTTAGGGTGCTTCGCGCACATTTCTTCAGCTATATTAAGGGAGTCATAGCCAGAAACGTTTTTTATGATAGGATCAGCGCCCAACTCGAGGAGCTTTTGTACCCAATCCAGCTTCCCCAGTAAGACTGCAAGCTGAAGGAGAGTGCGCTGATTGCCAACCATAACGTTTATATCTTCCAGCTTCTCCAGAAGGGCCTCATTTTGGAGGAGAGGGCCAGTAAGCATCGCTGCAAATAACTGCTCCTGCACTTCAAGTTCTGAGATGGAGGTACGAGATTGCTCATCCATGATTTCAAAGTTTTAGACTGGATATCTTGCTTAAAAACTTCACGTGTACTGGATAGTTGTTTGATGATTTAATACGAAGTATTTTTAGTGCCTTAATGGGGAATTGAGCGAAATCTGAAAAAAATAAGAAAAAAGTTATGTGACTTGAGTTTTTCTGATTTTTTAAAAAAACATTAAACCGTGATCTAACTGTGCATTACTAGATTGAAACGTAAATATTAATTTGCGAAATTATGTTTTTGGAATGAAGGATATTCAGAGCATTATGTATGTAAATATCCCAAGTGATAAAAAAAAGAAAATATTACACCATATAATCCTTTCAACATATTATAACTGTCTTGAAGCTTAATAAATCAAAATTAGATTAAAAATAATACTACCTTACTTTCATTACTAAACTCTATGAAAAATTAAACTAATAAAGTATATCCTAATGTTAAGTTCTTCATAGTATTTATAGATACATATTCTCTAACAAATGCAAATATTCTATAAAACAAATAATGTTTTTCACCTGATATATTTAGCTGAACGGTTTGGACTTTTTTATTTACTTATTTATTATTCTTTACATGTTTTTTATAAAAGAAAAAATGCCTTAGAGCAGTTTTTGTCGAAAAAACGCACAAATTATAAAATTTTATTTTGAGTTTCTTAATCGTGGCATATGCATCGAAAACTATCTAAAAATTCACCTTATCAATTATCTTGCCTTCATTTTAAAATTTAAAGTTAAACAGGTCTCAAGTACATAAAATTCAATTGTTTTGTCGAAATTCACATTTTAGGGACCCACTTTTCTCTTTCAATAAATTTGAATAATTATTTTTAAATAGGCATATTTAACGTTGAATTGAAGGCATCATAAACATGGATATTTTTAGTCAGGAAAGTCGCATTATTTTCTCTAATATTGCTTTTTAAAAAATATTGACAAAACCTTAAAAAGTAATTAGATATTTATATCTACACATTTTTTACATTCCATTGAAATAGTAAAGGTATCCTAAACATTTAAAGATAAAATAACAGGAAGTATTTAATTCTCCACTAATTATTTCGTAAAAATATTGACAGAACCAACGTGTAATGTACGTAAAATAGAACGTCAATGAGCTTAACCTTTGGAAAACATTTCACCTTAATATTCAACGCGTTTTATCTACCCATATGCTCCTAATTTTATTAGAATCATTAAATCACTTTTAAAACCATTCGCTAGCATTTGCTCATTATTCATTTGTATGGTTTGTCAAAAGGTATTTTCGTATATCGTGCAAAATAAACAGAAAATAGAGCAAAATATTTAATGAGGAATTTTTTATAAGAACTAAGTGTTTTTTACGATATGAAAATACATTGAAGCAATTATAAATAACTTAGAAAATACAACATGTGGATAATGTTGAAACCATATTGTGAAATGTCTATGTGACTGTAAAATATATAAACCTTTCATGATGAACTAGCGGCAATGACGACCGTATATATATATATATATATATATATATATATATATATATATATATATATATATATATATATATATATATATATATATATATATATATATATATACATACATACATACATATATATATACATACATACATACATACATACATATATATATATATCTGCATTGCTCACTTCATAATTCATCTATCTATTTGATATTTTTGTAAAAATTATTGTTGAAATACCTTTTTTATTAACTAATAACATACATTATGATAATTCAAAAAAATATTTCAAATACTAAAAGTTTAAAGCCGTGATTATGTATAAATTAATAAAAATATAATTAAATAAAAAAAAATAATTAAAAAACTTCCAAAAAAAAAAGTGTTTTTCAAAATTGCTCCATACCAATGTTCACGACGAGAACACTGCGTGCCTACCCCTTTGATAAACTAAATGCAAAATGATCAGATCCTAAATACCATTGACATTTGTCCGTTGACACTGTAAGTAAATAACATGTATTCCTGTTTATTCAACTGTTTCGCTCATTTTGACCCGCTAATAAGAACCAATGACATGCAGCACCGTCATCCAAAATAGTGCCTCGAGTCGAACTATTTTTATCTGTACATCCTAAGTCTATGAATAAACGCAGTAGGTAGGTTTCAGAATTCTTTTTTGATTCCAAACGCTGTAAGACAAATGCCTAACATCAACTGGAAATAAATAAAATTTCACCCAAGCATGAAACAAATATTTAAATACATCACTGAAGAAACATTGACCGGTCAGGATTAAATAAAATTTTATTTTTTCAAAAATGAACCGTCCTAAGAATATTTCACTTTCTATTCAGTAACCAAAAGTTAGAGACTGGTTTTCTTTCATTTGTATGCAGCGGAACCTTACATGGTATTTTCTATGGAATGTTTAACCATATTCCCTTCTGCAGAAAAGTAATGTTCAGTACATTTATAAAGAAATTCATAACTTTTCTTTAATATTCTTACCCTTATTAGTCCAGGAAGCCCATTAAAACACCCTAAACGAAATCATAAGTGATAGCTAATGAAACGAAATATTATTACAAGTAAGAAAGAAATATAACATTAGTCTGAATCAACCAAATTTCATTCGTTCTTGAAAAGACACTAACGTGTATAAGCATGAATTTTAAAGAATTGAGTATAACACCAAAATCCATTACGAGAAAAGCATGAACATTCGTAAAATCCTTTCACTATTTCAAAAATAGGCCAGATTGATTCCTTAGTCATGGATATAGTCATGCGTATAGTTCATATATGAACATATTTAAAGCATTGATTCTTTAAATGTGTGTATAAATTGGTTTTAACGTATTTGAACACAAAAAAGCACCCAACGCAATATTAGCATATTAAAGATAAATAAGTTACTTAGACAGTATTTTAATGGAAACGTTAAAGGAAATTTCGGTGTAAGAGCCTTTGGATGAATAAGTTAATCACTTACTTTTTGCTTACGCAAAATTTTGTCCTAGATCCCCCGTCCGTGTATGGTGAATGGTTTTCTAAGGAAAAAACTGGGAACACCTTCACATAAACTTGACACAGAGCAGACACACCTTGAACTGAAGCATCCAGTCATATCTAGAAATTCGAAAAAGCGACTAAATGCGGCTAAGTTTGGTACTAAAACAAATAGTTCCATATACATATCAGAGATGGCAGTCCTGTATCCTTTTCGAAACGGCTTTGGGGAATCGATGAGGTCACGTCACCTTTTCATTCTCCCTCGACTCAAAACAGACAGATGTCACAAGACTGGGTATTCTCTGAATTCCCCGATTAATGAGAAGACTTCGTTTCACTGGTCACCAAGTATATGAGCAATATAGATGGTTACACTTCGTGATGATGTTTATAGTTTCAATAAAATACGTTTACAATTTTAAGTTATATTCCATAACCATGTGTGTCATGTAAAACTTTCTTTCCTAATTCCATGGCTCTTTTCTGCCACATTAAAACATTGTTAAAAGTGATAGTTCAGAGTATCTCTATGCTGTCGGGGTTATCGGAGTTTTTGGTATCATTCAATTGAAATGTTAAGAGCTCTTGGTGATAATATTTGTCGTTGGGGGACCATTCCTTCTCAGATGATAAATAAAAGCTCGATTACTGCTATAACTGAGATTGATCTTCCAAGAGTTAGTATGATAATTCATGCTGTATAATCATCTGGATAATCAGAATACCGTCGAGGTGTTTGCTAATCCTGGAGAGTGTTTGGGGAGGAAGGCCAAGTTTACTCCTCCAAATATTGTAACAAATAATTAATCAAAGCCTTAACTATTTAGTTATTTATAGATACTCCCGTGCATAAAGGGAATCACTGTACTTGGCTTCCTATGAAACCGAATAAAGCTCCTACAGAAAGTATATAACGAAAGTGAGCTACTGCATAATAACTGTAATGTATTGCGATATCAATCGAAGAAGTTGCTAAAACTATTCCTTTTAAGCCCCCTTCTGTAAATTTGAGCAAAAATTCTAAACTTCATAGTACAAATGAATCTCTAGTAAAATTGGTTTCCATGTTGGTGCCAGCCAACTGAAAATTTTTATCCCTGTTGGCACTGCAATAACTTTTGTTGAAAAAACTAAAAATTTCTTAAAATAGCTTCCATATAAGTCATTGAAAAAATATGATTATATTAAAATTTAATATTTAAAAAATTGAATATATTTTAACAAGTCGCGATTTATATATTAGTTATTAAATAAATATATAATCCATTCGTCATGATTCTGGGTGTCCCATGATGTTTGTATGAACGTAAGTGAATTCATAATAAAATTTCGTTTATTGCCATAGCCTACCAGAAATGAACGGACGCTATAGAAATAAAATCTTATTAAATTACTTTTGGTCGCATAATATTTCCATTACTTTTAGACAATGCACTTTTGCACTCCATTTTGTCAGTAGCGAATTCCGGCTAATAGGTTGGCAGCTCTGGTGGCGAGAGCTCTCTTGCGACGCACACTGATTACAATGCTTTTCCGATCAAGGTCATCAGATGGGAGAGTGAGAGTCACGAAAGGAATGCCAGCCAGAATTCACTATGTGTTCTTACGCTGCTGTATAATAAATTGAATAAATTTTTAGCCAACTAATCAAGTAAAAAACTAACTTACCAGGAATTACATTTTTTAATTAAAAAAGCATATAAAATTATTAAGGAAAACGGATCCGAAATATTGTTATCTATTACGGGAGTCAATGATCTGGACCAGGTTGTAGCACTTCAAGCTTCCCTGTGGGTACACTAATTGAAAAAGCAAAAAACTGAGACTCTTCAGACAATACAAAGTTTGGAGTGAGCAAATTGTAGTATGAGGCAAAATGAAAATAAAGTCTTAGCTTTTAAAAGGCTTTCCTGATGTATTTCCGCATTGGTGAATATTTATAAAATATAATTTAAAAGATCCTAATCAATGCTTATCTACGTGCAGAAAACGTACAAATATGGTACTCCATATTGCCATAATTACTCCAAATCCAAAAATATGAGCTATGTAAAGGTTTTTCTATAATATATTATAGTATATCATTCAAAACTTTATATATACTCATGCATAATCTATCTAAGGGAAATGTAATTTTGGGTGTTAATGTTAATTGAAGCTGAGGAAAGATTAAGATTTATAAATTGAAGGAAGAACTTCTCTTTTGAAGTATAAGCACATTTGCAAAGATAAAAAAAACATAAACACAGTAAACAACCCGAAGTTCGGTTTAGTAGGTGATGGTAGAGCTCACCCATGTACCAGGCCCGACGGCGTGTGAATATTCACACATCAGGGTAGGAGAGCCAGTTCCTTTCCCTGTGCCGGTTATGGTTTCCGAGGAAGACCTGGTACCCGAAAAATCAACTAACTTGGGTGGAGCTGCAGGTGCCCAAAGTGCCTTGCCCGGGAATCGAACCCGGGACCCTCTGGTCAGCAGTCCAACGCTCTACCCGCTCATTTGCAAAGATATAAGGTGAAAATATATGGAAAAAAGCATCTTGACCACATGGGGAATTGGTATTTAATATAATCACAAGATATTTTAAGACTAAATCGCTACTACATAGTGAGAAATCAATACAATTTACAAAAAAGGAGATGAAAGACTCAAATATTTTATTCCAAAATTGATGAAAATCTTTAACAGTTAAATTTTTATCAAATTTCGAAGTAATTTTGTAAGTGCATAATAGTCAATTAATTGAAATGTTAAACTTCACTCCAATGAAGTCGGCAGTTCTAACAATATTCTCCCTATCGTAGGGTCGCAGCCTGAATGTAGCCAAACCGCGGAAAAATGACCTCATTACCCAGATCGGATTTTGCGAAGGTCAAGGAGGAGGCCGCCGGGCACGGGACCACATGCTCAGGCTCCCATTAACGCCCACTAGAGTATGCCAGCAGAGGGTCACATCTTTCCCTACCCCTCATCTGCTCCCATATTGGCCTCGAGTAGGCATGCAACTAACATGTCCCTGAATATTTTCATTCCTCTTTCCTTACAGAAAAGGTCAACCCCAAAGATTAAGACTAGCCTAATTGAAAAGGAACTAAAACTAAAACCTGATTAATGGGATTTTTTCATAAAGGCATTTGAGAATATAATTGATTAATTTTTAGTTTAATACTTAACGAAAATTTTTTGTCTAACACTTCAGGACTTCACGTCTGAGGTTGGTGTCGGTCTTTAGCTAAGAGCCCCCTCCACCTTACCCTGCCAGGCAGACCCCCTCCACCACTCCGTTCGGGTCAGAGAAAATCAGTTTTTTCCATTTTAGGGTGTGATCCTGTACAAGAGTAGAATGATGCATTAATTTTACCACCACAGAGCAGTCTTAGGACAAAAGCTCGGAAAACAAATGCCTACAGCAAACAGCATAGCAAGCATGGGCAGCAGTTGGAATATCGAGAGCCGGTGCCTCAAAGGAAAAAATTTCGAAATAAATATCGGTGTTTCTTTCTTTTATTACATAAGCGTTCGTACGGAAAATAAGTGTACTGAGCTCAGGAAAAAAAGTGTATTACCCTTTTACATATCTTAAGCTAAAAATGCTCAAAATAGGACCCTTGCGAGTCGATACACTTGTTCCAACGACGTTCCCATTCCTGGAACGCTCCCGCGAAGGCATCATCCGGAACCTCTTGAATACACGTCGTTACGGCCTCTTTGTAGGCGTCCTAACTCCAGTATCGCGCTCCTTTCAAACTCCTCTTTATCTTCGGGAACAGAAAAAGTCCGGTAGTGCCAAGTCCTGGCTATAGGGTGGAGGCGGCAGCGTTGCCACGTCGTGCTTGGCCAAGAATTCCGACACGACAAGCATTATGTGAGACGGCGCATTGTCACTCATGTTGTCAGTCATACGGCTGATCGCTGGCCGGACGCGGGTGACTCTTTTCGAAGCCTGTGGAGGACTTGCACGTAAAATCCAGCATTTACAGTTTGTCGTTCAGGGACAAATTCGTAGTGGACGACTCCCTTTTTGGAAAAAAGATAATGAGCTTATTACATTTCTTTTCCGGACGAACCGTGTAGACACACACACTTCGTTACACTTTGAGAAGTTTTATTATTTATTCATCATATGAGCAAGTGACAATAACTCATATTTACCATGCCTTACGACTCATGTTCATATTTCCCGTTAATTTTTCACGCATATCATACTTAATATTTTGAAAATTACCAGCAGTATCTGATTTCATTGACATAAAATCAGTAAGATTATCTCAATAACCCAATCTCTTTAATATATTTGGTCTAAAGTTCGTTCCTCGCGCATAAGGGGTACATTTATATACTTTCAAACTACTACTTACCGCAGTATATTATTCTATATATTTGACTACAATATATATGACTACATCAAGGCATTAAATATATTGCAATGAAACTGTGTTTTCATTTATTACATTCATCATACGCTCTTACACAAACGTTTAATATCAAATATGGCATTTGATTTACTTCCTTCCACCAATTAGGTTTCACATTTATAGATATACTAAGTCATTTCAGTTAATATTTCAGCCATTTGAAATGAATAAAAGAACCTTTCCAATACAAATAAAATAGCATCTTCTTAATTGAACAGAATAAGGATATTTACTCTCGGTCCACTGGAGCATGTATAAATGATTAAATTAAATTAAAAAATAAAAGAATTGTTTCCTCTGTAGGTAGTCTTTTATTTGTCTAGATTTTAAAAATTAAATATAACACCATACGTTTAGGAAAGTTTCAAATTTTACCTATTACTAATAATCTCCAAAAAGACAAACGTAAATATGATGTGAAAAAAGCATTATTGAAATATTCATATAATTTCTATTCATTTAAAAAATAATATACAAATGAGTAGACCATTTCACATCAACATAAAATGCAACGCTTTTTTGAAACCAGGTACTTACAATAGGCAAGAACAAAGGTTTCTAATGACATCATGTTTATATCTAGGTTTATTTTAGTGACTCTTTTACACAATGTTGTAAACTCTAGATATAAAGACTCAAAAACAAATGAAAGAATATACGTAGATAATGCTCATGAATACTCTTAATAGTTGGCAATACTTTTTTGCTGTAAACATTAGAATGGTTCTCCATAAAGGGAGGGAATTCAAGAAGAAGGTTAAGGAGGTTTTGCAGAGGATGTGTTGGTCCGATGAAGAGTTCTCGTACCTGAAATTGGACGCGATTTGGAGTTTCTCAGCCATGCTAATGAAAGTGACAAGGTAAAACACGTTACGCACACCTTCACGTATTGACACTATCAACAGGGCAAATACCTTTCTATTTAGCAGATTATTGTTTCATCCCACATTAAATATAGATGAACATTAACAAATTAAACGTTTACAATATAGTCAAGGAAATTTTATGGTAACATTTGAGTAATATTTAAAAAACCAAAATTAAAAAAACAAATGAACTTGTCTATTATTTCTTTCAATAGATTTACCCAATTGCAATTCAGCACTTCCGGTTCATCATGCCTGATAAATAAAGGAAATTCATGGCAATTAATTAATACTTAAAAATGGCAGAGAATATTTATTGCACCTTCGTAGTTAATACCATCAGTTTGCTAAATGTTTTGTTACTTCCACTTCTTGGTGAAAAAGAAAATACAATAGTTTTAAAGAGGACATTCCGCCGATAAAACTTAATTCAAAATCGGATTCCTCGGGTTCTGACTGAGAGCTAAAGGCAGTTAGGTCACTTACAGGCCCAAATTATTCCATGAAAGACGAAAAATGCAAACTGGTTTATCCATCGATATGTAGCAAAAAAATTCCTTATATTTACTTTTTAGCTCTGTATCGTCCCATTAAACTTTCTCTTGTATCTTTTAAATTGACAATTATAACAATTTCTTAGTAATATGTCATAATTATATCACAATGACGTAGGTCACATAAGTATTATGATGATATACTTCAATATCATTTTCACTTATGTCAGTTAGTATATGTGAAAAACTATACTTTCTTGGTAACATCTTGCCCAATGATCACTTTCTGAAATTTAAACTCTAAACTAAATTTCATATTCTTTAATTTTGTAAGCAGGCTAATGTCTTCAAGAAACAAAATTAATATAAGATATACTTTTAATGTAATGAAACAAAAAACCTCTTTCGCTAATTGCGTACGTTTCCATTTTTAATAAACATGCAACAAATTTGATTCAAACATTTATTTATGAGAGTGAAATTTTTAAGGTTATGTCCTCATTTAAAATTGCGTTTAAAAGTTACCTTATATGATTTTGGAGTCTGTGAACTTAAAAATTATTTTTTGTGTCACTAAAATATTAATAATTGCAGTTGAGATATATGTTGAAAGAATTTGAAACTGATATTAACAAATTTTGAATTTTGATTTCAAGATGAACGAAAAGGTTGAGATTTCTTACCCCATTTTCAGTCCCCATAAATCCAATGCAAAGCTGGAACATGTATGCAATGGCTTCCAATTAAAATTGTCTTCTGCGTAGGCGTACGTACGTTGTGGTGCTTCATGTGTATCGCCTTGTCACTTTCAGTAGCATGGGTGAAGAAATTCCAAGTCGCTTTCATTTTCAGTCACAAGTACCCTTCGCCTGACCAACACATCCTCCACAAAATCTTCCCCTTTTTCGTCTCAAATTCCCTCCTCTTTCAAAACATCATTTGGATGTATTCTCCAATACAAAAACACGCTTGCTTTTAGCAAATGTGAACTTCAATCCTGCCACGCCCAGTCATTCTTTTGTTCATGAAAATAGCAAGAAGGTTTTCAATGCTGTCCTATGATCACTGAAAAATTTTAAGGAAAAGATGTTAGTGATCAAAAAGAGTTCTAATTGACTTTGTTTATATTATAAATTAAGCATTATTATCGGCCAAAATATTGCTATGAATATAATCACTTTAATCTTAATATTATTGATATTTAAATGAAAAAAGGAAAAATATTTATTAGAAACTATGTCGATTAAACATTAAATAATCTTATGACATTATCTATGCTTTTAAGGATAACAAGGTGAACCGGACGAGCTGTGTGTGGAATCCTAGAAACAGTAGGGTTTTGGCTGAACGTATAACCTTTTTCTGCAAAAAAGAGCCTTTTCAACGCCTCACTAATGCAATCATGTTTTGCCTATTGTGCCTACCCTGCCTGGTTTTCAAAATTTCCAGGATTTCTTTAAAAGATTACTCTTCATAAATGTTTCTCACTTGCTACCTAGGTAAGTATCCATGGTTCAGTCCGTACTTGTTTTTCCTTTGCTTCAGGGATAAATTAATGGCTGCACTCCAGCTCTGCAGTCAGCAGAGTAATTTAATCTGATGCAATCGTGTATATTAAGGACACAATTCATGAATATATTATTTAATATTAAGAGTACTTGTAATTTTTTGAAAAGAGAATAATTATTTGTACGAACGGCGTAATATAAGATATTTTTTCTAAATGAACATATTACATTAACCTACGTTGTGAAAAATCCAGTGTTTAACTTGAAATTATTACGCGAAAATAAATTTCTGGTTTTCTGTCTAGTTTTTAATTGGAGTTAATCGTTCATTTAGATCTTCATGTTTGCCTCATGAAAATTGAAAGGTCGTGTGGTATACTTTAACGACACTCGAAATATGTTATTTCCGTCGAACATCCCTAAACGTTGGACAGTGATAACGTTCCAGTTAAAGTTCCCCAGTCCAGTTGGAAATTGCAAAGTTACAGATTGTTTCTATCGCTGATAAATATAAACCGTAAGGGCATAGACCTAAAGAAAATATATCTTATATTTAAAACCAAGGAAAAAAGTGAAATTAATTTTTCACTAAAAGTATAATTTATTTTTTCCGAAATCGATTATTTCATACTTTTAAAGCGACAGACACTATCGTTGGAAGTTAAAGACAAAATTTCAGAAATAAAATATAACGGATGGGATTTAATGGAATTTTTAAATAAATCATGAAAATATTTTCTTCCTTTTTTGCATATTTAAAATAGGACAATAAAAACCGTACAAGTTTGTAGAAAATTAATATTTTCAATACGTATTAACGTTTTATAAAATGTGTTTAAAAATTTATAAGAATAAAATGTTAATGGTAACATTTTATTAGCAAGCAAAATTTTGACAAATAAGATACGAAAAATACGACTGCATGGAATGTCGGAACAGACGGAAGTAAAAAAGGGACTCTGTGATCTAAAGACAATGTGAATGGGATGAAGGACGAGGATGTTGGGATAATCCTGACGAAGTACCTTAAAGTTTGGAATAGGTTATAAAAAGAATTAACGCGACCTAACAAAAAACTAACAAAACAGGTACATTAAGTCCGTGTTCTACACAGCTATAACACAGGCCAACAGTGTTTTTGGTGCCGGAACTTTTAATGTTGATTTAAAGAACAGTTGGGGTTCTGAATCCAATTATGACACTAGTTTTTTCCTATCAGCTACAGTTTTCAAGATATAGATATGTTGTTACTTACGTAAAAAAATCTTCTACATGATGATATGGGAATATTATATTATTAATTATTAATTTAATATTCCCATATCATATTACCCAGCGATGTTCCTGGTATTTTATCTTCTGTAGGACCAATGCTATTGTATCGTATTCTTCTTTCATGTAAGTTGAATGAGCGATTGATATTGCACCAAACCTGTTACCATTTTGAAAAAGTACATATTTTAAACTACGCTTGAAGCTATCAATAAATCTTTTACCGAAGTCGATACAAACAATTTTTGGTTTTTAATCTCATTGGCCTACAATATAGAAATATACATATAACTTATTAAGAGTTTATTGAAAATAACAGGAATGCCGCAGAGTGGTTATAAATTAGTATACTTATAGATTTATTTAACCTTGAAAATTATTTTCCGGAACATATCAAATATAAAAACAACTAATCGTAAGATGTGCCATATCTAAAAAAGTAGAGCTTTTAAATGAAAACGGATTTCATATTTGGATTCAGCTCTACAAATATATTTAAAATCATCACAAAGCTTCCCAGCACCAAAAAAATTTTTTTTCTAGGCTTGTGTAATTCATACGCATAACATATATGCTACCAAAGGTTTCTAAATAAAACTTAATAAGTTTCTCAACAGTTTTTTTAAGCTTGTGAAAATGGTACCTGTTCATATTAGAAATCAACAGAAGTTGAGTTATAACTGTAGTGTTTATCATTTAAATTTTATAAAATAACATCTTAAGTTCCTTATTGTAAATATTACAAGATAAAATTAATTTTTCGTTAAAAAATATAATGCTTATATATATATATATATATATATATATATATATATATATATATATATATATATATATATATATCTGTGTGTGTGTGTGTGGTTATCTTCATAAAACTAATCATTTATACCAACCCTTTAAGCAAATACACGTTTACCAAAATATATGTATGCATTAACATAAGTGTTCATCCTAATGAAAAACGATGCATTCACAATAAAGAACGATAGCTACTCTTACAGCGAAAATGAACATTAAAATATTTAAATTTTATAAAAGTATATCTTAAATTTATTAATTTTTATATTCTAATACATTGTATAAGCTTCAGCAATGACAAGCTGGTAAGGAAGTCTTCCAGAGAATAAACCCCCGTTGTTCAAATTGCAGGGACTATTGCCTTGCTTAGACATACCCACCCAGGACTTCAGGGCCTAATTGACGTCTATTACCTTGTGTCAGACATATATACTGCTCTTGTCTCGGTCAACGTGTGCTCTGATTGGCCGATTGGAAATACGTCATACCTACGCATGTCTTGATTTAAAAAAAACCTCCCACTCACATCCGGTTGAGGAACCACACGTGCGGCGACTTGACGTAATCCGACCGATACCACAATTGTTTCATCTTCCAAGATATCACTCAATCCAATGCAATATTCCAACCTTGAATTCCATGAACGGATGTGAGTGGGTGTGAGCCGCAACAGCAGTTGCATAAGACATCGTATTGTCATGGAGTCTTGTACTCGAAATGAGCAATCATTGCGCACCTAGGCAATCGATGTCAATGTATATAAGGCGGGCTATAACTAGCAGCTAGCGATTGTGACCAGAAAGCGCAAGCGACAACAAAGTGGAAGCTTATCCCGGTGTGTTTTTATTGAGGCAAAAAAACTCCATTAATGTTTGAAACTTAAATAGGCACACAAAGCAAAGCCTCAACAAGTTATTTATGCATGAGTATAATTTTAAGGTTACCCTTCGTTACTTGATTTATTAAATCGATACACATTACCCTAAAACGTTTTCTTTTACTCTTGGGCAATATTCGGTAACTAGTGGATTAGTGACACCTATGGCCTTCATGATTGAATGCAAACGATCAACTTTAAAATTTATTAATCCAACAGCCAGACGAAAAAATAATCTATTTCAGGCTGTATGAAAAAGGGTGTCCCAGTTACTCAACAATGATTAAAAATTAAAATTCTCCTTGTAATTTAATTTATCAAAGTTAATTCAATTTATAAAATGTACAAAAAAAGGAATATTTCAATATATTTACTATTCGAATCGATGGTAAGAATTTTAATTTTTATTTTAATATATCCGCCATTTAAAAAAATAAATAATTATATGACATATTCCATGAGAAACTTGGCTGATTTTTTGCCTTCGTCAACTAGTGCAACCTTTGTATAAAAGAAAAGCTTTATGAGGGAATTCTTAAATATATTATATTCGATAATCTAAATTTACCGAAATATATCCTACGAAATCGATCTTTGTATTCAATGTTCAAGCTTGGAGAATATTAATAAATAAAGGCTTGATAAAATTATATAAAAACGCTGCATTTTTCTATAAAATATTCTAAATAACATTAGGGAATTTCAAAATACATTTAAGCTAATATTTTCACGCATAAGCGAAGCGTACTTCATAAAATTACTAATTGCTCCAATATTTCCGTATTTTAATCGAATAAAGTAATACATAAGTTTTTTCTCTTATACTCTATCGAGAAAGATTCGTGGTATCACTGTTTACATGATAAAAATATCGCAATATTTCATCAAATAAAATTATATGAGTATTGTCGAATTAAGTTTAATTCTGTTGTGGTTACAAAGAGTATACAGTTTATCGGAAATATCATATTTTGTTCAGTTTGTTTGGCCTTTAATAATAAGAACCTCATTTTGATGAAACCTTTCAAAGAATAAGATTCAATAACAGTTGGGTAAAAAAACCATCACAAGAGTGAAAAAGACGTTCCACAAAAATAAATATCACCCTGGTCTATGATTAAGTAACTTTTTCGCCATATGCATATAATGGCGAATACATATCACTGTACTTTTATGTCACGCCGCTTTCTCTAAGCGTGTTCTCCTTCAGTTAGATTTTTATATTCAGTTAGATATTTGCATTGTTTTGACTGAGATGTTTTGGAAACTGCTTTGAATATTTAATTCGGAATAATGTAACTTTAAACGTCTTTTCTCACTCAAATGGAGTTGATTTTCATTCGCTTTAAAGTCAAAATTTCCCGTGTCCAACATTGATACCTCTTCTGTGTAAGTCGAAGATACACAATATAGCCCACGATTATGCCTTTTGCCTGTCTAGTAAATACAACAGACGGCGGAAATTAGAAGAAGCGTGTAAAGTGTATAATGTTCCGAATGAATCCTTGCGACATCTTAGTACATTGGAAAATATTTGGTCTACTTTGGTTTATCTGAAAATTTGCCCGAAAACGAATGGTAAGAGCTCAAAACCCTCTTGTAGGACTCACACGTCTAGGAGTAAACGAGGTTTGAAAATGTCCATAAGCCTCAACGTCAAGTTGACGGAAAAAGAGATTATACAGTGCTGTACGTCTTCCCGTAATATGCCCAATATTAAGATGAGTACAATCAGATTACTCTGAAAATTAGAAAGGAGCAATTCTCCTTTGCCTCCAAGTATTTCACTAAAAATATGTGTGTACTCAGTAACACCTGGCTATTCATGCAATTGCGTTTCTGTTCTATGAATAAGAAATTGTTTTACTAAAGTTGAAGTTTTTTGTGGTGTATGTCTTTTTTGCAACAAATATGGAAAATTTTAAACCTACGTCAATAATGAAATGAATGATGGTGTCCTTTTTGTTTGACAATGACGTCAAAGTCACCCAATTCAATGTGTTTTTTAAATTTGATTATGCACATTATTGAAATAAGGGTATATTAGACTCCAAAATATATTAACTTAAATTGGAAACTATGTTTTGTATGCTATGCAATTATTTGCATCGGGTGACCTACTTTAGGTAAATGCAGTTATTTAATAGGTTCGGTTTGCTACAGATTGTAACCCCTTTGACGGTCGCGCAACGAATGCGCATTACCACATTCCATGGATCAACGGTAATGGATAAAAATTTGCATGATTTTTTGGTTCGGAGGTATATTTAATTATATAACATATAAGTAGTAGTTATATAGATGAATAGGTCTCCCGATTGAAGGTTTCCTACTTGGCATCAATATTTTGGGAGGATAGAGAGGAGGTTGAAGAAGAGAAATTCCCGGTACATCCAACAAAAACCCAGATCAATGGAAATGTTTCAAATTTGAGACACATGGTAAATTCTGATTGAACCATAAGTGTTAGCTTTTTTGCAGAAAAGAACTATGTTAAAAAACCACATTCCATTGAATCTATCAGTAGAGTTAGCTAAGAAAAGAGTGTGCCAGGGTGGTCCCCAGGGGCTGTCGGTTGAGGGACAATCTGCCCATGGACCTCTTTGGTCCCCGTTTAATGGTCCAAAATTTATGTAATACGTAGTTGCTTGTGAGGAATGGCGGACCATTGTTTTTGCTCCAAGGACCGTAGAGTATCATTTGGAACCAGGGGATTATGTCAAAGAGGCCATTATAACGTACCTGAACGAGAGCCCAGTCTTACAGCCTTTCATAAATCATACAATTATCGGCGGAAGAATGGGCATTGGCGTGTCGTTGCATTTGGGTGTTCTTAAGGAGAAGTTGTACTTTGTTAAACAATATTTTTTCATATTATATATCTTTTATTTATTAGAAGCTGACTCTTATTTAATACCCTGTTTTTAGCTAAGTTTTTTTTGTTAGTAAAAAGTAAAAGATGAAGATTTTTAAAAACTGCTTCACAGAGGAGAATTCCTGAGTATATTGAGTTGGAACTATGAAATACCTATTTTATTGAATTCAAGTTGAACTTTATTCAAAAAAACTTATTATACATATTTTGAATTCAACATTACGTCCCGCATTAAATACTTATATTTTAAAAAGTAGTATAATTCCTGTGTATTGTGCTTTTCATTCGATAACAATAATATTAATTAAGGACTTAATTAATTTATTAATAATTCGTTTTTAAATTTAAAAAATGGGGAAGACCTTTTTAATATTGGAAAATATAATATGTATTTTTTGGGCTAGAATAACCGATTCACGTCATGAATCAAGATAAATTACTTTTATATTGCGGATATTTCGATTCATTGCTTCATCTGGAGGAAATAAGTTTTTTGTAAAAGTCACCCATTGAAAAGTTAATCGCTCTTCTGCCATCAACTTTTTTAAAATTTGTATCATGTAAAAGTTCTTCTAATGTTATCACTTCAAAGCCATGATATATTTGGCAAGTTGATACCAATAATTCCAGTCAATATAAAGGCTCTGCGAAAAGTGTCTGAAGTCTCTCTTCCTCAAATCGCTGTAGTTTTCGGAAAAAAAGCGTACCAAAAAGCGTAAAGAGTACCAAACTTGATTCCATCATTTTACGAAATTGGCTCTAGAACGTCAGTCCGAATCTCTCAATTCCTGTCCAGACTAGACACACAAGGATTCATAGTCAATTTAGTTTTCTCCACCTTAAGTGACCTCTCCGAAGAATGAATTTTGCTCCTTTGCTTTCAGAATGGAGGGAAAAGTTTTAATATCATAATTCATTTGTGCTGTTAGATTATTCAGAAATCTATTCTTTGCCAATTTAAAAAGACAGCTAAAGAAAAGTGCAATGTGGAGCAGAGAAAAATAGAAAAGAACATTATTAGGTAAAAGTGGAGTCATTTTAACCATTTTAATGTGTAAAAAGTGGGACACTTTTTTATGATTACAAACAATGGGTAATACTTTACTTATTAATTTTCCTCGGTCCGAAAACAACACTTTTTGGCATTTTAATCGGAAACAATGACAACACAACAGCAACAACCACACAAACACCGAAGCCCTAAGTGGGAAAATAGCCCACCCTGGCTGGAATGGAACCTGGGACGTTAACTCGCCGGATCGTATTATAATATATTCCAGTTCGGTTTTACAGAAATGTCTTCACAGAAGGGTATATTTATTATATGCACCACCTTTCCAATTTCCTCTTTGGTGACATTTCATTCCAAAACTATTAAATACCCGTAAATAGAAATATAGAATTTTCTTAATAAAAGGTCCTATACAATATATATATATATATATATATATATATATATATATATATATATTATCGAGAAAGAGATTTTTGAAACAAAATAGGCTATAGATTGCCGTTTTTCTCAACAGTTTGAATCACTAGGATTAATGGATGCATTTATTTCTTTTCCCACAGAGAAGACGGTTTCTTTGCGTCCAAAACTCCGTTATCTTCAAGGGAATTAGGCGCGAAAAAATGCCTAGTCGGTGACGTCATTCCGACCAGATGGTACCGTTACTATGGCAACGGTGAGTGGGAAGACCTTGAGAAGAGGGAATATAGAAGGGGGCATTTCGGCTCGCTAGTTTACCAACTGCCGCAAAGTTCAATCGTTTCCCGCTATAAAATTGGCTCTAGTTAATCATTTTTTGGCTAACAGGGTTCTCAAATAAGTTGACAGAATGATTAGGAAATTATTAAGTTTACGAATGATATTTAAATAAACTCAATTTTTTTATGCGTCAACTTAGTACTCCCGGAAAGTATTTTGTCTACTTTCCTTACATGAATAGTTAACGAAAGGAATGAGGTTTGAATCTAATCAAAACAAATGCAAATTTTGCTTTTTTTATCAAAATTCAAGAAAATTTACACTGCATTTATGAAATCGTATTTTATAATCCACTTACGACCACAGACATCATTTTCGACTTCGTTCATTGATCTGGCCCTAAAGAAAATTATATTTCAATGCAAAAATGGTCTACATAAAAATGTTTAATTGAAATAATGTTTCTAGTGCGCATGGTATAAAAAGTTGAAAACAATCATTTAATTTAAATATAAACATTTAGGAATTCCTCACGGGTGATAATAAAGTATGTTAATTAATGATATATCCTTCTTTAAATTTACTGAAATCTGAGTACGTTTGCGTATTAATTTAGAATATTTATCAAGTTTGTATATCGTACAAAATTAAAACACATTTCCATTGTTTAAACGATTATCTTCGAATGAACGATATTAATATTAAGTTTAATGACAATATTTTAGAGTTTAAGCATTGAAAATTCAAATCTCCCACTTATACGAAGTATCCTTCCGCCTCGTCGTTATTCCTTTGTTTGTCCCGGATTATTTTCCGTTAAGAGAATCCTTAAAAATGATCTTGATTTATTATACAGAAGTTTACTCAAGTGTTTAGTGCATAGATTGGAAGAAATCAAACGGGACTGCTATTATAGCATCTTCTGTCAATTCAAGTTTGAACACATTTTGAAGCTTCCAGAGCGCTGTTGTCGGTAAGTTTCGCAACTACTAGTGTTATCCAATGAAACGGCCTATGTGTTCATTCGGAAGTGTGCTGATATTTGCTCGTGCATCATATCTTTCAAATTGTGTTTGGTTACATATATATATGTTACAATTAATTGATAAAGTTTACTATATCTAGGATAGTTACTAGGCATAAAACCGATTCGATCTCAATTTTGATCGTGTTATTACATATATTTTCGTGCCGAGAATTCAACAGGCAGTTTCCAGAAACCATTTTGGAGAGGAATTCATTTGGAAGGTGGGTGGCGGTACTGCACGTATATTTATTGTCACACTGCATTTCCCTTCCTGGTCAGTCATTATTTATATTGACAGCTATTATCAACAAATGTTTGCTTTCAACGCATAACTTGAACCATAATGTGTATTTTACATTGTGGTCATTCACTACCCTGTCCAATAAATACGCGAACAGGGCCCATAAAAAATTTAATTCCCAATATTTTTTAATATCGTTTTTTCCCTTGGCAGTTAAGATTTTTAGTTTTCCCGCAGTTTCTTCATTTTTTTGGCTTCTACATTTACTCATGTTATTCCATCATCTTTTTTTTATATATTTTTGGATTTTAAAAAAGCATAGGGTTTGAACGGTGGCAAATGAAGAAACATTATAAAGGATCAAGGTTACTGAACATTTTGCCAGAACCTGGTGAACAATCAATGCTCAATCTGAAGGGGCATTGTCTTCTTAAAGGATCCGTCCATCCTGTTTGGTTAAAATGGTGGTCACTGTTTTCCTAAACTTAGTACATCAGCTATCATTCGGACAGTTTTTCGACGATCAGAAAGGATATGGAACTAAACAGAATCAATGCTGTCGTCAATAGAGGTGGTTAAAGGTTGTGTCGGTCTTGAACCATCCGGACGTCTCTTTCGGCTATCTTAAAAATATAATTTCGTAAAATTTCAATAATTTCTCATTACCCTTCATTGTACAAAACAATAAAACATGATATTGATTCGTCGCTCGATGATAACGAGAATGAATGGTTTTTGACAAACAGTAAAAACTAAAGGAACATTAAAGGCACCATGCGTACAACTCGACAATCCAACAAGTTAAGACATCTCATTAGGTATCAGGCAACTAACGCCGCTAATCGGCGGGGATATAGTCCGCGCCATGGCCGGAATATTCCACCAGTTCGCGTATTTATTGCGCCGACTATATATTTAAATATTTATATTGTTCAAAGTTATAGTGGTTCCGAGGGGAATCACAGGTGTGTTAACACTGCGCTCTTAATGGAAATACCTAAAAACTAATTGATTTTTTAAAAGATGAATCAATATCGATTTGTTAACTCTCTTCCATTGTGTGTTTTGCATAGGATGCGTCGGAGGTGGAAAAGAAGGACCAAGGAAGATCGTGACATGTTCCAGGTCGCGTATGTTGATGAGAGCCAAAGAGGGGACGCCGCTAATGAGGTTCGCAATGACCTCAATCCGACTAGGTTGGAGGAATTCTTGGTCACGGAAAACGGGCCAATATCTAACGTAGTAATGAGAGATCTCCGAGTAATGTACGAGTCATATCATGAGACGGATCCCGGACAAGAAGTTACATACGTCTCGCCCGGCTGTATTGAGGATTTAGATGCAACATGTGTCATATACAATTCGGTAAGGAAATCTTTGGTTCATAATTATTTCTCTTAGTCTGATGTTTAAATTTTCGATCTAATTATAACATTAAGAAACCATTAGGGGATTATTCTTTGCCCTTTGAGAAAGAAAAAAAAATTGCCTGTTTCCTGCAATTATTATCCGTTTAAGAAATTGTTACTGTTTAAATTTCATAGAAAATAAATTATAATATTAATAACAATCAGTGAAATATAGAAAATGTTATGATATTTTAAATTTGCTCATATTTGACAATTGACTTACATTGGCAATTGAACTAATAATCGTTTTTGTCTTAATAGTTCTATTCAACAAACGACTATTATTATCTTAACTTCATGTGCAACGTTTCTATCATAAATTTATGACCACAATTGATGGTAAACGAAGAACTATAGTGTTGCTTATAAGGTGTTAATAGGAAATAATTATTTTATTGTCAAAAACTTAAAAAAAGGAATGATTCTTTTCTCTTATTAAAAAATCAGCCTTATTTCTTTTTCTGGTTTGAATACATTTAGTTAGTTGGCACTTTCCAGCACTTAATTTTTCTTAATTATTGATCTGTGAAAGGCTTTTAAATTACCGTTTAATAAATTTATTTACAGTGAAGTTTTGGAAAAGACATTTCAGCTTCACTATACATTGAAAAGTGACTTTTCAGGCTTAATATGGTGGATATCCGTTTACTCACACACAGTTTCACGTAATTTTGAACTCTCTTCAGTGTTTTTAATTTGCACTGAGCGGTAGTGGAATGTTAAAGATGGTAATAGAGCGGAGAATGTTAGGGAAATGAGGAAGGGTCTGGGTCAGAATAGGGATGCTGGACGGGATGAAGGGTGTAAAGAAGTACAAAGAGATGAAAAGAGGCCATCTGCAGAGTAGGTTGCTGGATTGGGTTTTGTTTGGAGTCAACAAAATCTTTATTTGAGAGTTGTGTCCATCCAAAAACTCTCCTTAAACAGTGGAGTTCTTAATATTAATAGGTTAAGCACATTATTGAAATAAATATTTAAATATGTTATTTAATATGCATAATTAACTACAATACGAATTGTGGTTTATTTTATTATACATACGTCATCGTAAATAATATAATATAGTTACACACATTAAATTAAACGAAATATATTTTTAATTATTTTGGGGAAATATTTTAAATATATTGTCATATGAATTATTTATATTGTTATGAAAAATCATTGGGTTAAATTTCACCTAAATGGATACAATTAATCATGATCGAATGATGTATTGGAAAAATGGTGAATTTTTTTCATTTAACTTTTTGTCATTCTCTGTTAAAGAATTGTTTTTTTGGAGTAAGTATATTAAAAAACCCTAATGACTTATTTACATTACTAATAATTTTAATGTTAAGAGGTATCCCAATTATTTTAAGTGATTACCTGGAATTGGAAATTTCTAAAACATGTATCTTATACTTTCTTTATCGCATTCAGCTGTCGGAGTACAACTTCGTGAAATGCCTACACAATATGGGTACAATGTACTACGGAGGAAAGCTTCATCAGTCGTCTTATGAGTGCTTCAAGCTGGCTTTGAGTTACAGCGTGAAACGTTGGGGACCATTCGTCTCAATATCCTGCCTTCTAAGGATGAAGTTGGCTCAGACTCTAATGCAATGGGGAAAGGAAGACAAGATCCTCCAGGAGCTGAAAGAGGACGTGGAGAATATGGATTACACCCAGGATTCGAGCGTCACCCTATTTCTTCGGTACGCCTACGGTCACGCTTTGCTACGCCATGGGAGGTCACAGGAAGGCCTCGAATTCTTAGCACAGCCTCATTTCGCTGTCATGGAAACGACTGAAGAGGTTAGGGGCGAACATTTCACCATGTAGAACCTAATTCTTGAAAGCTATAATAATAAATATCGGAGGTGACGTTTCACAATGAAACCGTTAAAACAATTGTTTTCATATTTAATCATATATTAGGAATATTTATAAAAAATTAAGACATTATCCTTTTCATAAATATTTTTTTAAATGCCTCATGAATAGACTATAATTTATAGTGATTCCATATTCCTATCTTTTTGATGTTCAATTGAATCAATTATTATTACCTCATCACTATTTGTCCGTGTTATTTCAGAATATTTAATGTTTCCTTATACTTCACCCTTACATTAAAGGCAACTATATTTCACTTGTATATATAAAATTAACTCTTCGGTAAGAATGATGTGAGTCGCATTGGTATCACCATTTGATTGAGACAGTTTAATGACGTTGATTGGTTTTTAATTTATACTTTACACTTTTGATTTTGTATAACATAACAACTATTCTAACCAGAATAGATAAATTGGTTTTCCTAGTACATATATGATATTTTTCAATAAAAGTGATTTATCAGTGCCTTAATATTTCAGTTAAAATTGTAGATTGATAAGTTTTATTTAAGAAAAACCGATCACATAATTACAGTATCTTTCTACCTTAGGCTTAAAGGATTTCGTAAACTTATAGATTATTATTTTGTTCATTTAAAATATATTTTACCTCAAAATTATCCTTAAATATATTAAAAATTATGTAATCATCCAAGAATTTCATGAAAAAATCATGACAAAAGCACAATCATAATATTTCTCGTTAAAATATTTTATGGAAACGAATTTTGATTTATTTTGTCATAATCTTAATGTACATAAACATACAGTTCCATCAAACTTGAATATGTTATCATTGCATATATGCAGATAATACAACTGCAGCATACTAATAAAATATAAGAAAGTTTGAGTAAATCATTTTTAAAGTTTGTGCGGTACGGCATACATTGCATTTTTTAATCAAAGGTAATAATGTTTTCTCCCATATAAGAAACTAATATTTGATTTTTTAAATTCTTTTCTAAGATTTCCATGTATGTGCTTAAAAAGACCCTCAACCTTGTACTGCGTGAGCTGAACAATGGAAACGTTGATTTCAGCATGAACATGTACAGGCTCCTTTTTCTGGAACTGAACGGAAGACTTCATGACGATTTCATTATGTACGTGGAGTTTTGTGCTTCGTTTTGCCGCCTCCTGGACAGACACGGTCACACGGAAGAGCTGGGAGAAATATACAACCAAACGTGCTTCATCGGCCTATCAACCAGGTCACCGGTAGCTCAAATGTTATTCACTGTCATTGGATGTGCCTTCCCAGTTCACACTAAAATCCACCAGGAGTTCGTCAAGGTAAAATTGGTAATTCTTTGGAAATCATTACAAAATAATCCTCGAAATTAAAATCATAAAGCAGTTAAGAAAAAGAGGCTAAGATACATGTTTACTTTTATAGTGAACGTGATAAGGTTGATCATAAATCAAGATTTTTCTGCATATATATTAGCAAAGGTATTCTAAAAAAATGTATTTCTTTTCCAAATGCAACTCTACCTCTCATTTTGATGCAATCGTGACAATTATGTGGAATAATAAAATTTGTATAGCATCTTTCAATAATAAAGTTGCAATGTCAGTTAAAAAGGACGATTTTGAAAATAATATACTATTTTATCTCACACGTTTTAGACTGCTTTCTTATATCTTCACTGGAAAATTTTAAAATCAATATTAGATATGCTAGCCAATTTTGTTTGAAAGCCATCGACATCATATCATTTGTAGAATGGAATATTTCTCAATTTCATGTGATTTGGTATTATACAGAAATTATATGAATTATTTTCATTTTAGCCCAAAACGCCGTGGTTTCCTTTAGTTTTTCATTGCATATTCCTTAATTTTAAAGCAAAGTTTGGCAAAGCAATTTTAATAGTATAACTTCATTTATATACATAAACGAGTATATGTAAATGTAGCACATGATAATATAAGTTTGAGAATAAGCTTGATTAAAAATGCAGAAAAATAAAGTTTCAAATGCCATGATATAACTATAATAGAATAATGAATATTGAGAAAAATTAGGTCAATGCCATGAATTAATTGAACTTTTTTATTGTTTTTTTTCCGGCATTTTGATTTCTTTTATTTAAAATTATTTCTGTAAAAAAGTCTAAACAAGTAATTCCTACCAACTTATTTTCAACCAACAGACATTAATTAATATACACAAGAGCCTTTTGAACTTCCACGGAATCATGGACCATCCTCGGCTAACTAAACTTAAAGCAACATCCACCTTTGTGTACTACTGGGTGACCACAGGACTGGCAATTAAACTCCTTAAGAGGACCTCCAGGAAGATTGATTCAGTGACACATCCGCTGTCGCAATTCTGCATAACCGCCATTAACAAGTTGGAAACTTCACCAAGCAGGAAGGAAGGCCCGGATATTGAATTCCATGACTTGATTGAATGAAAATGACCAAAAAAAGGAAAAAAAATCTTTCCTGAATATGTTGTATTGTTTCTCGTCAAATAATTGGCTAATTAAATATTTTGCATTCTAAAACATTATTACCGAGGGAATCGTTTTTCAAATAGTGAATCATATTAAAAATAGTGAATCGTATTTCAACAGATACAACGTAATTTTCAAAAGAGAAATGAAAAAATGTCCATTTCTTGAATCAAAACCATTTGCTAATAAAATATTTTAAATTTTTATATTTTACATTCTCTTCTGAAGTATCGCCTTCATTTCTAACTGTTAAAATGATGTTAGCATACATTTCAAGAAACATCATTTAAGTGCATGTGCTACGTTCTATTGATATTGTGTTAATTATAAGTAATAAAAATATTTTCCAAAGAGAATTCCTCTTTAAGTACCTTTATACTCTAGTGTAATCATTAATTAATATAATAGATAACATGTTCTTAACAATAATTAAGTGGATTCTAACGTACTTTAAATAATAAAAAAGGTTCCCGGAAATGTTGAAAAATTATTTATTTAAGATACCATCTTTTTTAATATTAGTAAAATTGCTCTTAAATGAATTGTATAACATATCTCTTATTATTCATTGAAGTTTTTAAACGCTGTTTTATTTTTTATTTTTTTAAGTAATCAAGTCAAATTTTAAAAATATTTTAAATATATATGCGGTCGCACTACGTTTATACACGTAAATATACTTTTAAGTTGTCAAGTTATTTGGTACTATAATTAGCTTTTACATATTATCAAGAATTGAAATTGTAAATCAAATTTGGAATATTAAAATAGTTATATAAATACATTGAAAAAATGTATTAAACGAATTATGAATTTTTATGTTAATTTAACAGTTTATTATTCAATCAAAGAGGCAACATGGTCAGGTTAAACTAAAAAAGCGTATGGAGGATATTACAATTAGGGAAACCAATTTCCAATATTTTGTTAATAATACTGAGAGCATCCTTAGCTGCAATCTATGGAACGCAAACTTATTGTTTTAAATCTTACGACCAGCCTCATTCCCCATAGATACTACGAACCAGTTCATATAGCCTTCCTCTGATATGTTCACCGTATTCTAACATAAAAGCTGTTCCAAGGAATGTTTTGTTTTGCCACTACCATATTTACATTCATCTCGCCAAATGCCCTTTTAATCTCATTGTCGAGTATATATTTACCTAAGCTATTTTCTTTTACATCATGTTTCTAATTAGAACTTTAATAGATAAAGTTTTGTAACATTCAATGCTTCTGTAAATTACATCTATTTCCCTTTGATTTCCCTATTTCAACTATCATCTTAACCGACATGTATCCAACTCTTGACACAATATATTTCAAATAGTGTTTCAACCTTGCCTTGCCTCTGAAAACGTTGCACGCCATTGAAATACTTTTTCCACCATACTTGTTTAGCTTTGCATTTCTCCCGTCTCAATTGAAAATTTAACTTTTCTTCATTTCCCCTAACTCTTTGTATATTTTCTTCCCTTTTTCTCTTACATCTATATTTGTAATCATCTCATCCGTTCTCCAGGGTCTCTTTATGCTTTTCCCGTAAAAGTTCGTCAGTTTTGCTTTTAACTCTAATGGTAATATTCTATCCGTTTGTTGTTCTATTTTGATTTTACTTTCTTATAACACCTTATTTTAGATTATGGAAGCTGCTCGTTTGTCCTCTTCCCCTACGCTGTGTGTTATTCCATTATTTTACTCCAGAGATCCTTAATAATCTTTCATCGCACCTCGCATATTCCTGATATATATTTATATTTACCCCTTCATTTTCTCCCTAAATATTCTCCAAATTTTCTGACCTCAAATTTCTCCCAACAAAATCCTTTTCCAACTTATAATATCGTATGAATGCTTTTCTACTATCCTTTCCCCTTCTTGTGTCCCGTCTCTTTCTCCTTTGGTGGGTGAAACAGCTCCATAACGCAATCTCTCGGGCAACATCTATCGGAGCACTTTGGCGCTTTATAAGATCGCAGATTTCATTGTAAATCAGGTTTCCTTATTAACTCAACTGGTAGAGCATCCTCCTGGAAAGAAGGTCCGTGGTTCAAATCCCGGATAAGGAAATATTATCCCTGATAAGGAAATTCTGTGTCCCCTTATGGAAAGGGAAAAAGGAATGTAACATTTGGTGTGGTATGGGTGACAGCTGTTGAAATATAAGTACTGTTATTTTTGGGTTTTATATGTACGGATGTATGAAATTTATGGTCTATAAATAATATGTTTACATCTAGGAAGGTAATTTGGGAGACGGAAACTGTAGACGTGAAGAAGATAGAGCAATGTTGTCTACCTACTCAAGTGCCAACTTTTCCCTGCCTTTTACATTGGACAGTGTGCCACACCCCTTAATATTCGAATCAATAATCATCGAGCCTCATGCAACAATTCCTCCCTTATTGGTATTCTCCCAATCCCCAAACATGCCTCCGAACACAAAACTACCTTTGACCAATGTTTTAAAGTATCCGTCTTAACATCCCTCCCACACTCAGACCCTCTACTGAAACTCAAAACATTAGAGCTAGCTTTCATCTGGCTCTTGTATTCCTGGAATCGCCCAGGTATTAATATTAGACATTAATTGCCCCCTTTATGCATATAATTTCATCACCCTCCGCCCCCAACAACTTCCATATCATCCCCACTTTTTTAAAATTCCCGCGCCATACACTACCCCTCGAAACCCCTCACCTCGAATGCCTTTCCCCCATTTTCCCCCTCTTTTCCTTCCTTTCCCCTCTTTTTTCCCCCATTTTCCCCCTTCTCCTTCCTACCACTGCTTTCAGGCTCTCCTCTGCCTCAGTTCTGTTCCTAATTCCTCTTGAGAAAGGTGGTTGGACCACCGAAAATTCGAGAACTAATGAGTCCCTCTTTTGTATTTTTTGTTTCTGTGTCTTCCATGACTATTTAGTGAATTTTGCTGTGCATGTTCGTGGCTTTTCCAAGAAAGTCTTATATATATATATATATATATATATATATATATATATATATATATATATATATATATATATATGTTTTCTGGTATCATGCATGACTCCTCCCTTCCTAAACCCAAATTGATCATCCCTTAAGTAATCCTTTGCCTTACTCTCTATCCTTTAGTTGATGATCCTTAAAATAAGTTTAGCTCTGTGGGATATCAAACTTATTGTTCTTTAATCCTCACATGGTGTAGCCTTTACCTTTTTTGGAATACGATCTAATACTGATCTTAAAAAATATTCCCGCCAGATTCCAATTCACCAGATATGAAAATATCTGTCAAAAGATGTGTTTAATTAAGTTATCTGAGGGTTCAATGGGGGTAATTTATGGTTTTTTGGTATAAATCAACCTTAAGAATTTTTTCCAATATTCTGAATATACTTGTATTTTAAATATCTTTGATAAAACAATTAAGATGTTTTATACGTGGAAATATGGTGTTATTTAAACTGCAAAACCTTTAAATGCACAAAGTATCAAAAATCTGCTGACAAATTTCCCATTATTTAATAATTTGAGATGTCATGTATTATGTCATCTCAAAAATTCATTACACAACACAAAAATCTCAATATCTACTAAAAAAATTTAGGCATTGTATTTTGTATTAATGTTATACCATATCTAAATGTAGGCATTCATTCGTATACTGGATTTTCAAAAATCAGTCAAAAACAATGCTTAGAACTGGTTATTTTGTATTTTTAATGGTTATCTTATATTAAAAATCCCAATGTGCACTAATAAATTTGCAGGAAATGGGTCATATATAGATTTATTTATGTTATATTAAAATTTAACCTAATATTAGACATTCTGTATAAGCCATACATCTGAATTTATGCTAAGCTTATACATAATATTGGTTTTATCTCACTTGGTCATTCTTAATACACCTTATACCATAATATACCATATGACAAGGTAATTCTAATTATCAGTTATATATGGACAATGTAGCATGACCTGGTGTTTTGAATTCTTTCAATATACAGAATTACACAATATCAGCAAATAGGTGCACAGCAAACTGTTATTCTTAGATATATTAGGTTCCCAAAGAACTTCTTTTAATTCATCATATATCCCAATATTCGCTAATATATGATCATAAAATGAAATATTTATTGAATATTAGGAGTAACACAAGCTATGAATTCTTGCAATTCAGCAGATTTCCAAATAGCTGCTAGTTGATATTAAAGTTTCAGATTATTAATGAAAATAATGATTTACATTAAAAATCCAATGCTTTTCATATTCCAGATATTCTAGTTACAGCTAATAGACATGATGTGAATAAGTAATTTGTTTATCTTGGGGATCATCAAAATGAAGAACTGGTGTTCAAATATGACATAGCCAAAGGTCAGCCTAAATATATGTTTAGAACAGCATTTTTAATGGTTTTCATAAAAATTTACCATCAAAATTATTTGTATACCACTGACAATCTAATGTAGGAGTGTGTCTATTAATGTACTTGGAATGCATTATGTGGAAGTATAGCTATTTTTGAATCTTAGAAATGATTACATCACACTAGATACCCTAACAATACTAACAAGATTAAGGAAAATAAAATATTTGTGGTTTTTGCATATTACGAATTAATTAATTGCATAGAAATGTTTTAATAAACCAAAAATCATAATATCTCTTACAAATAATATCTCATATTCTGAAATAAGATGTTGCCTGTTGTACACTGTAATATGTTGTACATGCATGCAATACACCAGATATTCTAATATCTGCATTGAAATGTTCAAGAGGCTAATTATTTAGGGATGATTAATATCTAATATATTCGTTGATTTTATTTTAATTCTCCATATTGCAAAATATATGTAAAATAAACACAACAGGTATCCTATTATATCCAAATGAATGTAATTAAATTGGAATGTATAAGATAAATATAATAAGGTCACTAGTCTTATGAAAACCTGTCATACACCAAATGTGCTAGTTTAGAAAAACATATGGGGATGGGTTATTTATGAAATTGAAAGGTGTCGTCCAATTTAAGATATTCAGCTTCTACAGCAAATCTCTAACTGCAACAATAGGGTCAGAGTTTTGGTTATTTTCTAATATTTGGTATTTTTTACTTTAAATATTATTTAAACATGCTAGATATTTAAAAGTTTACAGAAGAAGGGTGAAATTGGTGCTCTATACAGCAAGGTTAAGTTATTATCGGGAAGTAAGAAGGCAAGAGCTGTGCTAACAGTTAAAGATAAATGGGGTAAGATAATAGTTGAACCAGGAAAAATCCAAGAGAGATGGAAGGAATATATGGAAACACTGTATGGTAAAGAACTTAGGCCGACAAGGTTAGACATAGAAAAGGAACATGACGTGAAAGAAGATAGCTTAGGTCCAGGCATACTCGACGATGAAATAGAAAGGGCATTAAAGGAGATGAAAGCAAATAAGGCTGTGGGGGTGGACAATATTCCTGTAGAAATGTTGAAATGGTTAGGGAAAGGTGGGAAAAAGGCCATATATGGACTGATTCGTAGTATCTATGAGGAAGGAATCTGGCCGGAAGATTTTGTGAGATCGGTGTTAGTTCCTATTCCAAAAAAGGCAAAGGCTTCGTCATGTGAGGATTACAGAACAATAAGTTTGATATCCCACGCAGCTAAAGTTATTCTCAGGATCATCAACAAAAGGATAGAGAGTAAGGCAAATGATTACTTAGGGGATGATCAGTTTGGGTTTAGGAAGGGAAGAGGTACGCGTGATGCCATTGCAGTAATGAGATCACTAGTCGAGAGGAATATAGAATACAATCAGGACGTTTTTACCTGTTTTGTAGATTTCGAAAAAGCGTTTGATAGAGTGAATTGGGAAAAATTAATGCGTGTGTTGCAGAAAATAGGAATGGATTGGAGGGACAGGAGACTGATCCGCAACCTGTACATGTCTCAGACTGCTCAGGTGCGAGTGGGGAACGGAGAGTCTGGATGGGCAGTGTTAGGAAGAGGTGTAGGGCAGGGTTGCCCATTGTCACCGGTACTGTTCAACGTATATGTAAAGGAAATGATTAAAGAGGCATGGGAAGAACTGGAGGTAGGAATGAAAGTCGGAGGGGAACTCGTAAAATCGGTTAGGTTTGCTGATGACCAAGCATTAGTTGCTCAGTCAGCCAAGGGGTTGCAAGCATTGTTGAGTGAATTGGAGGTTCAGTGCGATAAATATGGGATGAGAATCAATATTAATAAAACAAAGGTTATGCGATTTTCCAGAAAGAAAAAGGCTATGCTAAATATTAAAATAGGCGAGGAAAGAATAGAGCAGGTAGAGCAGTTTACATATCTCGGAAGTGTTTTGGACCAATACGGTCAAAGTGGTAGGGACGTAAGGAGAAGAATTGCGCTAGGCAAGGAGGCTTTCTCAAGGAGGAGGGAGTTAATGACGGGGACGTTGAGTAGGGATGTGAAGACAAGACTCGTAAAAACTCTGATATGGAGCGTAGCTATGTACGGCGCGGAAACGTGGTCGCTGAAGCAGGAGGATAGACGTAGATTGGAGGCTTTTGAAATGTGGGTGTGGAGAAGAATGGAGAAGGTGAAATGGACCGAAAGGAAAACAAATGAGGAAGTACTGGAGATGGTGGGTGAGGAGAGGGGTTTGTTGAGAGATATCCTATGGAGGCAGGAAAAATGGATGAAAGGCGTATTGAGCGGTAGTGGAATGTTGAAGAGGGTAATAGAGGGGAGAATGTTGGGCAAGCGAGGTAAGGGTAGGAACAGGATAGGGATGCTGGACGGGATGAAGGGAGGAAAGAAGTACACCGAGATGAAGAGAGACCTGATGTAGATTAGTTTGCTAGGTGGGGAGTCACAAAATGTTTATTTGATAGTTGTGTCCATCCAAAAACCTACCTTAACCGGTAGAATACCTAATAATAATGCTAGATATTGCAATATCTGTCAAGAAATATGCTTGGAATGAGTGTTTTATTGAAGGTAGGCGTTGAAAAAAATGTAGTCTTTCAATAAATAAGTTATTTCAATATCTGCTAATAAATATATCGAGGAAATGGGAACATTATGGTTGATTCAATGAAATTTAACCAAAGTTGTTCTACAAATACACTCTATATCTATTATCACTATATGCTATACACTATATCCCATTAACTGTCTAAATATGGTATTGGAATGGGACATTTACTTAAATTAGCCAGTATATAGTATCACCTTAAAAATACCATTTAATTCATTCACTATCGAAAGGTATATCTATAATTAATAAGGCATATATTTTTTTCAGATGATATTTGAAATGTGAGTGCAAAAATAAAACATAATGGCTTTAATTCTATTGTTTTAAGGTATTAATTTTATTAATTAATACTTTAATAATAAATTTAAATATGTTATTAATAATACTTTAACATCAAATTAATTTTAAGGTATGTTTTGAATTCTATTGTTTCAAAGGTACCTGGTAATGATGCCTAAGCGTTGAAACTAGTTGTGCAATAATAAAGAACGGTGGATGTAAACATTGTTTCTGTATTTAATCAACATGACTTAGCTGGAAAAGCCATGCTGTTTAATTTTTGAGTGGTTTTATGAAGATTTTCCATCAAGTTGAGCCAGGTACTGTTTCATTTAGGTGTAAGTTTTTATCTTACCTCAGAAATTCTTTCAGCACACCAGAAACACCATTTAAATGCTAATTGAACAGCAAAGAAAGCATTTTTTATATTATACAATATGTTTTCCAAACTACAAGCTCATGTTACCCTATTTTTTCAAAAAAGCCAATTACCAAATCTGCTAGTAGACATACAGACATTTGGAAATATTTATTGTAAATAGGTATCATTTACCAACAAGATTCTCCCACAATGCCAGATAATATCTTTAGATAATTCTGCGCAAACTAGTTATTCATATTTTGTAATATGTAATCTAATCATAGGAATTCTTCCAATTCACCAGATATCCTGAAGTTCTAAATAACAGATGTGTTATGAATAGGTTATATGTTGCATGTAAGATGTTATCTAACCTTCAATATTCTTTTTATAGATATGTTATCCCATATCACATTATGTTATGCTTGCAAAAGATACTTTAATGATATTTATTAGCATAGTTATAAGTGGTGAACATAGTTATCAATCAAAAATATGCACCTGTACAAGGCTATAGATTTGCCAATTATAGATAATGCATCACATTTTGGGTTATTTTAACTCAGAAATTCTTTCAAAACATATCAAATCCCTATATCTGCTAATAGATTTTCAGGAAATATGTTATTCATTGATTTTAGGTATTTTCTAGCTTTAAAAAATATATCAATACTAAAGGTATTCCAATATTTATTTGTAGATACTGAGAAAATAAATTATTAATTGTTATTAGCTTTTATGTAACTACTGAAATTCATATGATCACCCAGGTATCCCTTTTTTTGACTTTCAATGGCCTCAAAATTGGGTGCTAATGTAAACTAGATATCTTCATGCCAATATTTGCCCATAGAAGCCCATGGTATGAGTATTTGTAAAATTTAAGATACCTGTTAACATTAGAATTGTATTAAAAAAGGAACTCTTAAACTAGTTGCAAGGTGGGGTTATTTCTGAATTGAAAAATGTTATCTAACCTTAAATACAATTATACAATTTTTACATATTACATGCAACATATAACCTATTCATAACACATCTGTTATTTAGAACATCAGGATATCTGGTGAATTAGAATAATTCCTATGATTAGATTACATATTACAAAATATGAATAACTAGTTTCATTTGCAATTGAATTCTGCAGGCGACAGGGGTTAGTAACTACCCCAACAAATGGTTTAGAAGCCACAAAAGGCATTGGTATACAGGGAAATTGACTCAGAAATGTATCAGTTAGATTATATTATGGTTAGGCACAAGTTTAGGAACAGTATAACACAGCCGGAACAGATAAATTCACACAGTTTCCAAGGAGCAGATGCAGACTCAGAAGGAGACGAAAGTAGCTAGAATAGGAACATGGAACGTTAGGACAATGTTGAGGAGAGGCAAATTAGAAAATATTAAGCAAGAGATGGAAAGAGGTAATATAGATGTTTTAAGTCTCTGCGAGGTGAGATGGATGGATAGCGGGGTTTACTGGGGTGATAATTATAGAATAGCATATAATGGCATGGACGAAAGCCAACGATGGGTTGCCATAATATTAAATAAAGGGGTAGGAAGAGGCATAGTCAACATAGAGCAAGCAACTGATTGATTATAAGTGGTAGAGATTAAAGTCAAAATGACAAACTTGGTCATAGATCGGAGGCTTCCGCAGCTGTTGTGAGATCCAGAGGTGGTTCTCAGGGTAGACTGCGTGAGAGTCATTTTTGGCTTAACATTTCTCTCCTGTTGCTGGGAGCATCTTCAGGAGTGAAGTCGTCTTCGCTCCTGAAGACACTCCATGAGTGAAACGTTAAGCCAAAAACGACTCTTATGCAGTCTAACCCGAGAACCACCTCTGCGACAAACTTGGTCATTGTTCAGTTACCCATGCCAGCGAGTAACCACAAGGAGGAAGAAGCTGATAGGATGTATGATGAGTTAGAGGATATAATCGCTTGTGTTCCTGAAGGGACACACTGAAAACTGATAGCGGATTTGAATGCGATGTAGGCAAAGGAAGAGAGGGTAGTGAGGTGGTCGACTATGGGTTAGGCACGAGGATGAACGTTGGGAGAAAGCAGTTGAATTCTGAAGGATACAGGGGTTATCCATCACCAACACATGGTTTAGACACGACAAAAGGCGTAGGTATACATGGAAAATGCCAGGTGACACAGTAAAGGTATCAGATAGATTATATTATGGTTAGGCACAGATTTAGGATCAGTGTGATAAATTCACAGTTTCCCAGGAGTGGATGCGGACTCTGACCACAATTTAATTATTATGAAGTGTAACGTCTATTTAAAAAAGATAAGGAAAGGGTGGGCGGTTAAGAAATGGAATGTATGGTAAAAGCATGAAATGGGCTATGGTTAAATGGGTATGGAAGCATTAAAGAAAGAAGTATCAGCAGGCTGTAAAGAGAATCATGGATGATGGTAAAGACCTGAGTACTATCGAAGAAAAATGGAAATGTATCAAGAAACTGATATCCAAAGCCACAAAAGACACTATACTAACCATTAACAGGAAAAGGAAAGGGAAACCATGGGTAACAAATGAGATCATTAAAAAGATGGATGGAAGAAGAAAATGGAAGAATGTCAACACAGAGTTTGGCAAAATGAAATACAAAGTTTTAAACAATAAATTAAGATGGGCCAAATATAAAGCAAATGAAGAATGGTGGAAAACATAATGCAAGGATATGGAAAGTTTACAGAGGAAGGGTGAAATTGGTGCACTATTCAGCAAGGTCAAGTTATTATAGAGAAGTAAGAAAGAAAGATCTGCGCTAACAGTTAGAGACAAGTGAGATAAGATAATAGTTGAACCAGTAAAAATCCAAGACAGATGGAAGGAATATATAGAAACACTGTATCGAACAGAATTTAGGCTGGAAACGTTACACATAGAAAAGGAACATAGCAAAGAATAAGATAGCTTAGGTCCAGGCATACTCGACGATGAAATAGTTAGTGCATCAAAAGAGGGGTAAGCAAATAAGGCCAAGGGGGTAGACAACATTCCTGTGGAACTACTGAAATGTTTAGGAAAATATGAGAAGAAGACTCTCTATGGACTGATTCATAGTATATAGTATAGTTCTATAACGAAGGAATCTTGCCAGAAGATTTTATGAGATCAGTTTTAGTTTCTATTCTGAAATAGGTAAAGGCTACAAAATGTGAGGATTACAGAACAATAAGTTTGATATCCCACATCGCTAAAGTTATTCTCAGGATCATCAATAAAAAGATAGAGAGTAAAGCAAAGGATTACTTAAGGGATAATCTGTTCGGGTTTAAGAAGGGAAAAGGTACATATGATGCCATTGCAGTAATGAGATCACTATCAAGAGGAATATAGAATACAATCAGGACGTTTTTGCCTGTTTTGTAGATTTTGAAAAAGCATTTAATAGAGTGATTTGGGAAAAATTAATGTGCATATTGTAAAAAATAGGAATGGATTTGAGGGAAAGAGACTGATCTATAACCTGTACATGTCTTAGACTGCTCAGGTGCGAGTCGGGAACAGAGTCTGGATGGGCATTATTAGGAAGAGATGTGATGAAGGGTTGCCCATTGTCACCAATGCTGTTCAACGTATGTGTGGAGGAAATGATTATAGAGGCATTGGAAAAACTGGAGGTCAGAGTAAAAGTGGGAGGGGAATTCATAAAATTAGTTAGTTTTGCTGATGACTAAGCATAAGCTGCAGAGTCAGCCAGAGTCGGCCAAGCATTGCTAAATAAACTGGAGGTTCAGTGGAATAGATATAGGATGGGAATAAACATTAATAAAACTAAGGTTAAGCAATTTTCTAGAATGATAAAGGCTAAGCTAAACACTAAAATAAGAGAGGAAAATAAGAGCAGGTAGAACAGTCAAATGTTTTGGAAATGTTTTGGGCCATATGGTCAAAATAGTGGAGAGGTAAGGAGGACAGTATTACTAGGTGAGAAGGAGGGCAAAAAAAATATCAGGGGCATTGAGCAGGGAGGTTAAGAAAAGACTCATATATAAACTCTGATATGGTACGTAGCTATTTATGCCGTGGAAACGTGGTCGCTGAAGCAGGAGATTAGACATTGTTTGGAGGCTGATGAATTGTGGGTGTGGAGAAGAATGAAGAAGGTGAGATGGACTAAAAGGAAAAAGTTGGGGAAGAACTTGAGATGGTGGGTGAGGAGAGGGGTTTGTTGAGAGAAATCCTGTGGAGGCAGGAAAAATGGATGAAAGGCATATTGAGCAGCAATAGTGAGATGTTTCAGAAGGTAATAGAGGGGAGAATGTTAATGGCAAACAAGGAAAGGGCATGAAGAAGGGGAGGGATCTGATGTAAAGTAGAATGATGGATTGCATTTTGCTTGGAGTTTGAAAATATTTTTTTGATAGTTGTGTCCATCCAAAAACCTGTATCAACCAGTAGATTATGTAATAATATAATAATATCAGTTAATAGCCTATTCCCTGTATTTCTCTTTTCTGATATTGGGATATTCAGTGTATTGAACAAATTCTTTATCACATATATATGAACATAACATTACGATAAAATATATTCAAAGAATGTCCATATGTTGAGTTAAGGATAGCTTAAATAGGAAAAGATTTCATATTTTATGTATGAAATGGACTACATGACAAGGTTGTAGTCCATTGAGTCCCATGGACTACAACCTTGTAGTGATGGAAGGGCTTCTGCAATCCGATGACCCCTCGAGCTGTGCTATTGGAAGTAATAATAACTGCTCCTGGTAGGGTCATCCATGAAGGTTAGGAGCCAGATGAAAGGTAGACCCAGCGTCTGTTCCTCAGTGAGGCGGCTGCAAAGGTGCCTGACCCCAGTGGGGCAGCCATTAAGTGGTGGTGTCATGTTTAAAACACTATTGAGGAAGGCAATGGGAAACCACCTGAATTACTTTTCCCAAGAATATAGCGATGGATAACATAAAGAAATTGAGTCCTGGCAACTGTGGGATTTGGCCCAAGGGGCCCTATGTCATGCCTGGCAGTGGGGAAGGAGGGGCTCCCGTCATTGTCATCCTAAAAAACCCATGCGGAGGAGAAATAACAGCAGCAGGACAGTAGACACAAAAGAAGATGAAAGAAGTAAAATAGAAATGTGGAACATCAGGACAATATTGAGTTTGTAGTTCATGTTGAGTATGTTGTTATGTTCAATAACCTAAAAAATGTTAGGTTAGAAAAATCATTACATCTAATTATAATCCATTTAAGCATTGGTATAGAATTATATGGGGACATGTGGTTGCAGATTTCATTTTGAAATCAGTAAAAAAGTATTCCTGAAGAGATGTTGAATATTATAAATTAGGATACAACTACCACTACATTAAAAGTTCATTTGTTGACTATTTATTAGCTGATATTAAGGAATGTTGTCCATGGATAGAATAATATCAGTAGGATTTGCGATTTAAAACATTGATAAACAGTTGCCTATGTATTTTAATGCAGGTAATGAGATAACTGGGGAAATGAATCAAAATTAATGGTGGCATTTCACCTTATTGCAATTAATAACCTATCATCATCAGAACTATAACCTTTTAGCTGAGATATCTAGGTATTTGTGATATCTGATGTTAAATAATAACTTGTACAATAAGATAATATCTTATACATTCAAGAAAATATTCCAAGCATAACAATTGATAGATAATGGGATATCCTATGTATTAAGGGATTGTATAGGTTAGAATTGCCTTGTATCAGTAAATAATCTATTGCAAGCATGTCTATAGACAGCTATTGGCATATCTCATATATTGCAGGAACTTCTAAATGAAGATGACATTTACTATTCCTAAAACATCACATTCTCTATATACTTTTTGCAGATTATATGATGTCTAAAGTATGAAAAGAATTTGTAAGGTTAAATGATGCTGAGCATAATTAATCACCCTCTCTAAACCCATATATAAGTAGATATAGTGATATTTTGCATTGGCAAACATTGAAAACCTTAATATTGTGATATCTGGTGTACTGAATTGATTTACTATCAAAAAATATAAAACTATTGATAACAACCTATAACTGAATTTTTTAAACTAATATTGCAATATCTGGACTCTTTGTAAAGTAAAAGAACCTATTAACAAAATTATTGCATTTAAAAAATATTTTTGATATCTGTGGCTATCAGGTATTTTAAATGAATTTTAAGTTTAAATAATAGCATACTTGATAAATAAAACACTCCATATGTTTTTGTAAATAGTCATCATGATACATGGAGTATTGAAAATATGTCTAATGATAGAAAACGTCTAATATAAATAAACAGTTTCTGGCATAACTTCGTGTAAAGTCGTCATGTTGAAATTTTTTGCTTTTCCACATAAACTTTTAATTCTCATGACCCAGGTTCGGTTATAGCAAAACGTCATCAATACGTCTTGCAGTGCAACTCTTTTAGCAGATACTACTATATGATATCTGGTAAAATTGTATGTAAGATTAGATAACATTTTTCCAACCATAAATAACACCCACCCTGCAACTATTTTAAGGATTCTTCTTTTTTATACATTTCTAAAGTTAACAGGTATCTCAAATTCTACTAATACTCATTCCATGGACTTCTATTGGCAAATATTGTGATAAAATTCTCCAAAGTAAATAAGAACCTTATATTTCATAAACGACCAATTTTTAGGTCAATGAAAGACATATACTGGGATATCTAGATGATTCAATGAATTTCATAGGTTAGATAAAACCTACAATCAAGTAAAAATTCCATTTCTCTCTATCTATAAATAGATATTGGGATACCATTTAAAATGCCTAAAATCCATTAATTAAATATTATCTTGACCATCTATTAGCAGATATTGGGATTTGATATGTTTTGAAAGAAATTCTTAGTTATTATAACAGAAGCAATGCTACATAACCTATAATACCTACATCTATAGCCTGTCATATATATTTTCGATTGGTTATTAAGGTAAATTATGATAACCAAACTAATAAATAAGGGTGAAGCATTAATTACATCAATTGATATCTTTTCTAAGCATATCAGGAAAAGATATGGGATATATGGTGTGAATAAGGTAAGGTAATCTACCATTTAGGGTAGCTTAATGGATGGACACAATCACTTCATAAATACTTTATGACTGCTAACAAAACACAATTAAGTAACCTATTCTACATCAGGTCTCCCATCATCTCGGTGTACTTCCTTACCCTCTTCATCCTGTCCAACTTATCTAAACTGTTCCTGCCCTTTCCTCATTTGCCCTATATTCTCCCCTCTATTCCCATCTTCAAGCCTTCCACGGCTGATCAGCATGACTTTCATCCATTTTTCCAGTCTTCATAGTATATCTCCCAAATAACCTCTCTCCTTGCCCACCATCCTTAGGACTTCCAAATATGTTTCCTTTCATTCCATCTAAAGTTCTCCATTATGCATATATTTTGTTCCACCTGTTGCATTATTTTCCGTCCTATTTTAATATTCAGCTTAAAGCTTTTATCTTTCTGCTGAATCAAATAACCTTTGTTTTATTAATGTTGATTCTCATCCCATATTTATCGCACTGAACCTCCAATTTCCTCAGCAATGATCGCAAACCTTTTGGCTGACTGAGCAACTAATGCTATGTTATCAGCAAACCTAACCGATTTTATGAATTCCCCTCCGACTTTCATTCCTACATCCAGTTCTTCCCATAATGCCTCTTTCATCATTTCTCCACATATACGTTAAACAGCACCAATGGCAATGGACAATGGCCCTGCGTTAGACCTCATACTAATACTGCCCATCCGGACTCTCCATTCCTCATGCGCACCTGAGCAGTCTGAGTCATGTACAGTTTGCGGATCAGTCTCCTGTCACTTTAATCCATTCCTATTTTCTGCAATACATGCATTTATTTTTCCCAATTCACTCTATCAAATGTTTTTTGAAATCTACGAATCAGGCAAATATGTCCTGATTGTATTCTATATTCCTCTCGATTGGTGTCCCCTTCTCTGGCAGACAAAAATAATTTCGAAGGTTAGATAACAAATTATATGTCATAAAAGCCTCTTCACAGTACATCTGTTTAAAGACATTTCGGGATATCTGGTGAATTTAAAGAATTTCTATAATTAGATTATATATTACAATGCATGAATAACCAGTTTGCTACAGAATTATCTAAAGATATTATCTGGGATATTGAGAAAATTTCGTTGGTTAACTATACCTTTTTGCAATAAATATTTCACAATTTCTGTATGTCTACCAGCATATGTTGGTAATTGAGGTTGATTGAAAACAATAGTTAGGCTAACACGATTTGTGTAGCTTGGAAAATATTAAATACTATACTAAAAGCTTTCTTTGCAATTTAATTAGCATTTAAATGGTTTTTTCTGGTGTACTGAAAGATTTTATATGGTAATATAAAAACTTACATATAAATAAAACAGTATCTGGCTTAACTTGGTGGAAAATCTTTACATTAACTTATGGAAAATAAACAACTTGGCTTTTACACTCATAGCCGAGTTGTTTAATTTTCACATGTCACCTAAAACCTACAAAAAACATATTCCTTATACATTTATAGATCTACCTTTAGATATTGAATGCATTAAAAGAGTTTTGAAAATACGATACTGGCTAATTTCGCTAAATGTACCATTCCATTCCCATTTTAGACAGTTAATGGGATATAGTGTATAATATACAGTGATAATAGATATAGAGTGTATTTGTAGAACAACTTCGGTTTAATTACATTGAATTAACCATAATGTTCCCATTTTCTTTGTATTTATTAGCAGATATTGAAATAACTAATGTATTGAAGACTTAATATTTTTTTAATACCTACCATCAATAAAAAACTCTTCCAAGCACATTTCCTGACAGATCATGCAATATCTGGTTGTATTGACATAATGTTAAATGTCAAACAATTCCAAATGTCAAAAAATAACCCAAACTCTGACTCAATTGTAGCAGTTAGGGATCTTGATGTATAAGATTAATATCTTAAATTAGAAAATACCTTTCAATTCCATAAATAACCCATCCCTATATATATTTCTAAACTTTAGCAGAATTGGTGTATTAAAGGTTTTTTGTAAGACTAGTGACCTCTTTCTATGAATCTTACATGTTCCAATTTAATTACATTCATTTGGAGATATTAGGATATCTGTTGTATAAATTGTGCATATATTTACAATAGGGTAAATTGAAATAAAATCAACAAATATATGAGACATTAATTAGTCTCTTGAAAATTTCCACATAGATATTAGAATTTCTGGTTTATTGCATGAATTTATAAAGTTAGGTAACATCCTGCAATTCATTGATAATCCATTTTCTGCACAGTTTAGTACATATTAAGATGTCTGGTTATTGGAAAGATGTATTAAGTTTAGCTTACTTTTTATATTCCATAAATAAGCCATTGCTCCCACATTAGTGCATAAATAGATTTCTTGGTATATCATAGATATTTCTAAGGATGTGTAAAATGGAATATCAATAAAACCTTGTTTTATGTAACTTTATTACAGCTACAGCTTATTAAAAGGATTATTAATAAAAAAATTTCCAATCAATTTATGACAGCTCTATTAAAAGGATTTCTGAACAAAAAACATTTTCCATTCAATTTATGACACATTCTCTATTAAGTACTTTTTCTCTGTATATTGTATTGTAACATTTTACACTCTATGTATTTTATTTATTAGGTAATCTATACGTAAAGGTAGCTTTTTGTTAGATGGACACAACTATTGAATAAATATTTTGTGACTCCCCGCCTTGCAAACTAATCTATATCAGGTCCCTCTTCATCTCTGTGTACTTCTTTCCTCCCTTCATCCAGTAACATCCCTATCCTGTTCCTGCGTGTACCTTGCTTGCCCAACATTCTCCCCTCTATTACCCTCTTCAACATTCCACGACCACTCAATATGATTTTCATCCATTTTTCCTGCCTCCATAGGATTTCTTTCAACAAACCCCTCTCCTATCCCACCATCTCTAGTACTTCCTCATTTGTTTTCCTTTCAGTCCATTTCACCTTCTCCATTCTTCTCCAAACCCACATTTCAAAAGCCTCCAATCTATGTCTATCGTCCTGCTTCAGTGACCACGTTTTCGCACCTTACATAGCTACGCTCCATATCAGAGCTTTTACGAGTCTTGTCTTAACATCCCTACTCAAGGTCCCCATCATCAACTCCCTCCTCCTTGAGAAAGCCTCCTTGCCTGGCGCAATTCTTCTCCTTATGTCCCTACCACTTTGACCGTATTGGTCCAAAACACTTCCGAGATATGTAAACTGTTCTACCTGCTCTATTTTTTCCCCACCTATTTTAATATTTAGCTTAGCCTTTTCCTTCTGGAAAATTGCATAACATTTGTTTTATTAATATTGGTTCTCATCCCATATTTATCTCACTGAACCTCCAATTCACTCAACAATGCTTGCAACCCCTTGGCTGACTGAGCAACTAATGCTTGGTCATCAGCAAACCTAACCGATTTTACAAGAATTCCCCTCCGACTCTCAAACCTACCGCCAGTTCTTCCCCTGCCTCTTTAATCATTTCCTCCACATATACGTTGAACAGCACCGGTAACAATGGGCAACCCTGTCTTACCCCTCTTCCTAACACTGCCCATCTGGACTCTCCATTCCCCACTCACACCTGAGCAGTCTGAGACATATAGAGGTTGCAGATCAGTCTCCTGTTCCTCCAATTCCTATTTTCTGCAATACATACATTAATTTTTACCAATTCACTCTATGAAATGCTTTTTCGAAATCTACAAAACAGGCAAAAACGTCCTGGTAGTATTCTATATTCCTCTCAATTAGTGATCTCATTACATTCTATGTATCTAAAATATTAGATGTAACGATACCTATTTTAAGATATCATATATTGGCACCACTTCTTAATTTTTATGACACCCAAGATAAACAAATAACCTATTCACGTCATGTCCATTAGCAGGAAATAAGGTATCTAGTGTATTCAAAGAATTTGAAATATTTTATAACACCTTATTTTCCATTTATAATGAATATCTTCATGTCTACGAGAAACTATTAAGAAATGTGCTGAAATAAAAGAATTTGTAGCTTGTAAAGTTCCTAATATGCCATAAATATTCCATTTTATGATCGTATATTAGCAGATATTAGAATATATGATGCATTGAATGAAGTTCTTTGGGAACCTAACAATCTATACATAACAGTTTGCTGTGCAATTATTTGCAGATATTGTGGTATCCTGTATATTCAAAGAATTGAAAACACCAGTTTATACTGCATATTCCATAATAAAGAGATAATTAGATATGCTTTTATAATATATTGCAGTTTCTGTTGCATTGAAAAATGTCCAAGGTTAGATAAAAGCAATATTCTCCATGAGTTTAGCATGTTCACATCTAGCCGTTATACAAATTCTCTGATTTAAGGTTAAATTTTGATGTTTAATATACAAATGTATAAATAACCCATTTCCAGTACATTTATTAGTGGGCATTGGGATTTCAGATAATTGGAAAGAATTTTTAATTTAAGGTAGTACCTAAAAATAAGAAATAACCAGTTCTAGGCATACCATATGACTGATATTTGAAAATCCAGTCGACTACTGAATATCTACATTTAGATATAGTATATAATTAATACATAGTACAATGCCTAATTTTTCTTTAGCAGATGTTGAGATTTTTGTTATATTTAATAAATTTTTGGGATAAGGTAATACCTTATATCCAAATTATAAAAAAAATTGGAGAATTACCAGATTTTTGACACTTTGTGTATTGAAAGGTTTTACAGGTTTGATAGCATCATATATTCCATTTAAAATACATCCTAATTGTTCTTTCAAAGATATTAAAAATTCTGGTTTATTGAGATCATTGAGAAAATGTTTAAGTGTAGGTTATACCTAAAATCTATAAATTACCCAAGGATATCCGGTTAAACCCTCGGATAACTTATTAAAACAAATCTTGTACATATAACAATAATGTACAAATGTATATTTTCATATTCGGTGAAATTAAAAAAAATTTTTTTGTTTAATCAGCACCAAACATTCAATGCACAAACTAGTACCAGCACAATATTTCCAGATATGGTACATCTGGTGTGCTTTTCAAATTTTAGATAGTACCTTAAATTCCATAAATATATTATTCCTTTCACAAGTTACACCAGATATTAGGATATCTTGTTCATTTGTGAAGGAACTATTAAGGGTAGATTGCTCCTTACAACAATAAGAAACACTATTAATAGTACATTTTATGATGTTTAAGTCTAAATATTGTGAAATTTGGTGTTATAAATAGCTATATTAGGAGAGAAGAGACTAAGCCTTGTTAAATATGTATTTACCAGTACATCTATAGATATTTAATATAAATTATGTAGCATAAGTTTCTCTGGATATGTTAAAAGAAGGAATTTATTAATATTCCAAGTAAATAGAAAGAATAAATGTGTATTATGATTTCTGAAATATAAAATATTTTTTGAATTAATAACAAAATACATTTGTTATATAATGATATTAGAAGAAAAGTATGAGTTGGTATACTTAATTCTTTAAAATTTTCATTACATCTAACTATTTGAATTATTATCAATATATATATTGAGATATCAGATGTTTTGAATGGGTTTTTAATGAAAATATATTACTAAATATCCAATAATTATTCATTAACAATATATTTTATGCTTTATTTGGTTGGTTAATGCATATGGAAATAATCAGAAAGGATAGATAAAACCAACCATGGATAAAAATTTATATCACATAGAGTAGTTTTCTTCCTAGGTTTATTAATATCTATTATGTGGCAAGGGTTCATAAGTAAGGATAAGACCAATCATCAATGAAAAATACAATAAAAAGTCATAATCGATGGCTACATATGGGGATAGGTCGTGTGGTATGTTGATTTATAAGGATAGGCATCATCAAACTGTTACTATTATCTTCGTACAAGCACAACTAAGGCTAGATATGGAGTGATATGGTTTGTGTAAGTTTTTAAGGGTGATAGTACTATGCATTAATGTATATGTCATTTTTCTAGTTCTTATAAAACTTTCTGGAAATTATTGGATTTGGGAGGATAAATGAATCAAATACATGATAACATGTACGACAGTTCTTTTTGGCATTGGAATGTTTTATTTGAGCTATATTTATGAGGATACAAATACCAAGCATCAAACAACCTCTCATTGCAAGTAAATGAAGAGGTTATATGGTATGTCAAAAGAATTTCTAGCATTAGTTTACAGAAATTAAAGCTCGCTTTCTCAATCTAACTTACAGACAGAAATTGACGAAACTCATGAATTAAAGGAGAATAAGATGTAAAATATATAAGGCATATCTTAATTATTCAATACCTATTCCACGATAACTTGATAATCTGTTTTCTTGGTAGTGAATATTAACTGTTATATTATTTTATAAACTTTTTATAGGTAGAAGTTATTTGGGTAACTTTTTAGATATATTGCATTATAGGTAGGTATACGTTAAAAACATTGATGAAAATTTAAAAACTTGAATATCAATTTTTAATTTTTCCCAGTGGTTTGAATGAATTCCAAAAGGTGATATCATATATAAATTATTTTTAGTACCTCTATTGCTATATTTTGAGACACATGTTGTGTTGATTAATTCTCTTTTGATAGATATTAACAGGTTATGTATCTTTTCTCATCCATAGCATATTTATGACTTTGATTCAATAATTGTTTGTGTAAAAGTGATGAATATAATATTTTTAATTGAAAAGTATAATAACAAAAATGCTAAAGGATCCATATTAAATTTATATTTTGGTATTTAAACATGCCTCTTAATGCTATAATTCAAGAAATTATAAACATCAAAGTAAGTATCCATTTAACCATTAAAATTTCATGATAATATCTCAAGAGTTTTGGAATCATGAGACCTTCCTAAATAATTTTTTTAATTTGAATTAATTAGAAGATTTTAATATTTATCATTATACAATATACTAGCAAATTTACATATTTATAAAATCAATCACTGCTTTCCTCAGACATGGATATTTTACATTGATTTTTATTGAGAATTTATCAATGTTTGTCTTTAGCAAATATATTTTTCTCATTCAAACATTTCTTTTAATTTTTTCACTTTGTAATCTCAAGGATATATTCGATTGTTAAATTGGAAATGTTAAAAATAAAATACTTTGAGAAAACAATTTTGAACTTTAGAGAAATATTTCGTAAATACAACCCTTAAAAAAATAAAATACTTTTTTATTAAAGTACAGAATATTTATTCAAACAAATGCATAGATGCTTTTACAATAATTTTAACCTTTAATTGAATTTCATAAATTTTTCATCATTACACCATTATTATATCATTGTTAGGACATAAAATTGTTCAAAATAAGGACAAACGCAAGTCGTTCGAAAGAATTTATGAAAAAAGTTTAGCCAATTCAATGGATATATGAAAGTAAAATACTTTTCAAACTTTTAAGGTTTACAGTTTCTAATTTAAGAAGATTCATATACTGATGAATACGAATAAATAAAAGAATCAGAATAGTTCAGCTATTATGTTAATCTATTATTTCATTGTGATTTAGTTTAATTGATCAGAACATTTAAATTGAATTTTTATTGCTTCTTTTCATTGCATTGAATCTTCAATTTATTCGACTTGATTTATTAAAACATATATCTACAGTTTTAGCACAATATTGCACCCATTCGAAGGGCAACTGCTTATTAAAGAAAAAAGAAGATGCAAAATAACTGTTTAAGTTATCGGATTTTTTTTAATAATAGACAAAATATAGTAAACATTCATCTAACTAATAAAAACCAATATCTTTTCCCTATAAATTAAGATTTTAATGTTAACGTAAGTATTTAGTGACAAGTTTTGTTTATATGAATCTTAGAGTATCATTGGAGATATTCCATATCAAGTCGTATAAATTTCCATTCCATTCCAGATTTGTATAAATTATATTGTAAAGTGTTAATGACAATTTTATTTTTAACCCAAGTAATACTTTGTTACAAAATGTTCCAGTATATATAGTGCCGTTTATGAGATACTTCATGCAAGGGCATCATTAACCATTAGTTTATTTTTAACTGAAGAACCATATTCAACATCATTATGATAGACATATGTCATTTTTAGTTAATTCACACAACATATATATATAAACTCAAAATAGTTATCCAGATATATAAATGCAAGAGTAATTACAGCCTCACTCTCATACTGATAAATGACAGATTGTATCAAGAGATTACACATGAGGGAATATATAAACCAGTATATTTCAAAATCATATTATTGTTTGAATGATTATCATTATAAATCTGCTTTTCAAATAACATAAGAAACTGTTTCATTGAATTCTAGAAATATATAACAAAGTAGTCGAACAGTGTTATTAAAAGTATCATTACTTTAAAAAATGAAACCAATCTTAAATTGGAGTTAGGATAAAAAATGAACGATATATGTAATTTGCAAGTATGTTTTGGAAAAGAAATATTATACATTGCTAACAATTTGGTTGTTAGTTTTCCATGAACATCATTCATGTGCGGTTCATTTTTGATGTTAAAAATAATACAATTTTTACGCAATCAATTATTCTGAATATTCAATGACTGAATATTATTTTAAAAGAGTGGATAGCATTAAAGAAAATGAATAATATCAATGAAAGTGCCTCATTCTATGCTTCATATTCCGTCCTTTATTAAAGATTATTGCATTAGTGCTGAAACACGCTCGATCAGCTATTCAGGATATTGTAGAGGGCCGCAGAATACTTTATAGTTCTTAGGTGCCAGGAAGTAATTGAGTGAACAAACCATTTTGACGGAAAAAATCAAAGGACTCGGAGCAAAACATCCAACAATGCGAAACACCATGCTGGCTGCACATGAAAAGAGAAAAAATAGATATTTTTTAAAACTGCACATTCTTCTATCGAATGCTTTAGCGATTAAATGAAATGCCTGCGCTTAATATTAAATTCATCCAAAAAGTAAGTATGTAAGTTTTCACATTTTTAAAAACCTTTTTAAAGAATAGAGCTACGTAAATAGGTCACTATTGGGTTATTTTGTGATATTGTCACGGTGTAGTATTTGACATGAAAAAGGGATTTTCATGGCGTCCATATTTTTTAGTTGGACTATCGTTTACATTTTCACAAAAAGTAGACTAAACGGAATATATGCACACGCGTCTACATTAGGCTCTTAGACAGCAACGCACAACATGAGAACAAGTGAAAGGAACACGCACGTTTTTTCTTGATAATTTCGACAGTATTGAGTTCCGTCTTCCCCAGAAGATCAGTTAGGAGAAGTTTTCTAAGAAGTTTTATTTAACACTTCCGTGTTACTTCGAAGAAATTATACATTCGTTGGAATTTAACTCCGTCTTCTGAGGAAGACGGCATTCGATTACAACGAAATTATTAAGAAATAAGGTGTGAGTGTTCCTTTTATGTGTAATTATATATATATATATACCACCACCTAGAATGTATATATATACACACATGCATAGCTATATAAATATATATAATCCTTCATACAGAAATTCATATAATAAAATTGATTTCATGCTTACATGTTTTGTTCTGTGTACGAGGAATCCTTGCTATTATATAATTGTTAAAGATGGGCTAATCCATGGCTGAAGGCAGAGATGATTGCTGTGGCGATGAGGAACGCTACGTAGACAATTAACGATACCCTGGCAGTAGTTATGGCGAAGGAAAAAAAAATCCATAGGTTCTTCATGTCTGAACCACTGTCGAACCTTACTGCTTCTTTTGTTAATGAAGTTATCAAAGCAATCAGGCCGGATAATATCTGAAAAGCAGGAAACAGTTATCTTTTGCGTTAAGTCTCTGACCAAATATCTCCAGTGATGCTACCACTTACAATTCACGTGATGACCTGAACCTGAAACTTTCCCAAAATAAGTAAATCAGTGACAACTATAAAATATTTATGCAATCATATTGTGGCATACGGAAATACGGCTAAAATTTACCGAAAGTAAAAAGAATTATAAGTACAAAAACTCATATCAGATTCATTAATATTTTGCAAATAAATAAATGTCAGCCGGTGTCACCAATCCGACAAGACATAATAATACATTTTTAAATAAAGAAGATATTAGTAACTGTTATTATTGAACAATAAATAAATTACATTAACGATAACATATATTTTTAATGATTAATTTTTTTTCTGTGTATATAAGTATGTTCATATGCTAAACCATCTTAAATACATTTGTACTGCGTTCATATTTTTGTGTCAATAAAATTTTGCAAGGGTTTTTAATTCTTGCAGATTAAACACATTCATACATATTAATTATTCAAAAAAGGAAATTGTATGTTTAAGATACTCTACAGGATTATTTGGAACACTTAGTTCTGTATATACTATCATAGAAAATGCAAAAAAGGAGCATTACCTAATTTATACGAATTCTGCCATAGATAGAGAAAATTATTAAATTTTAGAATTTATCAATATTTAGGAAATACATGGGCGTCTATAATTAAGGATTTGGTTTATTTATTTTATAACTACGTTCCGTGTCTCTTCACACAGACATTTTCTTTGGAACCAACAGTAAGTTAGTACTAAATTTTGCAAGTAGTGGTCATATATTGCATAATCCTAAAACTACTAAAGTAAGTCATTATCAAATAGAAGCCCTACCAACTTATATGTACTGACAAGTTAGTTAAATTTATAATCGTTAAAATTGAACACCTGTCAGAGAAACTTCAACTAACATTAAGTTCGCATTTTGCAAAGTCACGTTACCAGTGTCCGCAACTACCTCCCTTAAATTTAAAAATCATTGATATTCAAAATTTCAGCGAATTCAAACTATCATGGAAAAATCTTTATCAAACTATAGCTGAAATATGAATTAATAGTGAACGGGTAATTTCATAGTACTACTGTCTTAATCTTAAAATTTTGTAGGACTTTTTTACTCATCAGACATTGAGATAAATATGGTTTTTCGCTTGATTATTGCGTATAAATGTGCAAAATTGGATTTGATTCCAAATACTGAATCTATATGTTCAACCTAATTTCTTAACATATGCCAAAGTGTTTCATTTCTCTTAAATTTACAAACTAATATATCGATATTGAGAATTTATTTTGTTTTTTTGTATGTGCATATAAAAATGAAAATTAAGTATTTACACCCCTTATAAACTTATTCATCAGATTGTAACTATGGACTTTTTAAATTTTAAACGCCTAATTACTGATTATTTATGTCAACATGGTAGACCATCAGTGATGGCTATAAAAAAATAAATAAATAACTATATATATATATATATATATATATATATATATATATATATATATATATATATATATATATATATATATATATATATATATATATATTCTTTTGTCCCGTCTATTTCTCCTTTGTTGGGTGAAACAGCCCCATGACGCCATCTCTCGGGCAACATCTATCGGAGCACTTTGGCGCTTTATAAGATCCCAGATCTTAATGTAAATCAGGTTTCCTAATAAGCTCACCTGATAGAGCATCCGCCAACAAACATATATATATATATATATATATATATATATATATATATATATATATATATATATATATATATATATATATATTAGTGGAGAAGGTGAAATGAACCGAAAGGAAAACAAATGAGGAAGTACTAGAGATGGTGGGTGAGGAGAGGGGTTTGTTGAAAGGAATCCTATGGAGGCAGGAAAAATGGATGAAAGGCGTATTGAGCGGTAGTGGAATGTTGATGAAGGTAATAGAGGGGAGAATGTTGGGCAAGTGAGGTAAGGGCAGGAACAAGATAGGGATGCTGGACGGGATGAAGGGAGGAATGAAGTACACAGAGATGAAGAGGGACCTGATATAGATTAGTTTGCTGGATTGAGTTTTGTTTGGAGTTAGAAAATGTTTATTTGATAGTTGTGTCCATTAAAAAACCTACTTTTATTGAGATATATATATATATATATACATATATATATATATATATATATATATATTATTTATTCCTACATACGAATAAATATTATTTTCCTCAGTTGATTAGGATATCAATTAAAATTATATTTGAGATGACCTTTTGACGAGGTATTTGAAATTACTGTTGGATGAGTGTAGACCTTTCAACTTACCTAATCACTTCTCCACTTGATATGTGGACGTATCGTTCAACCAATTCAATGGTACGTATCAAGGATAGCGAGGTAAAGACAGTCTTCACAAATACAGTAGGGGAACACGATTGAGGAGGCTACTGCAAGTGTAATCAGAAAAAGTGCAACTTCGATCGCCTCTACGATCATTTCGAGTGATTTTGATGAATAGGCTGTGGTCAAAAACACGTGAGGACGGATTGAAGCTGTCGTCGATCAGCCTCAAAATCGAAAATGGAATTTCAGACAATTCCTGGTTTCTCACGATTGTTATTCTCACGGTTCAAATAATCACGTGGGCTATGGCCGCTCCAAACTTTTTCTTCTCCAACTCGTGAACTGTGAAATAATAGAAACATTCTTACACTTAAGAATATGGACCAGCGTTGCTCAGTTGTAGATAAATTTCGTTCATGTAATTTTAAAATCAACAGCAAAATAGCAGCAAAAGTAGAAATATGATTTCTACATAAATATTTTATAGTACGAATTTTTGTTTTTTCTCTAATCCCTAATACTTACCTACAGAGCGTATATATTAAAGTTAGGAAGATCAGAGAAACTGCATTGTAGGTTAAGTTAAGTATTCAATTTTTAGATAATAACCCTCTTTTAAATAAACATTTTATATTTTCGGGATGTTCATGAAAAAATTTAATTTAGAAATTCTTAGTGAGAGATCGAATCAAACAAAACAATAGATGTTACAGTTATTTGCTTCCCTAAATGATAATGCTTGATCCTTTTACATGCTTTTAAAAATTCATTGTATATTGAAACATAAAAAGTCAATTCAAAAGAATTGTATATCATCGTATTTTAATTACATTAGAGTTTTAAAAAGAGTACATTATATAGGCATTTTATTCATCTTTTGAGCATTGATGATCCAATGAAGTTTAAAGTACACTAATATGCTTTGCATAAAAAATTATCGATTTATATTAGCAATAATATTTATCAGAAATTACGTTAACATATTGATTCTGCTGGAGGCGATATCTATATATTATTAAATTAACTCCTGCGAAATAAAAAATTAATGGGTGTACCTTTTTCAAAATCGAAAATATATTTTATTCCGCGACAGAATATATTTTGATTTTGTTGATGTAAAAGAACTACCAAATGTTTTTATTTAAAATTGATAGTCACGCATTTGGCGCCAACTGTTTTTAATAGAACATTTGGCATAAAACACTTACGCAAAATAATTTGTCCACTTGATGAAATAAATACCGCTGCATTCATTTTAAAATATTAAGTTTAAATCAGAATACAGATACAGAATAAATGGAAACTTTAATCTATAACACTTAATTAACCTATGAAATATCTTCAATAAAATCATTATTCAATATATTTTTATTATTTTAATAAAATCTCTTTACTGTTGCAATGTTAAAAATGGGCTAAGTAAATTATTTGCGGAATGAATTTAATTGGCTAACAAATGCAAAAAATTCTCTTATAAATGGAAGCCAAGGCTTGGATGTAGATGCAAATATGGGGATTTAAGGATACCATATGCCTGTGAATGTATAAAGCAGCAAACGTATTTCTTTTTATTGCTGAAAAGGCCAATATGTTGAAACTTAAAGTAGCTTTAATTGAAATACGAGTAAAAGCTACCTTCCTATCGAATAAGGTGACGCTTGTCCGTTTCTTGAAATGAATGAAAAAGCAATTCTTTCCCGAAATACTGTGGTTGCTGTGTAATCGTTCTCCCTCCCCTTGATTATTTTGCAATCTGGAGTGATGCAATGATTAGGTATGATTTTATCTTCCTTATAATGGTCTTTGTAATCGAAATGAGGAGTAGTAACAAATTAATAGTTGTTTACAGGCTTAAGGTTTAGAAGCCTAATTTATTCCATCAGCTTTTTGGACTTATTTTGGCTTATTTTTTTAAATCTACTCGTTTCGTTAAAAAACCTTCCAAGCAAGCGTCGAGTGTTGAAATTCTTCAAAACAACAACCTTTAAGAATGTAAATGGAAAAAAATATATGAAACTAGTCACTTATCATATAACAAGCCAATTAAAGAAAAACTCAATCTCTTTGTTAGAGTACCGTTATAATTTTAGAAAAGGAGAAACACTATGCTATTATGTTGTGCTGATAAATTAAAACTATATATCATTATTTTCTAAATTAATAAAGTCAATATTATTAACACCCCTTGCTTTCAACCAAAAAATGTTTAAAAAATATTATATTATAAAAACAATGATATTGAGACACCTCAAATGTAAAACTGAATTATTGAAACACTATGACAATTAAACCACGATTTTTAGAAAACATAATATTAAAAAGATATAAAAATTAAACATAAATGTATTATAACATTGCAAAAACATATTGTAAAACCAAATCATTAAAAGCACACCTATACAATTAAACACCATGATATATGCGACACCATGAATTTAAAACAATTATATTAAAGACTGTGATATTAAAAAGGCAGTTTTTGAGACCCCATAACTTATAATTCAAAATATTTAAACTACCACGTCATTGTAACACCATTTTACTTAAGCCAACATTAAAAGACATCCTTAAATAGAAACACCTAAATATTAATCCTTTCTGTCATTAAACCATGATGTTAACTCAATAATTTAGCTATAAATTTCAATAATAATATCCACTGATAATGAACTTTACGGATATATCTTAAGAAAAACCTTCCTCGGCAGTCTGCGAATGTTCAATTATATACCTTACATCCTCAGAATGGCTAAAATTGAACAAATTGGAATATTTATTTTCACAAGTTTTTGTTCTATAACTTTCTAACATTTATACATTTTGTAAGTAAACACTAAATTCAAATTGAAAACACGTTAAATAGTTGACTACGACATTCACATCATTAAAATTATTGAATTTATGGGAGTAAAAAAGTATATACATTGCATTAACTATATCCAAACAAATTGAATTCCAAATGCGTCAAAAAAACCAAATGCTTTTGTACATCAAAAAATTGAAATCATGGAATGACATTTCTTTTTCGACATTAAAAATGATTTTCTTGCGTGTTAGTAAAAGATAAGGTTTAAGGGGAGTAATGTTACATCATTTGATTTTTTTGGAGTGTTGAACAATGTTTTTTATTTGCTTATCCGAACATTTAAATTCCTAAAATCAATCAGCTACAATATCCCTACTTTCAGTACAAAATAAATAACGCGAAGAAACCTTTCCCGGTGAAAATAAGTTACACGTCATTAACCGGAGACGATTTTTCAAGATGGCTACGCGGCACTTAAAATATATATACTGCTATTAAAACCCATAAAAATTGTTTGAAAAATTGGGCGAAACACTCACATATTTCAAAAAAATGAAATTTGATGAAATCTCCTCTTGTCTCGGTGTGGTTGGCGGAATCGGGATGGATTATCGGTCGAGGATAAATGAAAACAGGCGAAGAATAAGGAAAATCACTCTTTAAGATCTATGCGAATATGAGTAGTGACCTACGAAGAAGAACCGACCGCTGTCAATGCCGCTCCGGGTGTGATGCCAGCAAACCACGACGCCACTTCATATGTAACAGCAATCATCACTTGGTTGCTCGTAAATAACAGAGATGGCACCACTGCCGCTGCCTCAAGAGGTTCAGAGATGAACGCTATTTAGGACTTCCTGGGCATATCCACTGAAATAACCAAACGAGCTCTCCCACCAACTCTATTAACATTCCTGTTATCAAATATTTCTCAATATAGAAAATTATCATTTTCGCTTTAAAGACCGAATTTTCCAACTTTAAGGAAGTTCTAACTACTACGAGTTGTTCCAATTATTTTTATTTAATTAAGAACTTCTAATTACTGGTACTATAGTGAATTATTTTGATACAAATAAACTACTAACAAGAGGTGACCGACAGATGTAGATAGTATTATTATTCCATATATTATTTTATTTACCTATATATATATATATATATATATATATATACACACATATATACCAGCATATGTTCCCAATAACACAATTCTAATGGTTCACCATGGTTTTCCAGGAAGATCTGGTAGCCGAAAAATCACATAACTTGCGTGGAGCTACAGGTCCCCAGAGTGCCTTACCCTGGGAATCAAACCCGGGCCAGGACATAAATGAATATATATATATACATATATACATGTATATATATATATATATTTATATATATATAATGTAAATTCACTAATAGTCATAACAAACACAAAAACCAAAACACACAAAAGAGAGACTCACTGGTTCTCGAATTTTCGGTGGTCCAACCACCTTTCTCAAGAGGGATTAGGAACAGTTCCTAATTCCTCTTGAGAAAGGTGGGGATAAGGAAATATTTTTACTTTCGTGATTTGCTCAAAAACCGCCTTCCCCACATGTGCTGTGTTCGCCTTTTATATGTTTTCCTATCCCCTTTCCTTATACCTATTTCTGTTTGAATGAATATATATATATATATATATATATATATACTTTTATTCATGTATAATCTATTACTATATATTTATAGAAAATTTTTCCGTCTCTAATAGCTTTCGAATATTAAATGTCACTAATGAGGAAATTGGAAAGGTCTTGCTTATAATTAAAATGTCCTTCTTTGAAGAAATTTCTCCGTAGAACAGGCATATGTTACAATACCAACCTAGCATAGGTAAAGTAAGATTGGCACACCAAAAAGTATTTTTCATTAAAAATATATATTAAATTTAATTTGGAGTATTTGATTCACTCGTTTTCATTGATTGAATTAACGTTATGATCAGTTGTATCTTGTACAAAACCAGCAGACGAGAGAACTTTTAAAATAAACGATCGGGCCAAAGATGTAATTAACAATTACCTAAATCATAAATCGGAAGGATACCTTATTAGAGTGTTTACCCTTTTTATTATGTCTCTGCTCACCACTCTCAAATCGTAGTATTGCAGGCCTCGGTAGTGGCGAAGGTAATGTCGTGGGTTCGATTCCCGCCAGGGTTGGATTTTTTTCACTTAAAGTTTGTGTTTTTATTGTTTTTCCTATTGTGACGTCATTGTCGTCCAATTTAAATTCCTAAAAAGTGCTGTTTTCGGACCAAGAAAAATGAATTAATGGAGTATTAACCATTGTTTCTAATCGAAACAAAGTGTCCCACTTTGTGCATGTTAAAGTGGTTAATATGACTCTTCCTTAGCTTAATAATACACTTTTCCATTTTCTCTACTTCACATGACACTTTTCTTATGCTGCCTTTGTGAAATGGCCAAGAATTGATTTCTAAATGACCCTCTAGCACAAATACATGATGATTTTGAAACTTTTCCCTGCATTCTGTAAGTACAAATGCAAACATCACTCCTTAGAGAGGGTATTAACGAGGAGAAAATTAGATGACTCTGAATTTTTGAGTGTCTGGTCTGGACACGAATTGAGAGTTTCGGGCTGACTTGCTAAAGCTTCTTTGGTCAAATGATGGAATAAGTTATTGTACCCTGCCTATGTGATGAAAACTACAGCAATTTCAGGGAGACATATCAAAGCCACCCTTATGCTCGAATTATCGATAAACCATCCATTAGTTATGGCATCCCAGTTCAAGAGGCTCCAAATAATGCAAATCCATAAGCAATCCTTAATCGGTAATAAAGATTTAGCTTGGGGATAGAGTTTTTAGCCAATTTTCGCAAATGTTTCGTTTATGAAAATAGTATTTGGTTTTTCACATAACATTTTAAACATAATAAATTGACATATGGCTACATCATGTGAGGATTACAGAACAAAAAGTTTGATATCCCATGCAGCTTAAGTTATTCTCAGATAATGTCTCTACAAAAGAATAGAGAGCAAGGCCAATGATTACTTAATGGGTGATCAGTTTGGGATTAAGAAATAGAAGCATGCTTGATGCCACCGCAGTTATGATATCACTAATCGAGAGGAATGTAGAATACAATCAGGACGTATAACCCTGTTTCGTAGATTTCAAAAAGGTGTTTGTTAGAATGAATTGGAAAACATTAATGCGTGTATAACCGAAAATAAAAATGCCTTGGAGGGACAGGAGACTCATCCGCAAACTGTACATTTCTCAGACTGCTCAGGTGCGAGTGGGGAATGGAGAGTCCCGATGGGGAGTGTTAGGAGGAGGTGTATGGCAGGGTTGCCCACTGTCACCGGTGCTGTTCAACGTATATGTGGATGAAATGATTAAAGAGGCATTGGAAAAACTGGAGGTAGGAATGAAAGTGGAAGGGTAATTCATAAAATCAGTTAGTTTTGCTGATGACCAAGCATTAGCTGCAGAGATGCATTAGCAGACAAGGGGTTGCAAGCATTGCGAAGTGCATTGAAAATTTAGTGCAATAGATATGGGATGAGAATCAAAAAAAGGGTAATTTGATTTTCATGAAAGAAAAAGGCAAAGCTAAACATAAAAGTAGTAGAAGAAAAGGGAGCAGGTAGTTTACATATCTCGGAAGTGTTTTGAACCAATATGGTCAAAGTAGTAAGGACGAAAAGAGAAGAATTACGCTAGACAAGGAAGCTTTCTCGAGGAGGAGGGAGCTGATAACGAGGACGCTGTGTAGAAATGTTAAGACAAGACTCGTAATAACTCTAATTTGGAGCGTAGTTCTGTACGGCGCGGAAACCTGGTTCCAGAAGCAGGAGGATAGATGTAGATTAGAGGCTTTTGAACATGCCGGTGTGGAGAAGAATGGCGAAGGTGAAATGGACCGAAAGAAGGAAAACAAGTGTGGAAGCACATGAGATGGTGAGGAGAGGGGATTTTTGGGTGAAATCCTATGGAGGCAGGAAAAATGGATGAATAGTAATGAAGTATTGAGCGTTAGTGGAAAGTTGAAGAAGGTAATAGAGGGATAATATTGGGCAAGCGAGGAAAGGGCAGGAACAGGATAGGGATGTTAGACGGGATGAAGGGAGAAAAGAAGCACACAGAGATGAAGAGGGACCTTATGTCGGTTTAGTGGCTGTATTGGTTTTTGTTTGGAGGTAACAATTATGTATTTTATAGTTGTGCCCTTCAAAATACCTACCTTAAACGGTAGATTACCTAAAAAATTGATATATTTAGGGTTTTTACTATTACACGAAACAAGAAGTTACGTTACCGTTACGAGGCCTTGATTGAAGTTACTATTATTATTAAATATAATGGAATAATAAGTTGGTAGGATCAAATTAACTTGTTTCCTATATTTTGGTATGCAAAAATTGCCTACTTTCAATATTTTAAGCCCCTGAACGTCACTTGCTAATTTCACATTCAAAAAAAAGCTATTATGGTTCACTAGCCCATCGTTATGATATTTATTTTATGATATTCACGTTTTTCCATTTATGGTGCTTGTTTAACAATGGCCAGTGGTAAATTTATGACCAACTATTTTAAATATTACATACACGTATTATGAAAAAATTAATTAAATTTTTAGAGTGACCTTGAAGGTTTTTGGTCCTACGATGCTGATATATAAGATATGCGCAAAGTAAAGAATAGTGGTAACCACATTTTACTCTGCATTTGATGTGTGGAGTGTACTTTTTCCATGTTCTACTTGTCCTAGACCGTTTATACTCACTTGAACTATTAATATCAACTAACTAGAATATATCATGGTTTTGAACTACTAAAATTCCAAGAAATTGCATATGGAACTAATTAAAATAGAAATCAAACAAAAGTGATGGCAAAAGAGCAATTATTTTTTCATACGTTTACTTTTACAAAAAACGTATTTGCTCCTGATGATGCAATGCAACGAAAAATCCACAAAAATGAAAGTATTTGTTGTAGATTCATGACGTAAACCGGTTATCCCAATACAAAATATACATATTACATACCGGTATTCCAGTGCAACAAAAGGACACCTCACGTTTTTAAATAAAAAAAATGACTAAAAAAATTAAGTTAATAAATAAACATCACAAAAAACACGCAATTGAATGGAAAAACAAATTCAGTTCGACTCAAATAAGTAATCAATTCCATTCAGAGAGTTTAATCAATTTAATCAAGCAAATAAAAGGTAATTAGACCTAGTGGAGGATGAAAAGGTAACTTTTTAACTGTTTTAACGCAAATTTTACCATCATTGTTTCCTTCCATTTGTTGAGCGGACAAAAATGACGTGGTGTCGATCTGTAAGATTCCGCACACGTAAGTTTTCTTATCACCACACTTCCTCCCACTCACATCCGGACAAATACATTAGACGCCATAAAACTAACGTCACTCCAATGACAACAGTTGATTAATCCTCTCTGACAATTCCACGTGTTTCACTAATGCAAAAAGCCTTTGCCGTCAAAAGCAGGCTACGCATCATCTCGAAGCATTAAATGCTTACGACAGACATCGATTAATATTAAACTAAAAATAATTCAATAATAGGTACGTGATGGTTTACAATAATATATCCCAGTGGACAATCTAGGAATATTGAAATTATATATATATATATATATATAGGATTTTCGAGTCTGAATTTGTATATGTATATATATATATAAAACCATAAACACAGTAATCACCCCGGAGACCGGTTTAGTAGGTGAAGTCACCCGTGTACCAAGCCCGACGACCCACCAAAGGAGAAATAGACGGCATACACACACACATACATACATACACACACACACACACACACACACACACACACATATATATATATATATATATATATATATATATATATATATATATATATATATATATATATATATATATATATATATATATGTATATGTGTGTGTGCGTGTGTGTGTGTATGCCGTCTCTTTCTCCTTTGGTGGGTGAAAGAGCTCCATAACGCCATCTCTCGGGCAACATCTATCGGAGCACTTTGGCGCTTAATAAGATCGCAGATCTCAATGTAAATGAGGTTTCTTTATTAGCTCCGCCCGGAAAGTGGAAGGTCCGTAGTTCAAATCCCGGATAAGGAAACATTTTAAATTTGTGATTGGCTCAAAACCGCCTTCCTCACCTTTCCTGTGTTGTTCTTGACTTGGTTGTGTTTTCCTATCCATTTTCGTTATATGTCTATTTCTATGTGCGAAAATAATATTTGTTCGCCGTATGGCGGGATTTTCGAGTTTGGATATATATATATATATATATATATATATATATATATATATATATATATATATATATACACTATATTTATTCAAATGAAATAATTTTATTATAGGTTGAGAATATCTGCATGAGAAATCATTATTATGAAAAGGGTTTTAGTTCTAAAACTTATTAATCAAGTTGTTAACACGTGCATACATTTTTATGTAAGATTCTTAACTTTCTTTAATTCTTAATTTAATATAAGATTCTTAACATCTCAAAAGATTATCAATAATCAGGGTTCAGTATCAATTCATTTTCCATTTAGTATAGTCTACTTTTTTAATGGTTATCTTTTTCTACAAGGAATGAAGAAATGGAAAATTACGCGACATCACATTTCAGGGGTAGTGGTTTACCAACGCGAGGTCAACTGTTGAGGGAACAGAAGTTGGAAGGTCCGTGACCTCCCGGCGTGGGCCTTAAAGGGTGTGGGGGACGGTCCCGTGTCAGGTGACATCTTCCCTGACCTTGGCTAAGAGCACGGACGCCGCTTCGAGTCCGATCTGGAAAAGGGTTTATTTCTGCGACCTGGGTACGGCGTACTTAAACCGTGGGTGAAGGGAAATATGTCTTCACTTAAAAGATGGTAAATTGGAATCATATGTATTATCTTATTGGTGTAAAAACCGTTGTCTTGTTTTCCTTCATAGTTACTATCTCGCATTTATTGTGCAATATTATAAATATTGCGCTGCTGGGCAATTATATTTGAAATAATTATACATATTTATGATGTATTGAATTTTATTTAAAATGGGAAGTAAGTAGCCTTCCTTGGATTTAACTTTAACTGTTAAATTAATAGACAGATATGAGCATTAATAATTCTTTGGTAATTCGATAAACCTTTAATTGTTAAATATTTCCATCAATCTTCGAATCAAGTATTTGTTTCTTTAAGAGGTAAAATTCTAAACATCTGCTTTTACACTCTTCATTAAAGATACATTTTCTCGTTTGTTGTAGATATTGTTGTTATTCTCATTATCTTGTAGTGATTTTTGCCTTGTAAATATCTTGTTGCAATTATAAAACCACCAATGCCCCAAGTGCTCATTATGCCTATTTCTTTGTCTATTATGAGGTTGCATCTATTTTGTTGCAAATGTGCTTGTGTTTCGAAGCACAAGTTTTTTCTTCAATTATATTTTTAAAAATTTTTCCTGAAAGTTAATTAACATTAATGCCTTAAAATTCTTTCTCATTCTCTCAAGGAAGATTCGGCTATCATACAGAAGTATTTAAAAGCTTCCTCGAAAACGTATATATATACATACTATGTTATACCACAGGAACATTATGAAAAATTATATTGCATTTATTTCAACTTATCTAGTATCAATTATCTCCAATTACCCAAAGGCAACACCATGGCATTTCAAAGGCAGAGACATTTTTTCATTTTTATTCTTAATATGAATTCTTGCTATTTTTCATTATCTTCAGACGCTGAGTTGTCGCTGCTCGAAAGACGGAATCCACAAGAAAGTTTTGAGTGCTACAATTTGGTCCAGACCGTTGGCTCCCGTTATTTGGAATTTATTTCGAATACGCTATCAATTATTATTTTATATGTTTATTTTCAGTGAAATATCTAATTCCTGGTTGGTTAATTAGTTAGCTAAATGTTGATTGAATATTTGAAGCTACGTAAGAACACATAGCGAATTCTGGGTGGCATTTCTTTCGTGACTCCCACTCTTCCTTCTGATGACCTTGAACGAACCAGCAGGGACATCGTCGCTTATCGAAGGAAGTGTGCGTCGCGAGAGAGCTCTCGCCACCAGAGCTGCCAACCTGTTAGCCGGAATCCGCCACTGAAAAAATTGAAGGCTAAAGTTCGGTCCACTAACCTAATAGTAATGGAAATATTAAGCCACCAAAAGTCATTTTAAAGACGTTTATTTGGGATAAGATATCAAACCTTTGTGTGGAAATCAGGACAATGATTATAAATGAAGTAAACATTTAAATAATAAATATTAAAAATTTAAATAAAAAATCTGTCTCACATTACCTAATATTCCCTTTTAATTTCAGAGAATGAATGTAAATGAAATTAACATAAATATAGAAATATTTTGGTTAAAAAATTAATTTGAGTTACATTTCATGGTGGTTTTATTTCTACAGCGTCTGTTATTTTCTATTGTTATAAACAATATTTTTTAAGAATTCACTTTTTTCCTGCAAATATGATGAGATAATCAGATTCATGGAAAATAGAATAAAAGTTTATATAATACCTAATAAATAAATCTCAATCTGTAAACAAAATATATAACATTGTTTAAATATTAAATTACCATTTAATATGTTCATTTAAATGACTTAGGTGGTTTTATACAAGAAATCATTTGTCTCTGTTTTTCACTACACACATAGTGTGTAGTGAATGAATTTATATGTATTAATATTTAAAAAAGTAAAAGTATATAATGCAGAATTTTAGCCTGAAACTATAAAAATCATCACGAAATGTAATTATCCAAAAATTGATAATTTTTTAGCATAAATTAATGATAATTCTTATGGCGATAAACACATTATTTATTTTATATCGCTTTCGCCATTGGCGACCCGTGGAAAAGAAGCCTTTTCATTAATACTTGAATTCAGAGCATACCCAGTCTCGTGCCATGCATCTCTTATAACATGAGGGAAAATAAAAATATGAAGTGAACTCATTGGCCCCGAAAACTCTCTTCGAAAAGGAGACTGAACTGCCATCTCTGGGAAGTTGCTGGAGCTATTTGTTGTAGTACCAACAGTATCCGCATTGAGTCGCTTTTTCGAAACTCAAGATATGATTGGAGGCTCCAAGCTGTCAAGTGCAAGTGAAGGCCTTCCCAGATTTTTCATCAGAAAACCCTTATCCATACACAGGCGGGACATCCAGGACGCCATTTTGAGTAAGTAAAAAGTAAGTAATTTACTTAATCGTCCAAATGTTTATATATCGCCATTTTGTCTGAACGTCATTACTTAAATACTCTCTAGGTATCTTGTCTCACCTATTCCGTTTATATGCTGTTATTGGGTTTTTTTTTATGGGAACAAATATATTAAAACCATTTTTTACAAAAATATAAACAATCAATGCTAGAAATATGTTCATATATGTACAAAACGTGACTAAGGAAACAATCTAGCGTATTTTTGAATTACTAAAAGGATTTTAAAGGCAATGGGAGAATAGTTGTTGCTTTTGTTGGAATGAAATCTGATAAAATATTCAATTGCTTGCAATTCATACTTATATACGTTACTGCCCATTCGATCACAAATGAAATTCGGCTGATGTACACTATTCTAGTATTTATTTCCTTCTTGAAATATTATTTCATTTCATTGGCTATCACTTACCATTTCGAATACTGTTTTAATGGGCTTCTTGGATTAATAAGTGCAATAATTGGAAAGAAAAGTTGTCCATTATGACAAGAATTTTAATAAAGATTGCTTTTCTGCAGAAAGCCAAGTGGTAAAACTTTATATGGAAAGTGACATGTAAACTGCTCCTCTAACTTCATCGATATCTATGGAGACCAGCCACAAATTATGTGTTTATGCAAATGTAGTGAAGCATTCTTTCGACAGTTTAGCAAAATGAAGAAATTGTTTTGAATTCTGACCATCCAATGTTCCTTATGTTATATTTTCAAATATTTGTATTCAATGCATAGGTAAAATTTATTCATTGTTTATTGATGTCAGACATTTTTCTTATAGCGTTTTGGATAACAAAAGAATTCTGAAATTAACCTGCGTTTAAGTTTAGCTAGCATTGTGGAAAGTGAGGTCAATAAAATCTGTAGCGACACACTTATGTATTAACAGTATATTAGACTCGAACCACTATTTTAGAAGGTGGTGACGCATGTGATTTCTCTTTAATAGCGAGTCATAATGAACGAAACAGTTCTGACTGAAACTGACAACATTCTGTGTTGTAAGTTATTCGTTCATTCCTCATTGCTACTTAATATATTAAAAAATATTGTGTGCTTTAATTAGTTTGTGTTAGAATGTAGCCAGTGGAAAATTTTAACAAAATGTCGCAAGAGCAGGACGTGAGATATTCCAGATAACACTAATAATAAACGAAACATTTGAATGCGGACCTTTATAAACTTGGATGATATTCTAGGACAAACGTCACTTTTCTACAACACATGTGTAAAACCTTGTTAATTAGAAATTTTCCCTTAAATGACAACCTTTTTTCTTCATTTAGCTAGACATCAATAAAAAATCCGGGAAATATTATGTATTTACAAGTTTTTATTCTAAAACTAAGATTTCATTTGAAGGACCCATAGGAAATATTGCGCAATAGTGTTATAAATAAATATACCTGCAATTGTTCAAATGCAAAATTGCGAATGGTCTTTTAAGAACATATTGCTATTGAATACGTTGCAAATGAAAGCCTTGTCGTACACAAATATATACTTTAACAATGATTATATTTACAGCGTAATTCAAATGGTAACAACTTAAAAGAGTGTATATTAGGTTTATAAGGATTGCAAATTTTTGGTCTAACATATCCATTTCAATCGGCATTAATATGTCGTAATAATTTCTATTATTATTCACAGGATGAAACAGCGGACATTTTCATGGGTAAATTTTTTACAAAGAGTTTACGTATAACAGCTACCTCTACCAGCCTGTAATTTCTTTTACATTAACTGTGATAGTCAGAGCCTTAGGACATGAAAAGTTTCACTGAGATATTGGCATCCTTTTAGAAAACATGAAACCGTCGCAGTGTCGCTATCTGTTGTGATTATAATTCCATTTCAAGATGGATAGGATGCAAAGGTTGTTGGCACTTTTTAAAGATTTCTGGTTTGTCTGGGATCAGTTGGCAAATATGTATTTGTTTTTGAATTGAAAATCAAGTTTGATGATCCGCTAGGAAATATTGGAACCTTCTAAGGGAGAATAGATACGTTACAAGTTAAAAGTTAGGATCCTAATTTTGTTCAACACCAAAGTTTGGCTGAAAACACTGTAAACGAAATAACGGTAATCAATCTTACAAGTAATTGTAAATCTTTTGTTATCCGTGTTTAATTTTTTGATATTTCATAAAAAAAGTAAATAACCACTTGATGATTAAAATCAATGCAAAAAGCCAACGGCAATAAAGTTTAATTTGTGAAACACATTGTATTTTTCCACTTATCCGCCCAAAACTTTCTAACAGCTTTATGTTTATCATTCCTATTAATTTTAAATAAAGAAACTAATTGTACTTATTTCGAAAATAATGAGTAATTTGTGCAGTGCAAAGCATCTTTAGCTAATATTTATTTGATTAAAACATTTATTAATAAATATTTATCTCTTACTATTACTATAAATAAAATAATTATTATAAATAAACAAAGAACCACGATCGTTTTTCCCATTCCACGCCAGTCAGTCAGATAAGGGCGATGACATCAGCGTTCGCTAGAATAGTCTTTGCACTTAGCCATGCATTATTGGGAAGGGAACACGCGAGACAGATAAAATAACTCGCCTAGGCGTTTGACTCTAATTTTTTTTATCCTCAGTACCATGCTGTGGGCTTGTTTTTAGAAAATTATTGGAGATATATTTAAATTATTTTCCATAAACACACTAAGAACATGGCACTAAGGCAAAAATAACTTTGGCTTATGTGCTATATCTTAGTGCTTATGGAAAATTATTTGGTTGTATATATATATATATATATATATATAAATTTTTGACCTGCTTTCCGCCTTCCTGAAATCCACCTTCCCCCCCTTTCCTGTGTTTGTCATTTACAAAAACGTTTTCCTATCCCCTTTCCTATTTGTATGTGTGAGAATAATATATATGTATATATATATATATATATATATATATATATATATATATATACATATACACACACATATATATGTATGCGTGTATGCATATCTTTGTAAGAAATATTTAAGAATTATAAGGATTATTTCAATATTTCATTAGAAACAAAATTATGTAAATAGATTAAATAAACTATTCAAGGCATCATGAAAATTACTTAATAGTACCACTTTACTACCACTCAAAATATTAAATTGCAATTCCTTTCATTTATTGGTTGTGTATGGATGAGAGGTCTTAGTTGGTCTTTTGAAATGTGCTGTTTATTCACAGGTTCACCAGGGGATGATTATAAGTTTTCGAATGCTTCCAATAAATTTTGCATCCAGGATAATATATGAGAGAGTATTCACACTATCGTGCGTCGTGGAATTGTAAAGATTAGGTTATATTTTTTGGAATGGACGAAGGTCTACGACTCCTCTCGTGAGAGGAAGAAGTACAAAGTGTGGTGTTCCTTTGGCAGCGACTTGCAGTCCTACCTTCTCAAAGGCCATCGATGAAATTGTGTGGGCCCCTTCCGTGTAAACCTCATCTTCGCCGCACTCCCTAGGAGGCATCCCTTGTGATTCGTCGGTTCGGGATTTCAACGCCATCGAGGATCCTTCAGATTGCTGACAGAAAAAGATTGAGGAACCGGAGTTTTCTATGAGATAGATCTGGAAATTGGTAAATATTCTTGTCAAAAGCTATCTATTAGGGTTGACAAGTATTATGGATTAGAACTGGTGCGAAAATGTATAGCTTCTGAGTAAACTACCTTGAACAAAAAGTTCCCGGAATAACCACAATGTGGTGCTCCCATCGTTCCGATTTGAGTTCTGTTTTTTTGTTAAATTGGTACATCTGTTGTTGATATTCCCTCTAAATCTTAGTGTCATAACTTTGCAAAAGTTACGTAGCCAAGAGTACAACTATCTCTGTGTGTGTTGGCGATTTTTTACAATTGCAGAAATGGGTTTAAATTTGCAAAAACGAACTGGTATTAAATTTTGCGTAAAAAACGGATTTAGTGGCGAACGGCCGTTGGAAATGTTGGAAAAGTGTTTCGGCAACGATTCTCTAAAAAATACGGTCCTTTACCAGTGGCACGAGCGGTTCAGAAGTGGTCGTGAGTCAATCGAAGATGATGAACGCAGTGGCAGACCATCGACATCGACAGTCGGTGAAAAAATTGATAAAGTAAAAGAAATGTCGGTCAATAACCGCAAATTAACCATCAGAGAATTAGCGGAGAACTTGAACATTGCCTATGGATCCTTCCAAGACATTGTGGTTAATGATTTGGGTTTCCGTCGTGTAGCAGCAAAGTTAATGCCAAAAGACCTCAATTTCATGCCAAAAAGAGACCGTGTTGACGTCGCAAAAGACATGATTTGCGAGGCTGAATCATATCCCACATTCATCAAAAGGATCATTACTGGAGACGAGACGTGGGTTTATGAGTACGACACGCAATCCAGACGTAAGGAAAGTGAATGGCGTTCACCAAATGAGCCGAGACCAAAAAAACCACGTCGTTTTCAGTCAAAAAAAAAGGCAATGCTGACGGTTTTCATTGATTACAACGGTGTAGTGCATCATGAATTTTTGCCAGAAGGCCAGACAGTAAACAAAGAGTATTATTTGGGCGTTATGACACGTTTGCGTGAAGCAATTCGCCGAAAGAGACCAGAAATCGTCGCACAGTGGGTCGAGACCGTCGCACAGTGCTATCATTATTCGTAATTTGTTGACGAAAAATGCAACAAATACCATCCAGGAGCCACCGAATTCACCTGATTTGGCTCCCTGTGACTTCTTTCTGTTCAATCGAGTTAAAAAACCATTACGGGGAACGCGTTTTAGCAACCGAGAGGAAGTAATGGAAAAATCGTAGGAAGCACTGATGGACATACCGAAAACCGAATATAAAAAATGTTTCGAGGATTGGATCGAGCGCTGGCTTTAGTGTGTTGCAGTCGATGGGGATTACTTTGAAGGGGACAATATAGATTTAGATGAATAAACTTGTATTTTTAATTTTCTGAATAAATTCCGGGAATTTTTTGATCGAGGGAGTGTATGTCTCAAATTAACCACAGTTGCTTTTAATGTAACGTTATGTTTTTCAAATACACAGTTGGAAGGGCTAAAATATCATTTCATCGCTCAAGTATATTTATATTTGTTTAATATTACCGTGCATTGTTTCCTCAATATATTTTTAAAATACATTTTATATCAAAATATAAAAGCAATATAACGATTTTTGAAAGGTTTAAGGTGTATTCAATTACTCTTAAAATTTTCTAAGAAATTATTAGAAAAGAGGTAATTTATTTATTTGAAAAACATCTTTGGTTTAAACTATTATTATTATATCAATGAGATTATGCTTTAATTATATGTGTGTATGCTATGAAATGTGTGTATGTATGAAAACTATTTACTTCTTATTTAAGTAATATTTATTATTTTTAAGTTCTTAATGGTATTGTTAAAGTATGAAATATTCTTATAAAAAATTAATTTTGCTATTCATATATTTCCTAATTTTTCGTTAAATATTGTATTTTGCAATAATCGCTATTAACAACATTTGTAATATTTTTTGCTGGCTCTCGCTATGGTTTTCCATTTTTTCGTAATTCCGAAGAATCTTAAATGAAAAGAAATATTTTTGTGCTTCAGGTATCTCATTTGATTAATTTCATCTCCATGAAAGTACAATGCATAATTTATTGATGTTTTTTTAAATTTTAACTCATAATATTTTGCCATGTTTAGCACGCACTATTTTTATCATACCACAAGTGTCACCGCCTAATGCTCTGTAATTGTAAGATATGTAAACTGCTCTACCTGCTCTATTCTTTCCCCGCCTATTTTAATATTTAGCTTAGCCTTTTTCTTTCAAAAAAATCGCATAACCTTTGTTTTATTAATATTGATTCTCATCCCATATTTATCGCACTGAACCTCCAATTCACTCAACAATGCTTGCAAACCCTTGGCTGACTGAGCAACTAATGCTTGGTCATCAGCAAACCTAACCGATTTTACGAAATCCCCTCCGACTTTCATTCCTACCTCCAGTTCTTCCCATGCTTCTTTAATCATTTCCTTTAAATATACGTTGAACAGTACCGGTGACAATGGGCAACCCTGCCTTACCCCTCTTCCTATCACTGCCCATCCCGACTCTCCGTTCCCCACTCGCACCTGAGCAGTCTGAGACATATACAGGTTGCGGATCAGTCTCCTGTGCCTCCAATTCATTCCTATTTTCTGCAATACACGCATTAATTTTTCCCAATTCACTCTATCAAATGCTTTTTCGAAATTTACAAAACAGGCAAAAACGTCCTGATTGTATTCTATATTCCTCTCGACTAGTGGTTTAAGTTTTTAATTTAACACCTCCGTGTGACTTCGATGAAATTATGTATTGATATATACATTCATATACATATTTACACAAAGTTAATCATGCTACTACAGGACTTACCGAAAAGTGGTAGGACCAATTTTTTTGCAAGAATTTTATTGACGATATACTTACATCGAGTTAATAATCATCAGAAAACATGCCTCTTCAACTGTCTTCTAGTTTAGTCTGTCTTCTACTGTCCTTTAATAACCCATTTATTATATTATTTAGTTTCTCATTATTTATGTTCGAAATTTTCCTTGACAAGCACAAGACACATTTGTTTATCTATGTAATACTTCCTTATACCGCCCATGTCGAACCCTCCCTCCCATGCTACCCTCATCTCACAACCAATACCGGGAAGAACCCAAAACTGGTAGGACTAATTTTTTTACAAGAATTTTATTGGCGATATACTTACATCGACTTAATAATCTTCATAGTATTCTTATTGATCTGCTACACACTTAGTATAACGTTGCTCCCATTCCACGTAAGCCCGCTAATAATTTTCTTTGGGGATGCCGTTGACGACCCTAGTCGAAGCCTCTTGAACGGCCTTTATCGAGTCAATACGTCGTCCCTTGAGCTGTCTTTTCATCAAGGGGAGGAAGAAGAACCGGTGGGGTCAGATCGGGAGAAAACGTTTGGTATGGAAACGTTGCCACAATGGCCAGGAGCTCTCTGACGACGAGGGCGCCATGGCAGAATTTTCGGCACCATCTTGGGGCAATTGCGCATGGCACAATTCCTGTGAAATAATAAGATGGACGTTCGATGAAGACAGACCCAACTGGTCTGAATTTATGCACTTGGTAAGCGTCGGTCTGTGTTTAGAAGGGTCTTCACACTGTCCACATTCGTGTCGGTTCTTGCCCTCGAAAGCCCTCCGGAGCGATGGTCGACTTCAACGAGCTCCCTACTCTCTTAAAACAAGTTATGCCACTCAAATACTATGAAACGGCTTAAGGCAGTGTTCGAATACGCCTGCTTGACCATATCGAGTGTCTCAGTTGCCGTCTTCCCGGGTTTCGCACAAAACTTCACGGAATAACGTTACTCCAAATTCAAATTCATTTTTTTCGACGCGGACAAAACACTTGCTTCACGGTTTCCTTACTCAACAACAGCCCGCACACGACTGAGATTGGTGGCGGTCTGTAGCTAAGAGACCTCTCCACCTTACCCTGTCAGACAGACCCCCTTCCACCGCTCCGTTCGCGCCAGAGAAAATTAGTCCTACCATTTTTTGGTTCGAACCTGTATTTCTTATGCTGAATTAACATGCTATCTATGTAAATGGAAGTTTTAGTGTAACTTCTTAGTTTTAATGATTAATTTTTCTGAAAGATTTACATTCCGGAACGCTCGAGTGAGGATTTCAAATTGGATAAGGAACAGATTATCTTTAACTAAATAATTTACGTTATTTGGTGTTCATTACTATTCTACGATCTTTAAATGTCATATCCCTTTAATGTTTCTGATATGATTTCTAAAAAATTTAATCCTAAAATTTGATAAAAAACCATATGATTGTCTTTATAACAATTATTTTGAATTTGAAAACCCCTTCACAATATCAGAGCAGCTTTTAAACGATGATCTAGAATTTATTACCGTTAATTAAATGCTAATAATATAATGGGACATAAAAAAGAAAGATATCCATGGATACTATATGGCTTCTTTTGAATGATTTATTTAAAAGTGTTATTTCAAAAACAACTTTTATATAATTATATCATTAAACATATTTTCAGGAATGGTGAAGAATGGACTAAGGATTTACATATTCCAAGAATGTTTATTGAGTGCACTTTATGGCCGTGAACTTTGATTTGATCTCCCAATTAGTTGAGCAACTCATCTGGATAGGACCTGAGATACAGATAACAATAAAACTTGATTAACAAGTATAGTTTCCTGAGTGTTACGAATCCCATGAAAATGGAAACCGTTGCAAGTAACATTGACAATCTTATCAACCAAATGTACGCTCGGCAGAAGGCATTGGCATCCAATTTACAGGTCTATATGGTCAATCACCATAATATTCTGGGGGGTTTAGGGGAAGGTGATATGTCATTGGACAATCGTAGAATGCTTCTCCATATTGTGGTGCATCTAGAAAAGATAGACGGGCTGGAACAATTACGGACAATATCAGCCGATTCACGGCTGAAAAAGGGTGACGGTTTGAGCGTGCTGCAGATCGCTGAGGAACTTCTGGATATAAACCCTAGCGATCTTCGACTACAAGATATCATCAAATTTGCTCGCATGTGGGTAGAAATTTGGCATAAGGAAGAGACAAAGAACGAAATTTCGAGGGCTCATATGTCTTCCATTGAAGACATTTATTTTCTAAGTGACGTAATGGAATACTATGCTGGACATTTGTCGATAGATAAGATGACACTAGAAAGCCTTGATGGGTTCCTTCCCCGTTATCAACTTCTATCCACAACGAACTGGTTTGACAGAATGGAAGTCCTTTCAAAGAGAGCCTCATTCATCGAAGAAACGCTAGAGGACGTGACTTCTGCCATTAGAAGTCTGTGTCTGTAAAACTAAGAAGAGATATTCAATAAAGTTGTTTGCATGTGACTGGGGAATGACGCCTATTGAACCTACTTAGTCCGTTAGTAAATGTGAGTTTACATGCAACGCAATTCCTTTTGTGCACGTGACTATTTAAAATTCAGTGTAAGTTTTATTCTATATGCATTGTCAAATGAATATTTAAACCCGGGATAATTAAGAATTTTAAGTTAATTATTGAAAATCGTGACTTTATATTTTTGTATGATAATACTCCTTTTTTTCAACAACTGTTTATTTTTCAAAAATAGAATATGGAATTCTCAATATCAATAAGTACTTAGGAAATGAGAATTAGAAAATATGGCAAAAAAATTATTCTAATTGTAAAGTTAATACAAAACATCAATTTTTATGGCTCAAATATGAATCGCAGCTATTGGTGTACAAAATGTTGATTTTTTTAAAAAAGATAGATTTTTTTGATGTAGAAAATTTAATATCCTTAATAAACCACATTTGCGTAATGTAAATGGAATTAACGCAAGTAGACAAAGACAAAAACACAGAAACATAAAAAATGTAAGCTCACTAGTTATCCAATTTTATGTATTCCTTCACTCCATTTCAAGAGTAAGAAGTTACGGACCTGAGGACAAAGATGCTCCGGAAGCACTGGATGGCAGAGAAACGTGGGGATAGGTATGCGAAAGGAAGAGTTTGGAGTAGAAGAGTTAGGAAAGGTAGAGTTGAGAAGGGAACCGTGTGGATGATATGGTAGATGTTGGGAATTTTGTACGAAAACGGGTAATTTATTTCGAAAATTAATACCTGGGCGATTCCAGGAATTAAGGAGCCAGATAAAAACTTTCTCTATTGTTTTGACCATCAGTGGAAGGTCTAAGGGTGGGAGGGATGCTAAGATGGATGCAATACCGTATTTTTCAAAAGGAGTGTTTGTGAGGCTCGTGTGAAGGTGGCTCGATGGTTTTTGATATAAGAATTCTCCCCAAATACGCCTCCAATGTAAGAAAGTCACCTTAAAATATTGAAAGTTTCTTATCAGGTGGTGGAGAAGAAACTTGAAGGAATATTTAGATGAAAGACCTAGGTAAGGATACGTTCTACGTAGTATGGCCTAGTATATTCATTTTCGAATATGCGTTGGTATTCATTCAGGCGAAATTCAAAGTACTCATTCTCAGTGTTTTCGCTGATTTTAATATCGTAATATTTTTGCGTTGAGGTTTTGAAATTTTACTTTTTAGCTCTTTCATTCATTATAATACATAATTATAAATATATTTAGATTGAAAAAATGTATTTTCTTTTGTTATATACTGTTATTATACTAATTTATCACAATTGCCGATATTTTGAACGCATTAGGGGGCTCATGAAGTGATCACCTTTATGGTCTGTCGATTTAAGCAGCGTTCTAAAGTGTGTGTATGTCTTTATGTCACCCAAAACCAAAAGCTTGTAATTCATCGGCGCCGAGGGCAAAAACAACAGTGTAGTCTTAGCTTTTTAAACCTAGATAGGAAGATAAACGACCTTGGGGGGTTCGGACCGACAAGTGTCACAATTAAAATAATTTTAACGTTTTTCCAGGGTTTCTTTGAACAAATTAAATTTAAAATAAGTAACTTTTATCATGAATAAATAAATATAAGACCTTTAATATTAATATAATGTATGATTTAATAAAAGTATATTGTTAACAGTGTAAAGCATAAAAAAATAACGAATAAAGAGTTTATGGTCCAAAGGTTATTAGTTGAAAATTTCTTTTGGAAAATGTGTATTATGTGTACTCTACTTTATTTTTCCATTTTCGCAAAATCCAATCGTACCAAAAGATAGGTAACTAAACCAAACCCCGGTGTTTTCGATCTCTTACCAATGTTAATTTAAATTTTAGAGAAACTGTAACAGTAACTTTAACGGAGTCACCCGCTATGTGTGCATTATAATGCAACCAATCCCGGTCAAGGCGAATGATTTTTACTCTCTGAAATGGTTGCATTATAATGTTAATTTACTTTGGGACTAGACATAAAACGTAACGCCTACATTTAAAAGCAATGGATACCATTTGATTCACCTTGGAATCAAAATCTTCCTTTCCAGATTGGTTAATAAAAATACAAATGTATTTTTTACGGCAGATTAAAGAGATAATTTGTGCTTTTTTAGATTAAGAATGACTAAATTATTTCATGACATCGTTCATAATAGAAATGAATTTTATTTTGCCATCAGCTGACATCATCCTTTTAATATACAGGAACATATCTCGGCTCACATGTGTGAGTGACGGTCTTGTTTCATTTTCAATCATTGTATTAAATATAACAGGCTGATATATACTTGGAATAATAGCCCATGCCTAATTATTAATGCACGTTAGAATACCAATCCGTATTCAAGAATAAGGTTTAACATCATAAATAATTTGCTATATTTCACAGTATATTTCCCATGCAATCAAGTCTCTCAAATTTTTAAATTAATAAGGTTGCATTGACCAGTTCACCTGAACGGTAAGCCATATTATCTAATAAAAGTAAAGCATATCTCGGCCTAAAGTCTTTTTTATATGAACAGTTTAATATTAATCTGATATATATATTAGAATTATCTCTTCATCTTGATAATATTCCGAGCCTTGAGAAAGCTGCATGCTGAAATAGTATGCATACTATTATTAAAACATACATATGCATATTATTAAAACAAGCATATTCTTCATTACATAAGGAAACACAATGTACATCCATTGTTCTTTATTATTGTACCACTAGTTTCAACGCATAGGCGTCATCATCAGGTACAAAATTAGAACCATCTACTTCTCGTTTATATAGCATTTATGAGGGAGAGTGGAGTGGGTGAGAGAGAGGGTAAACAAGAGGGGTTAAATCGGGTTGTGATCGGTGTGAATGGGAAGGAGGAGAGGAGTGTTAAGCTTCAGTGATTGGTGGGTTAACAGTGGGGGCGGGGGGGGTTCTTGTCTCTTTCGGTGAAGGAAAGGCATGCTTCCAGGATTGGGGAGAGGTATTCAAACAATAATCCGTTCACCAAATGACCCGTTTTTAAATACTTTCTAAATTCAAGCTCTCCATCCAGCTTGTCCATCTTCATCCCTTTGTCCACCTGGTGTAAGAGTTCCGGGTTGAAATCACTCTCATGGTTGTTACCCCACAGATATTTAGCGAAGTGAGATTTCTTGAGGTCACAATTCCTAAAAAAAGCATTTTTGCTCTCCCGCGAGTGCTTTTTAACGATCTCCCCGTTTGGCCTATATATATCGTATCCTGGAAGTATCCCTTTCCTTTACCGAAAGACACAACAACCCACCCCCCCCACTGTTAATCCATCAATCACTGACGCCTAACACCCCTCTTCTTTACATTTACACTGATCACATCCCTGATTTTAACCCTCTTTTTTACTCCATCTCTCACCCACTCCACTCTCCCTCATGAATACTATATAAACGAGCAGCAGCTGGTTTTAATTTTGTACCTGTTGATGACGCCTAAGCGTTGAAACTAGTCGTACAATAATAAAGATCAGTGGAAGTATACATTGTGTTTCCTTATTTCATGAACATGGACTTCCACAAAGTTGAACTTAAAACGATAGAAAGCATATTCTTATTTCTCAATTCGGTGTTTAAATGATCTTTCAATGAGATATAAATTTTTAGACTGGTTAGGATAATTTCATAACGATTTGATTAATACATTCTAGGAAGGATAAAATTTAACAAACGGGAAAAAGGTTGTGTTAGATTTTTCTTCCATTGCAATTCTGGTTTTTGGTTGCACAAAGAAAGCTGAAATTACCTGGGGTGGAACTCATTGAGGAAAGTTGTCAGTGCTGTCATCTATGCGCACGACACTAAACTAGGTGAAGTAGTTCCATTGGTAGCCGTAGAGGTTCTCTTTCTTCCCCCTGGGGGTGTCACTGTCGGCAGTCTACTCGCTGCTTCAGTTCATTGCGTCTTTGTTTTGTTGCTCGTGCAAGTGCTTCTTGTGGGCGATTTGGTGAGCTATCAAGTACAGCGGCATTTATAGCCATTATAAATCAACGTAAGGAATATAGCGCTTAAAACCGGACGACAATTGTAGCCTATTTTGAATACAGCAGTAAAAAGTAAGTTTTAAACACCTTTCGTCAAACATTAGTCAACACTCCATTTTTTGATTTTTTAATAACTGTTTGATGGAGAGAAACCTCTTCCCATCTTTAATTTGTCATATTAATACATTCCAGAAATGATATGGAAGTGCTTTTGGAAAAAATATATAGACATAACCCTGGATTATTGACAAACAAAGTTACCTAAATCTTAAGTTGAAAGAATCCTGAAAACCTTCAATTGATTTTTCTTTGGCAATGAATCAAATGGAAGATTACAAACGTCTAGGTGCTACCAAGACACGTCGTAGTTATCAAAATCGTAATTAATTGAAGGAGATGATCTTACAGTGAAAAACCTTCTGCGTTCTTGTATTAGTAAATAATTTAGCATGAGTATAGCCGTCAAAATTAGTGTTGATTTTAGCAAATCACTCCAAAAAACCGAAAAATATCTTCAAGGCTCCAAATGATGGTTTATTTTAATGATTGTAAGGATTATTGGTTTCTAGTTTAGTTTTGTAGTGTGGAGAAAAGTAAATTTGGTTGACTGAATGGATTTACATTTACAAAACAACAGTTACACATGGAATGCACACACACTGTTGATTCAGTGCACAGTGCAATTGCAATCACGTTGACTTTCATTGAATCATTAACATAGCGTAATTTTAATAAAGATATTCTGCCCCATAATATTTACATATATGTGTGTACCCTTCAGTTTTACGTGACTGTCGAAGAATTGTGTTGGAAGTTAAACTCGGACATCTAAGAATTTTACGAAATGTATCTTTTTTCATCGAGACATAACCCATCTACCTAGAATCCTGAAGAATTCTTTATACAAATAAAGGCCATTTTGTATCACCATCTTAAGATCTTTACCTCCGAATATTTAGCAACGTAGTAATATATTTTAAGTAGGCCTACCGTAAATAATCAGGTAAAACCTTTTCGTCATAACATCTTGTTCCTTTAAAGCCCCCAATATTTCAGGGTGTAAGAGGACGTCTCGGTAGCTTAAGTGGTTATAGCACTCGGCCGGATATCGAGGGATCCGGGTTCGAATCCCGGTCAAGGAGAATGATTTTTACTCTCTGAAATGGTTGCAGGTATAACCTAATTCAAAAATCTCTCTGTTTGTCAATTTAAATAGTTTTCTTAGCAAATTTCATTGAACATTAACTGTCGAGGACAATTGGCAACAGAGTTTATGCATTACAAATATTTCGTATCTCTCAAGTCCCATTACCGGGAAAAATAAACCTAATTCTTTTTAGCTTCAAATTCCACATACCCTTTTTTGAAGTTGGTTTATTTCGTTATACCTTTTTTGGTACTATTTCGATTTTCTAGGGTAATATGTTATATTATATGACCTTTACCCTATTGATTGAATATCCCTTCATATAAGTTTATATTTTTGGTTCTTTTTTGGAATATCTTGGAAATGAAAATCAAATTAGGATATAGATTCCTCACTATTAACACTCGCCACTGTTGCTTCCATAATAAACACCCGTTAATATTATATTTTTGCTGAAAAATTGGAGACTAATACACTGAAGTCATACCTGAACATATTTTACATTGTTATGCTTTATTACTTATCCATAAATGAGCTATTTTCTCAAAACATTTATTTTACAACTAACGGTGATCATAGATGTTATTACACGTTTGATCTCTCAATATTTTTAATAGTTAACTAATTTAGAAGTGAATACGTCCTGTGTATATAGCTATACATTTTTACGATGCCTTCAATTCATGAGTTAAATGTTAAACCTGCGTAGTTATAACTATTTCATTCATTTTTAAATGTTTGTAAGTTGAAAATAGGTGCCTAGACAATTATTAGTATACGGAGGCTCTTTCATTTTTCCTTGTGGTATTGATATAGGTATGTTCTGTCAATGTACGCCACAAGTAAGAAACTAATATAAAAAAATGGCTGAGTTGGGCGTAAATGTTTTGGTGAAAATTATTCTAACGCATTTATTCCTTTGCTAAAAAAACACAGAATGGAAACTATTGAAGTGAATAAACATGTCCAAACCGTTCAGAATAATGTCTCAGGTCTTAAGAAACATTGACCCAATAGCGTTTTGTAGAATATTTCATTTTGTTAGAGAATATGATTCCGCCTATAATATGTGGAAATTTTCATAAAAACACACTTTTTAACTATTTATGTTAAATAATAATTTTATTTTTAATTAGGTTAATGTATATAGTTTATTAATGAAAGTACAATGGTATATTTTTAAATGATTACTTGATTTTTTTAGCTTTAACACTATAAGCATATGTTAAAAGTTTTTAAATTGTGTAATATTTCTTTATTTATAATTTGAGATATTTATCTTCATAATCCTCTACCGTATCCTCCATTAGGACGATATCACTTCAAATGTTTATAATTACGTATACTTCAGAAAAACACAAATGAATCATGGTTTAAATTTATTTTCCTTGGTCTCACAATGATATAAAATTCAGAAAACGAAATTACTTAATATTTTTTCTAATTTTTCCAGATTTCGCTTGATGACTTCCCAATAAAGGGACTGAAAACATTTCAAGTGAAGTCATCAAATATATTTAGAACGCCTTAGGGTTTTCAGCAAGTTCACCAGACTAAAGCATTGAGATCATGGATGAGCAAACTCGTAACAACATCTCTGAACTCGAAGTGCAGGAGCAGTTATTTGCAGCGATTCTTACTGGACCTCTCCTCCAAAATGAGGCCCTCCTGGAGAAGCTTGAAGATATAGACGTTATGGTTGGCAATCAGCGCACTCTCCTTCAGCTAGCAGTCTTTCTGGGGAAGCTGGATTGGGTCCAAAAGCTGCTTGAATTGGGCGCTGAGCCTCTGATAAAAAACGCTTCCGGCTATGACTCCATTAATATTGCTGAGGAAATGTGCACGAAACACCATAAAGAATCAGACCGCGTTGAAATCCTTAAACAAGTGGTCAGGGTTCATGCAGACGAATGGCGTGGTGCGACATCTATGGCTGGTGCCCCTTATAAAAGGAAAATGAAAACTACCGCCAAGGTTCTGGATAATTTCATGCCAAAACTTTCACAACAGAAGGAATTTACCGAGAGACCAATTATGATGACCACAGATCATGAAAAGCCAAAAGAGCAGCTGGGACATAAAAGCATTATATCCGAACAAATGGAAAGCCTCTGTAATCTGATGGCAGATATAAAATTGGATGTTTTGTCTCTGAACGAGAAAGTGATAGAAAATAAGGATGAGGGTAAAAAGGATATGCTAACGCCAGCCTTTTCTCCTCCAAAGATACTGGAGATGACCGCAAAACGTTCGATTGATATTGAATCCGAATTAAGGACTGAGGAATCCGTGAAAGGGGAGAGAATTTTACAAAATGTAAATTCTAAAAATCAAGGGAAAGTTTCAAAAATTCTCAGATATTTTGTTCAAAGAAACTTCACATCTCCCTTTGAAGAAAATGCATTCAACGCTTGCATCGAAGGGATGATGTCAAAGACTACGGTATTGAATGAAGATGAGTCAAATTTGTCTGACGTCCGTAGTCTTTACGCATCCTTGTGTTCCACTAGTGCCCACACACGATGCCTCCTGAAATTTCTACAGCACCAAACGCATCTGAGGATCCTGGTAGACCCTGACTCTTTGTATATTGCGAAGATGGCTAGAAGCGTCTTGGATCACGATGGATGTGAACGCAATGGAAATAAGTACCGTTCATTTGCTAATTTTGAAGAGGGAAAAATATACTTGGGTGGAAAGATATATCAACCATTCGAAGTTAAGTATCTACTTGGTTGGTTCGCAATGACTTTGGCACAGATGTCCATGTACTTAGCCTTCAACAACAATGGTAGGCCTTACGCGGCAGACGATGATGAAAACAGAGGAGTGTACCAGAGCATTGAACGGGAGGCAGAGGTTGCAGTTTTGGAAATGGGGGGAGAATATGGGATCTTGTATGATGCAATTAAACAAACTACAATGCTGGCGAAGGAAATACGTCTGATAGCAGCCGTCCCTCAGCTATTCGCGGTATTCGGTCGGTCCAGGGACACCATTAGAACGATTGCACACATCCCTTCTCTTATAAAATACTACGAGAATTTCGTGATGGTCTCCCTGCGGCGGAAGTCAATGGTACGTATGATATAAACATCTGCCTAAATTGACGTTATTTAAAACTTTGAACTTGGAACAACGTAAGAAGTGATTGTTTGTCATTTATAAAAAGAAATACAACTTGACAACATTCAGGATCACTTATTATTCTCTCGGGTTTTCTGATACATTCGATGTTAGAACAAGTGCTGCAAATTATTAGAAAATATTCCAATGTATTACAGTCATTTATATTTATTTCCTTATATTATGTTTTAAACTGAATACGTTTAACTGATAGTTGCATTTTTCATGATATTGTTCGTCATTCGTAAAAAGACCTGCTATGAGATACTTTTCATTTGATAAAGATTCCAATTTTTATCTTGAACAGTTGACGAATCTATCATTTTTTTCTTATACTCTAAATAACTAGGTCGCCTTTTCAAACACGCAAAGAAAATAATTTAGGAATTCACAATAGTTTATGAGTTTACAATAAGAGTTTAACGCATGCATCAATGCTCCAAAATATTTTCTGCTTGATTCTTTTCTTTACCAGCTTATCTTTAATGCTGAAGCTTGAATATTTCATACATTTGCCCTTATATTCCTCATGCTAAAAAAAACCCTCCTTTTTAAAAATTTTTTGGTACTTGGTCTTAAATTAGCAAGAAATGAAGAGCTCTACGGCCTCGAGGTTAAAACAATAAGCGGAAAAACTCCAATGGCCGTAAAAAACATTGTTTTTTACGGCCATTGGAGTTTTGTTACCCCTTATTATTTTTGGTCTTAATTTACTATTTGAAATGTGCAATTGTATATATTTTCCTGTTATATGGGTTGTGTAGAATATTTTATGGATGTACAAATTGAAGAAAAAGGACAATTGATATTCGATGATCATTGGAATTATTGTGATAAACATTCGGTGTCTATGCTCATAATGAATTGCCATTAACAAATGGATAAGTGGTGTCAGATATGGTATTATTATGTTCGTCAAGATCCATTGCATCTATTTTTATCATCCATGTTTATCAAGTTCAGTTATGTTTATATAATATTGTCAACCCAGATAATTTCTCTTTTAGTCTTTTTTATATTTTCCACAATGGAGCTCTGGGTTAATTATTTTCACATGAAAATACGTAATAGAATTTTTAAGGTTCTATATTGGAATAACATTAACAAACGAAATGTCCAGCGTTTCATCAATCTAAAAAATTTCCTCTATTAAATTTTTATTATTTCACCCTTTTGCAGAAATGAAGGAGTTTTTCTGAGTTGGAGAATGTTAATGGACCAAAAATAAGACTGATTTGAAATGGTTCAATTTCTCCTTTGAAGTGATTTCAAATGGTGGAAACAGAAAGTGCTAATATCTATCTTCGAAATTCACCCAACACTGGAAGTGGCAATTTTTTGGCTTGTCTTGTTCTAATGAAGCTAATGAAGCTGTTGAATTCTACATTTCAAATAATCTTCTAAGTATTGTATTTCAATTTTTGTTTAGGTACGGAATATACAATAATGCCTGTTAACTTTTTTATCATGAATTATTCAAACCATATGTATTTACAATACAACACATTATTTCACTTTCAATTATATAGTTTTTAATATGCTTATTAAATTGATAAACTTAGGGATAACTTTGTATGAGCATATTTTAAACAACAATAATGACTTCATTTTGTTAGAGCAGTTTTAACTATTGTAAACATCATGACCCGTGTCATTTCTTTTAATTAATTTGGCCATTTATTATGAAAATAAGACCCTGGTTCATTATTGTTGTTACCAAATAGAAAATATGGATGAAGTAAGGCATTCATGAAACTCGTAATGCGTAAAATTAAATACATTTATCAATTTAGTCCATATACATGTTAATAATTTTTACTGTATACGTTTATCTAGTGAAATAATTATAATTTTTGTCCAAATTAAATTGTCTATAAAATAAATTTGTTATAAATAGTTTATTTTGTTAAATCCATATGTTAAATTATGGTAAAATATTCTTAAGGAATTCTAAAAATTCAATCTAAATTAATTAAAATTAGCTTATATTTCTTAGAATATTTTAATGGTTTTTGTGAGAAATTAGAATTTTACATATTTTTTGAGTTTCATTATTGAAAAATTTAGTGTTTTCAGTTGAATAATTTTATCAAAGTGAAATTCCGATATTAATTCTTTCGGTAATTTGTTAGTTTTCGATAATTTATTAATAGCTACAATATTACTGCTCTATTTTTTATTCGAAAATGGGATCATGGATTTATAACTTTTGTATGTCCAATAGCTGTTTGGTATTTGCATCCATTGAAAGAGGTTTTCAAAGAAAACTGACTTAAATGGCGAATGACTGTTTTGTTAATACATGTTTCATCCTGTGTATTGCGATGTTTCTCAAATTTATATTTTAATAGAAAATATACAAAAATAAATGGAAACTTTAATAATATCCCAAATTGATTTATAGTTTGATAATCATTGTATTTCATTTGGAATTTTCTGGAATTTGCATATTTTGTGTAAGAGGTTAACCGTATTATTTCTGCTAAGTAAAGATGTTATCAAATATATGCGTTTTTCATTGAAAACTCTGAAAATTACTTTTTATTTCCTGCCTCTGTTCATATGAATAAATCAACTTGCATTGACATGACACTACAACACATTTACATGCTTCAGCTTCTGAAAATACAATGAACGAATGTAAGGGCCCCAGACCCACAAATTTGTGTTGAAGAAGGGGAATGTTACTTCCACCTGCCACAATTAAAGCTTCTGAAGGCCATGTTGTTTGTTGTCTATGCTGTTCAACTTGCATTGACAAAGCAATTTAGCTTTTGACCCATTTTAAGTATATTAAATTAAGTATATGTAAGAATAATGAGCCTGATTGGTCTTTCTCTTACTATATTTTAAATGAATATATCACTACTTTATTCAAGTTTTAGTGAAGTTTATACTTTCTGTGCTACTTGAATACTGGAATACTAGGTGAGGCTGAATATTCTGCAAAAATTGATGATATCGTGGTTTGCTGTCGCCCTCGAAATTTCAGTTCTGGGGACGAATGTGAATTTCACTCAGGCCCTTAGTGTTAGAAGCTGATGCCGTGCTCACCCACTGATTCTACCCCACCAGTGTATAGCTACAGGTTCATGATAGCCTTTTAGTAGGTGTCACTTTTCTTCTTACCAGATATAGATTAAATTTCAGTAACACAGGCCTAGAGTGGTTTTGGTGCCGGAGCTTTTAATGCTGATTTATAGAACAATTGGGGTGCTAAATCCAATTATGACACTAGTTTTTTCCTATTAGCTATAGTTTTAAAGATATAGATATGTTGTTACTTACGTAAAAAAATCTTACTTATGATGATATGGGAATGTTATAACCCACTAAATATAAAGACTTGATTTATTTCTGGGGCTGTTAAATCACCCACCAACAGAATAGAATTCTACAACACAATCGAACAAAATACCAATTTTTTACTGTAATAAAACAAATTGAAAAGAAAAAATACATAAAAACATCACTCAACATATCGGAAGCTTCTTTTGCGCGATTATCTTGAGTGCACTTTGTTCAAACAGTCTCGTTTTTTGCACCAGCAATAATCTTCCATCATATGGTTATCCCATGATCCTTGGTAGCGAGCTTTCATTGTTTTTATATCCTGGTGAAATCTTTCGCCTTGTTCTTCACTTGTGTCTCATAAATGTCCAAGAAAATTGTCTAAGTGGCTGTGTAGGTAGTGAACATTTGTGCTCATATTACATCCAAGTGATTTGAAGTTACTGAGCATAATGTTTACCAGCTCAATATAATTTTCACTTTTGTGATTTATTCAGTCTCATTCAATGACTCGACAAAAACAGGCTCCTTTGTAAGTTTTCTGATTTATGGCCCCTCAAAAATACCAGCTTTAAGTTTTTCAATACTTATATGGGGCATCTTTAGTCTTAAGTAGGCGAAGCATGGTCCATTCTTGTCAAGAGCCTTTACAAATTGCTTCATTAGGCCTAGTTTAATATATAGAGGCGGTAAGATGATTTTCTCTCTTTCAACTAAAGATTCAGCAATGATGTTTTCTTTCCCAACAACCAAGTTTTCCCTCTTAGGCCACTCCTTAATCCAGTGGTTTTGTCTGTCCCTGCTATCCCAGAGGCACAGGAAACAAGGATATTTTGTGTAGCCACTTTTATGCCCAAGAAGAAAGTTCACCATTTTTAAATCTACACAAATCACCCAGCGATGTTCCTGGTATATTATCTTCTGTAAGACCAATGCTATTGAATCGTATTCTTCTTTCATTTTAGTTGAATGAGCGATTGGTGTTGCGCCAAACCTGTTACCATTGTGAAGAAGTACACATTTTAAACCATGCTTGGAGCTATCAATAATTATATAAAATAAGCACCAATCACAAGTATAATATTGTGATAGTTGTGCCATTTTTTCCAAAAGACCCTTATCGTCTAAACAAAATGTAAGGTTGTCTTCTTGAGTAAAGAAGGGTACCATATCCTTTTCCCTTGTGCGTTAAAAACTTATTTTTGTACCGGGTTGCAGTAAATTCTTTTCATGCAGTCTTGATGCTAGTAGTTCGGATGCTTCCTTGGATAAGTTCAGTTCTCTAGCAAGATCGCTTAGTTCATCTTGATTAAATACTTGAGGAATTGTTGATACCCCCTCGTAGTCACTGCCACTATCGTCATTAGAATGAGAAACGTTTTCAAATAACTCTAATTCTTCCTTAGATATATCTGGTAACGCCTGAAATATTGCGATCGGTATTTCCTCTGAATGGGGCACCGGGCGTCTAGCTGAAGGCAAATCTGGATATGTCCACTTGTGGCGTTTTTTTCGATTAATTCCCGAAACATTTACTATGCAAAAATAACAGTCGTCAATATGGTTCACAGGTTCTCTCAACACCATTGGCACACCAAATTTTACCGACCTTTCCTTTGTCCTGTTGTCCATTGCCGCAGATGTTCAGTACATGTTTTACACACCAAATGCGGTGCCCATGTTTTATCTTGGTCACCAAGCATAACACCAAAATATCCCAGGTATGCACGTTTCACAAAGTCTGTAATATTTTTCCTATTTTCTTTTACCACATATTCCCATGCATACTTATAGATTTGTTTAACTTTGAATATTATTTTCCGGTATATATCAAATATTAAAACAACTAATCGTAAGATGTGCCATATCTAAAAAAGTAAAGCTGTTAAATAAAAATGTATTTCATATTTGGATTCAGCTCTAGAAATATAGTTAAAATCAACACAAAGATCCCCGGCACCAAAAAAATTTTTTTTTGTAGGCCTGTGTTATCCTCTTAGTGTTCTACCATTCTGGTATTGGAAAAACAAATGTTATTTAACACTATTAATTTTTAATTAAATATTATTTAACATTATTAACCAATTAAGCTACCGAGACGTCCTCTTACACTCTGAAATTTTGGGGGCTTTAACGGAACAATATAATTTTATTAATTAATTGGTTAAAGCACTCGGCCGGATATCGAGGGATCCGGGTTCGAATCCCGGTCAAGGCGAATGATTTTTACTCTCTGAAATGGTTGCATTATAATGCACACATAGCGGGTGACTCCGTTAAACTTACTGTTACAGTTTCTTAAAATTTGACTAAGGTATGAAGAGCCTAAGTGTTTGAAATTGGCTTTATTAACATCGTGGACTGTAGCGCGTCGCGCACGACTACGAATGCCTGTGACATTGTATGTACGGTATCTCGTCATAACATCTTGTCCCTTTAAAGCCCCCAAAATTTCAGAGTGTAAGATGACGTCTCCGTACCTTAAGTGGTTAAAGCGCTCGGCCGGATATCTAGGGATCCGGGTTCGAATCCCGGTCAAGGCGAATGATTTTTACTCTCTGAAATGGTTGCATTATATAGAAAGATAAAAGAGAAGACTATGTTATAGAAACACATATGATTTATCTGAAATTCAGTGAAATCTTTTAATTCCTCGAGAGCACTTTACCGGTATAGCATAAATAGCATTAGTATTTTGCATAAATTTGCATAGATAATAGCATAAATAATTTGAATTATTTTGAAAACGACATTTTTAAAATCCACGTTGGATTTAATATTAAATTGCTTCTTCGACAGAATTTGAATTTCGTTACTATATCCCTCCGCAAACTTAAATCGCTTTAAGTGAATCTCAAAAACAGATGCAACACTTTCCCATTTCTCAATGTACATCTTTTCTCTTCGACAATCATGTTGAACGAATCGTTACCAAACGCTGACGAGGGAAACGAAATTCTTTTTACTTTTAATAATTTATCTAAGTAATTGAAATTTCGACGAGGGTATTAATTTTAAATTAAAAAGATAACCAAATTTTAAGGTAAATTATGTCCACGAATTAAGTCAACAATGAAGTCAGAGACCTTATAGATTTCAAACATCTGCACAGAATAGAAAAATAAACATTCCATAGTAATTTAACCGTACACGCGTCAATCTCAATCAAAATTAACCCCTGTGTGTTCATCATTAAAATCACTCGCAGTGATCGTTAGAAGAAGGAATTTGCGTGGGGACGAATGACAAAGTTATATTCCTATTCTTAACTGTATAATGATAAGGGGAATAACTACGCGTCTATTTATATGAAGGTAATGTACAGGTAAAAGAACGTTACTGGATGGAAACAATTGCTAAATAAATATTTCGTGTTTCCTAACAAATCAAAATCCACTATCCTACTCTACTTTGGTCCCTCTTGATCTCTGTGTACCCCCTTCCCCCAATATCCTGTAGTGGTAATAGTACTTAGTAGTAATAACAGAACTTCCTTCGTTTAATAACCGATAATGTCCTTAACGGACTCCGTTAAAATTACTGTTACACTTTCTTGAAATTTATAAGCAATATATTTTTTATTCGTTTAAGACATTTTATAGAGGCATAGAAATTTGGAGTCAACTTTTTTTTAAATAAGCAACATAAAGCATTCTGCTGCAACAGAGTCTAAATGTAAGAACATTTTCTCATAATAAATACATAAACATTAGATGTAAGGAAAATGATTGAATCAAACTAAAATTATTATTCGGCATCGTAGCGTGGTGGAAGGGCTTCCGATGACCCCTAGAGCTTTGTTGGCGAAAGTAATGACTGGCAATGGCCATTAATCTCTACATTCTCGCGACTTTTAAAGAATTTTTTTTAGATCAGCATTCTTAGGATTCACGGAGAGGATTTCTTTTGTTATTAGTGCCACCCAATATCCACCATTCTTCTTGAATCATCGATCATAATATATTAAAACCAGTTTCGCAACTCATTCAAACTAATTTGATGAAATAAAATCTTTGATAATTTTTAATTAATAATTAATATTTGATAATTATATAATTTAATTACAGTAAAAAATTTTAGTATTTGTGTTCAAATGCATTGAAAAATTCTGTTGTGTTTGTGGGTGATTTAACAGCCCAAGAAAAAAATCAAGTCTTTATATTTAGTGGGTTTTATTATTAATATAATATTCCCCTATCATCATGTCGAAGATTTTTTTACGTAAGTAACAACAAATCTAAATCTTGAAAACTATAGCTGATAGGAAAAAACTAGTGTCATAATTGGATTCAGCACCCCAATTCTTCTTTAAATCAGCATTAAAAGCTCCGGCACCAAAACCACTGTTGGCCTGTGTTATTAATATAATATTCCCATATCATCGTTTAGAAGATTTCTTTTCGTAAGGAACAACATATCTATATCTTGAAATTTATAGCTGATAGGAAAAAACTAGTGTCATAATTGGATTCAGCACCCCAATTGTTCTTTAAATCAACATTAAAAGCTCCGGCACCAAAACCAATGTTGGCCTGTGTAATCGTCCTCCTGCTAATATAATTGACTCTTCCTGAATGAATTCCTCCGTTTCTCCAAATTCTCTCCGTTTTGTTCAATGTTAGTTTTTCGCAATAAAGCTTTATTATTTCCTTATAAGTGATAGATGTCTTCAAGGAACCTTCTTCAAAGATACGCACCATGTTTACTTCTCGCTTTTAATTTTTTCACTGTAAAATGCGTAAAAATTGATAATGAATCTTCTTCAAAATGTTTTATTTTAAAAATTATATATTAAAGATTTTTTATGTATAACATTTAATGAAAAATTAAAAGGCAAAAAAGATTAATCTTATGGAGTGAGGGAAGCCTGAAAACAGTTTGTTTATCATAGAAAAATCAATGCTTCCACATCATCCTGATGTAAATCATTCAAACGCAACTTGTATAAAATTGCACCATTTTTCCAAATTATACTAAAAACTACCCCTTTTAAATTGAATATCAGCGTAGAACGTTTTCCGCTCTCCACGATTGGATGGTATTGGATGGTATGGATGGTATACACAGAACGTGGAGGACTAAGTACCGCATTAACAACAATTATTGGATAATGCCTTGATTCAAATTTAAATCAATACCGGGAAATCAGAAGAATGTACATGTTTGGCTTTGAAGCCGAATTACCACGGTACTCACTTATTCCTTCGAATTTACCACTTAATTAACGATAAATTTTCTATATTCACTGAAGTTTTATTTTAAAATACAGTCATACATTCATCATACTTCTGTATCTAATTCATAGAATTAGCTACAGAAGAATATTACAGAAGTACTACGATTTCAGAGTGTAAAATCATTCGCCTTGACCGGGAATAACATATTTCTGCGACAATATGTACGCACGGCATTTTGTCACTACATCTTGTTCCTTCAATAGCCCAAAAGTTTAAGAGTTTAACGGGACGTCTATGTAGTTTAACTGGCTAAAGCACTCTGCCGGATATTGAAGGATCCAGGTTCGAGTCTTGGTCAGGGAGAATGATTTGTAAACCTTGAAATTGTTACATTGAAATGAGCTAGGCCATAAAATGTTTAATGTCCGAACTAAATATTTGAATACTATTCAAGTAAACTTTAAGAACGTGGTTTGTGTCGCCGGAGACGTGCTCCTTTAGCACTCCCTACAGCAGTGTCCTTGGGAAAGAATAGAAACCGATGACATCAGCGCTCTTCGGAGGGAGTGGGTGGGGTAGTGGTGTGGAGGATATCGTCTCTCGCCGCCAGGGCTGCAACTATAGGCTTATAATCCGCACGGTAATAATTTTTAAATGAGAATGTATGGCGAGTTGAGATATTCAAAAAGAAGAATGAAATATATTTCTTTTACAATCACATCCTGCATGCCTTCAAAAATGATCAAAAATATGTCTTAAAACCAAGTTTTAATTTGTAATATGAAGAAACGTAGAAACGATACAGTATTTACTTAAATTGCTTATTTACTGTGTAAAATAAGGACTCTAGTAACAAATGACTTAGTTAAGTTGATCCAGGAACGGAAAACTTTGCCTTAGAAGAAATAAATACGATTTTATATAGAGTTAAATTTGTTCACCGCATGTTAGGGTTTATTGCGGACATTACGGATATGGTGTGGACCAGTAATTACCAAGAATTATTAGTTTAATATTTTGTTAGTAACACTAATAAAATATTTAAAATATGTAGTTAATTTACTCCTTTTATTATTGCAATACAAATATTCCGAATTCATTGTAATTGCAAGTTAACATAGACTATGGGGTAGAACAAGGGGGGAAGAGAAATTATAGAAGAAGAAAAGAGATTGTGGGATATTAAAGCATTGGAAGAGAGAGGTACGAGGGTAAGTGGGTCGAAGAAAGGGAAGAGTATTAAGACAGAGATAGGGAGTGTGACGTCTCAAGATGGTAGAGGGAGTGGTGCGGGGATTTAGGGGTACAAAGATACGAGAAAATACGTTCGTATTTACTTTTGTGTCTTTATTTCACGAACGGGTACTACTTTCCGGATGACCCTCGTAGTTTGGGAAGAGGATAAAGAGAAGAAAAAATGGAGAGAGTGACGTCTTAAACTGTGTGAGGGAAAAAGAGGGGCGAAGAAGAGGGAAGAATGCAATGAGAAAAAGATGAGACGTGGTGCGACGTCTGAGCATAGGCGGGAGAGAGGGGTGGGATATGGAGGGTGAAGAATGGCATGGGAGAGAGAGGTGCGGGGGCACGGGGGCCCAGGAATGGAGGAAGGGATTTAAGATGAGCCGAATAGAGACAAATACGCCTCTATTTATCTATATAGGTTAATCCACAGATATAGGTAGCTTATTAGATGTAAATAACTGCTACAAAGTGATTTCCTAACTCCTAAAAAATCCACCATCCTAAGATACTTTGGTTCCTCTTTGTAGACTCTGGACCCCAAATATCCTTTAGTAGTAATAGTAATCAGTAGTAGTAATAGTACTTCCTTCGACCAATACCTATTCTGTTTCTGCACTCCTCTTTAACATACCACTATTGCCGCTCAAAAAGCGTTTCATCCAATTTTATCTGCCTCCATAGGATTTCTCACAAGAACAACAGATTTCACCTCTATTCTTCTCCATACCCATACTTCAAGTGAGTCCAATGCACGTCTACCCCTACGTGACGCCATGGCTGCCAACCCTAGGCTTTTAATCAACGCGGTTATAATTTTTAAATGACTTCGTGAGGCGATTTGAGATATTATCACGATCATAATTCAATCAAACTGCAGAATGAAAGAAATTGATTGCACAATCACACCCTGCATGCCTTCAAAATTGATCTAATTCTTTATAAAATTTATTATTATTTAAAACCATAGTTTCATTTGTACTATGCAGAAGCGTAGAAAAGATGTAGTAATTCCAAAAATTGTGCATTTATTGCTTAAAAAAGGTTCAGGTGTTTCGGCCGTGTACTTACTTCTTTATTTGTGCTATATATTTCTTGGTTCTGTCCTTGGGATTTTTCCCAGCATTTTCTTTTCTTTTATATTCTAGAAAAATTCATTGTATATCAGGGTTTAGAGATTTGGTCCTTTTTAGTATGTTTTACTATAATTTCCATTCTTCGTCCTCTCATCAGAATATTTGCTCATTTTTTATTTCATCCGTGCTTTCGACCATCCATTTTTCAACACCAGGTAATTATGTTTAATTGGTCATGCAAAGGTAAATTACGTACATCCGTACTTTTACAACTTTTCCAATTAAAAATTTCAGAGAGAATTTTCATTTATATGTTTTGTTGAATTATTAAATTTAACCTAAAAAGTGGACGTATTGAAACCCTTCGTTAACTTTATGTCGTCTCGCAGAGAATAAGGGGAAAAGGTTGGCTGGATTAATGGTGGACGAGAAACCTTGAGAAATGCGTTCACTCATGCCATCTCTTGGTCGGAAATGGTACTCAATGATGTGGTTCATTGGCCTGCCACTGTGATGCGTTCTTTTCCATTTCAAGGCGTAGATGATTGAAATTCTCCTTTAGATCAGGTGCTTCTGAAACACTTTGCTGTGCTCCACTGCTGTTGCCAGACTTCACCGGACATAAACAAGAGCATTAATCAAACAAGAATTCCTTTTTCTCTTGGAATTACGGGTAAAGTTTCTAATGAATAATTATTAAGATAGTTTCAGTTAAATATTCATTAGTACTCGTTTTAACAAATTACACGTATGACATTGCATTCGTAATGGCGCTGCCATATTGTCAACCCTACTGTTGCGTCATGCCATTGATATTCACTACCAATTCCAAGTTTCTTTGACTTATTTAGTTCCTTTAGAATCCTATGGATTTAAATGAATTCCTTATTCTTATTTACATGTTCTTGCCTAATTCTAAAGGTCCATATCCTGCGATCAGTTGTTGGCTGTACGTATTCTCTGTCATTTGTGTGTTACCTGTAAGAGTTTAACGGTCGTGCACTTTGCAGCTGGAACACAAATTTTTCGAAACTGATAAATCAGCAGAAGACAACAAATATATTTGCCATCGCGTTGAACCGCAATAAGGTAAGAAACAAGAAGAGAGAAGAAGTTTCGCTTCGCATGACATTTAAATATAAACGAAATATTAGATACTTAATCATTAATGACTGAATATTGAATGAAGATAAGTATTACTAGTTTGTAATTGGAAATATTTATCGCGAAACATGTATTATTTTGTCGATCGCTGCTTTTTAACGCTCTGATATTGAGTTTGGCTCTTCTACCTCCAACGGGGTACGCAAAAAGTCTACTTATTTCGTTGACAGGTGGCTACCGATAGGGTTTTGACTTAAGCCTTTGCTTGAAACACATACCCTCTCGGTTACGCGGTTAGTTTTGTATCAACATTTATTCCTAGTATTTTAGCCATGATTAAATATCAGTTATTTTGGTTTTTGAAACTGCATAAACTATTCAGATTGTCCAAGGGTATCTATACATACATGATATATGTAATGTAATAAAAATTAATTATTAAATATAAATCATTACATTGTAATTCGCTTTAATTATATATATATATATATATATATATATATATATATATATATATATATATATATATATATATATATATATATATATATATATATATATATATATATATATATTCCCATTACTCTGTATATGGGAAGCTGTGAACACGATGTTATATTAACTGTGAAGGTTTTAACAGAAATGTTAAAATATGTAGTGTCATTATCCAAAATTAAAGTATTTTTTTCAAGATGGCAAATTCCTGATATATTATATTTAAAAACCGATTATTTAATTTCTTTGATTTTTAGAAGGAGTCACGGAACTACTGCTCTTTTTTATTATAAGCCTATTTCATTATAAATTTAATAATATTCCCACAAGGTCTAGCATTTAGCTGGACATGATTCGCTTAATTTTGCTGGTGAAGAGCTTTTCATTTCAAATCGGAAAGTTGAGCTTCATCTTTCATACTAATAATAATATCATATCTAAGGGGGAAACAATATTTTAAAGGCACTATCGTTCATCAATAATATATCCAGAATCTTTATTTAATCATTTATCACATTTGAAAAATAATTTGTCCCCATTTTAAATTTTGTTTATAAAATGATAGGAGGACCAAAGTCGTTCGCTCATCTGCATTTTTTAAAGTAATTTTGCATTAATCGTCGTCAGAAAAAAATTCCTATAAAACAATTTTTTCAAATTACTTTCAGAAGTTGACGAGCATTGCTGATGAGTGTGGCTTGAATTTTCTTCTACTACACTTCTTCTACTACTGATCCTGTCTCTTTAAAGTAACTGAAAATGACTTGCTTTTTATAAAATACTTCAATACACAATATTTGTGGATTTCTGATTAAATTTGTGAATAATTTTCGAACCGTAGGAACTCTAAAATGGACTAAGCGAAATAAAGGCATCAATTGTCGTGATTTTTATTTATTCAAATATTAAAAATAATTAAACTCAAATATTTAAATGGGTCTTAAGCATATATTAAGTGTTTGTTATATTATTTCTATGCTTAGTTATAAAATGCTTAACTCCACACAGTAGAATATATGGACTATGAATTGAAATAAGTCTTATGACGTCTAAATCCCAGCTACCTCAAAACAATTAATTGTTTAGTTTGAATTAAACATTAAATGATAATTTTACGTGGCACAAGAAGTTTTTTCGTGAAATTGAAGTCAGATTGTATAGACAGGATGATATTCCTCATTGCACCTTTTTTAGAATGAAGTAGTCATATATACATTTGATATACTAAACAAATAATAAGAGCGCATACGTAGTGAAATGATAACCTGCCATATTATTATTTACAGAAATCTTAAAATGAAATCTGTAACAGAACTTCTAGATAACTAATTTTAATAGTTGAAGGAGTGTGGAAAATGTTTAACCATGGCCCCTACGTAATTTATCTAGGGATATTCCAATTTTTGTTCATTGTCAAACAAAGGGATAGGATTGTTTTTACCAATATTTTTGCTTTTGAAAGGGCACACATTTCTTTTCATTAGATTCCTAAATGAAAATAATATATAAAAATGTCCATCTTATATTTTGGTAATATATTTTTAGTCTAAAATAAAATTTCCTTTGATTTACCTAAAATAAAATAGATCTTCAACATGTTTTTTTCGGTTATTTTCTGGACATTAATGCTTCATGATAACAACCAAATTCTCACACAGTAGAATATATGAACTGTAAGAACATTAATAAGTGTTATGATGGTTAAATATGAGTTTGGTCCAACCAATTTAATCCATTTGTTTGAAATAAACCTTAAATGGGAAATTTACTTAACACAATAATGTGTTTTTTAAGTCATATAATGGTTATATTTTTTATTAAAAAGGAAAAAAACTTATGTCAATTTAATTGAAATATGTATAAAATGTTAAATAATAGACTCAGAAATATGCCCCAAAATACCCTCGTAAGAGTATAAAGTAATTTTGTTAAGTCGAAGTTATATCTATTTTTTAATTTATAGTATTTAGATATTTAACATAATTATATCCATGTTATATATCGAAAATATTGAAATTCCATAGTATATTTTCGTTTTTTCCATTTTACAGATTGGAAGAAAGAGAAAGAAACTGAATAATTACTCGTGTTTCTTAGTAGAAAGTTTTTTGAGAAAATCTTGAACTTCAAAACAAGTAATAGTATCCTATTACAAGAAGGTAATATACATCTACATCTACATAAGTACCCTGCGAGCCACCAAAAAGGTGTGTGGCAGGGGAATATAGTAAAGAAGAAGTCAACATTTTTATCATTAATGGAAGAAACAGTGGAATTCTTTGATGTGCTGATTTGCCAAATTGACTCCAAACAAAAGATTATTGCATTGAATATTCAGGAGATTTTTAATCGATATTGGGCCTATTTTGAGACCCATGCTGATGGCAACATGTCCCTCGATAACCGAAGGACGATCCTAAATATTGTGATATCTTTAAATGCGATAGTATGGGTTGAGAAAATGCTAGAAATATCTTCTGATCCACGTCTGAAGAAGAATGGTGGGTGGACTGTGGCACTAGTGACCGAAGAAATCTATTCCGGAAATCCTGCGGATGCTGGACTAGAGATAATCTTGTTATTGGCGCGAGAATATAATGACAAATGGTCATTGCAGAAGATACAAGCAAATGGAACAGAGGCAAGGATTCCTACCCCAGGAACACTCGAAGTTCACATGATAATGTTTGACGATTTCCTCGGCCACTTGGAGCTTCAGAGGAACTCACTCAGTCGTTTGTCTCAGATCCTTAACTCTTCGGAATTTGAAAACAAAACGTCTTTAGAAAATTCGCTTCAAGTTCTATCCAAAAGAAACTCATTCATTGAAGACTGCCTTAGCTTTATAAGGGAGATATTTTTGCGCGATAATAATTGAATTTCACAAAGTGGCACAAGCACCAATATTCGTTCAACAAAATACTACGCCAAAATTATATATATTTTAAGTTGAGAAAAATCTCCGATCACTATTATACATAGGATCGATTTAGTTAGAATATTTGCAAATATATATGTTAATTTATTTTAAGTATGTGTTTATTCTGATATCTCAAGCTACCTTTGTATGTAAATAAGTGCAAAGTATTGATTTTCTAGCTGTCATAGCATTATTAACATAAAGTATGAAAAAAGTAAATCAACAAATATTTTCTTGGTGTCAAACTGCTCATTCGTAAAAACAGTTCTTCTTCAAAACAAAAACAAAACAAAACTTCTAGGTGACATATAAACTAGGCACTTGGTCGGCTAAAGTGTGTTGCAAAAATAGGATTAACTCATAACATCAAAACAACCTAATGATTTTCGAGGACAAACTAAATACAGGATTTGGTTGCCTTTTAGTTAATGTGGTAAATTGAAAACTTTAGTGTATCTCCTTTTTGAATAAAATCATTCGGATCAAAGTTTTTCCTTCTTTCTGATAAACCAATCCATTTTCCTATTTGAATAATGGGAGAAATGTATGTATTAAAGTATTTTCAATAAGAAATCAGTATAATTTATTTTAACAATCAGCACTATCACAAGAGAGATTTGTTAATTTGTTGTTTAATATTTTTTTAGTAAAATGTGTTTTAAGTAAATGATGAAAGATGGCATTTTCCATAACAAATACGTATTTTTTTAAGTTTTGGTCAATTGGCACTTTTAAATATTAAGTACGGAGTTTTAACTTCCTGTTACCGAGTTCAAAAAGCTGCGCGAGATGCGTCAACATTACCTTTTAACGAAGTCCTCCACTAAGACGCATTTCAAATGTAACAATTTCAAGGTACAAATATCCTTCGCCTTCAACGGAACTCGATTCCGAATCCTTCGAAATCCGGCCGAGTTTTTTAGCCAATTTAACTACCTAGACGTCATCTTAACCTGAGATATTTTAGGACTTATAAAGGAACAAGATGTAAAAAATACCATTCATACATTATCACAGGCATTCGTCATTCCCGGTCCAGGCGAATTATTTTACATACTGAAATTATTTTAATTATGTGACTAGTAGGATCGTTTCAAATTAGTCACAGAAGAATATTATGTTCATTTTTAAGACGATGGAATCATATTAAAAGAATAATAATTAATTTTTTTTAAAATAAGTTTCCAATATCTTATTTTCCATTGCATTAACATGCCTTATATTTTTTGGATGAAATGAATGCATTTTAAAATAAAATTATAATTAATATAGAAATGCATTTCCTTAATTGAACGGCTGATTCAAAGGAAAGTGTGAATACGGTGATAATTTTGCTTTACTGCCATAGATGGACATTCGTCTATTGATATCGATTCATCTATCGATATATTCGATATCCTTGTACCACTTATAATGTCAAACTAGATATTGTCCAATCATTTTCGTTAAAACCGTATTTAGTCCTCAAGGTTTTGTCAAATAAATACCATACAATCATGGAGAGCTTTAAAGGTTATACGATGAAATCTAATTTAACTGGTTTAATTTCGACTGTATTTTGAAAAAAACAGTGTCAATTGAAACTATTGCCTTTGAATGTTCTATATCAGGATGATGTAGAAGTATAGAATCTTCATTGCAAAACAAAGGGATAGGATTTTTTTATAAACTACTTAGGCTTCTTTTATCCCATGCGATATTTTTTCAAAATTTTTCTATTTTTGTCGTTTGGTGTTATTATTTTATTACTAGTAATCTACCGATAAAGATAGGTTTATGGGTGGACACAAATATCAAATAAACATTTTGTAACCCTATCCAGCAACCTACTCTGCACCAGGTCCATCTTCTCTCCTGCCCTTTCCTCGCTTGCCCAACATTCTTCCCTATATTACCATCTTCAAAATTCCCCTTCCGCTCAATTCCACTTGCCCTTCATCCATTTTGTGCATCATTTTTTTCTTGTTGGTTTCCCGTTGCCTTCCTCAATAGTGTTTTTAACGTGACACCATCACTCAATGGCCGCCGCACTGGGGTCAGAGGCCTTTAGAGCCGCCTCACTGAGGAACAGACGCTGCGTGGACTACCTTTCGTCTAGCTCCTAACCTTCGACCTATCTGGCATCGGTGACCCTCCCAGGAGCAATTATTACTCACGCCAGCACAGCTCTAGGTGTAGTGTTATATATCAAAAATATTTTTAATCCATAATTTTTAAAATAATTCATTTTTCAAGGCGATATAAAGTAATATTATACACGTTTAGCTTAAGAGGGGGAAAGGTGTGGGGTAAGGAGAGTAAGTAAGGGGAAAGAGGATTAATTGAAGATGAAGAGAGGAGTGGGAGAGGTTTGGGGAAAGGGGGGATGACGAATGAGAGAAGAATTAAAAACTAGCGTGTCACGTCACAGTTTTGCATAAAGAAGGGGAACGGACAGATTTTGGCTGGTAGAGAGAGGAAATGAATCTCCTTTAAGACTGTTTGCTTAATAGAATGTGAAATTAAGGTTCAATATTTAATAAATTTAAGCACCCAAGGATTTTATTTTTTATTTATTTTTTTTTCTTTTACAAATTAGCATGTCCAAAAAAATTGTAAACATCAATTAATTTTGAATATTTAGAAAAGCAGTGCAATGAAATTTTGTTATACGATTTTCAACTGTTTCACATCAAGTTTGAAAAATTGTATTTTAATTGTAATAAAATTGCTTAAACACATACGAATATTTAAATATCTCAATTTTAATGGCTTATTTAAATATAATGTTACATAATTTGATTGAAATAAAATTTTCCTTGTATTTTTTGTTGATTGTATTTGAAGACAATCACAGGATAAGTGAAATTTAAACCATATATTTTGTTATTATAACAATTTATGTTTTAACATAAATAATACATATATTTAAAAAATATCTAATGATATGTTGACCTTCAATTGAAATTTCATATATATATTCATTAAAGGAGAGATTCATAAATCTACTATTAATGATGAAGCGAAATAAACATCATTTATATACAAAAGATAAAGTTTTAGTCAATTGTTATCAAAATTTTTAACACCTTTTAAATACTATAGGACTTGTTTGGAATATTTTTGATGGAAAAAAGATGGAATGATAGCACGGATAAGACCAGGTATATGTCAATGGAACAAATTAGGAACATGAAATAGGGAATGTATTAGGAAATAGAGGAATCGACACACATAAAATAGAGATGAGGCCTGCAGCAAACCAATCCTAGGTTTAACAAACTACTCTTCATATTGACAATCATACCATTTGATAAAAATTAGTATAATGATTCAATATTCACAATAAAATCAAATAGACATTTGCAATGCAATTTCAGAAACCCAAAGCAATGCTCAAGCAAACATAAAAGCATAAAATATTTTGATCAAATAAAGATATTTATACAGGTTAATATATATGAAATTTTTATGGTTTTGCATTGTAAAATTATAAATAAAATGACGGAAACGAAATTGATTGATTGGAAACCTGTTAACGGTAACTTTTGTTTCTAAATGTGTCCACGCCATTTTTGATGAAGGCATGGGTAAATTACTAACCAGCCTGTGCACAACAATTAAGAGTTTTGACTGCGTCTGACACCCTGATCTGATGGTGTCCTGGAATATTGATGTATGGAAAAGTGCTTTGAGGAAGCTAGACACTTATGCTCACAGCTGTCCTTTAATATTGTTGATAGTTCACGTTGATGCGTACTATATCTCAGACTGGTAGTAGGCCCAAAAGGCACCAGGAAAAGTCTAAAACGTCATATGTAACGAACGACCAGGATGACTGCGTGAAAAAAGGAGACAAAAAATCAGGATACAAAAATAATATATACACATATTCACAAATATATTTTCATTTCACTTCAATATATTAAGGTTGACTTTCAAAATATTGTTAGACTCCCTGTTTACTTTAAAAAAATATATTTAAATAAAATTCTTTTGTTTTAATTAATATCCAATTTCAATTACAATTTCTACCTCAAATATATTAATATTCTTGTTTACTGATCTCAGAAAGTCGAGGCACTAAAATCAATGGTTCGATTAACAGTAAAAATACATGTTTGTCAGGAATATTATTGTTTAAAGATATTTTTAAGAACAATGTGTACATGTAAAAATAATATTATTTAATTCAATGCAGGGGGGCCTCTTTTCCTCCCTTTTCCTCCAAAAAGAGGAGGAAAAAATTATATAACGATTATCTGTCTGAATATATGAAAAATGTCAAAATTAAAAGATCACCAATAGAGAAACATTTAATGATATATAATTTTTGAAATAATGCCACCTCTTTCAAAAATACGCATAAAATGTCAAGTAACTAAGGTGCAGGTAACTAAGTTTTGTTTAAATCAACTAAATCAGTGTTTAATTTAACTGTTGCTATTCGAATACTAATGGAGTATAAGACGGATATTAGGATCGTCGACAATAATCTTATTATTATTTAAAATATATTATTTAATATAATTTTATCAGCAGCGTTAGAAAGACCAGAGGTTAGGAAGACGACCAATAATTGGATTCGATCCTGCTACCTTCGTCATCATCTGCTCTTACCTGTAGCACTCTCCATTTATAGGTTGCTATCCAGCTTATGTATGGCCTCCATGACGTCCTCTAGGGCATCTTCGACGATGTATTTCCTAAATATTAGAACATCCATAAGTGTAATCCAGTGTGGCGATAGGCAGGCGACAAAAAAACTCCTTTGCTTTAGGAAGAAATTCATTGAATTACACATATGAACAAATTGTCTGAAGTAGTCCCTCACGAGTTTCTTGTGGTAAGTTAGATCTTCAACGGGAAATATTCCATTCTCCGGTTTCATGACATCCTCCTCAAAGGCCTTCTTTATATCCGTCCATATGCACGCATATTTGAGGAGATCTTCTAGGAGGGGATTACCAGGGTACTTCTGCAGTTCTTCCAAAATTACCTGACTCACGTTTAATCCGCCTACTTTCTTAAGGCCTTTCTTCCTTGAAATTTGAATGAGACCCTTCACCCGATCCTTTCTGTTTAAATGAACAGCAATACCCAGAATCATGGAACGGTTTTCCACTGGAAGCTTAATAATATCTAGGTCGTCCAGAACGATCTTGTAATAATGCAAAAGGTGTTGCAATTTGTATGCCAATGCCATCTGCTGAGATTCGACTTCTTGAATTAGGGAGATCATAAAATTTGCCATTGCTTTTCACCTTTATTTTTGAAAACCCAGAAATGCACCTATAACTGTCACGCTACACAAGTAAATCATTCAAACAAGTGGATAAATGAATATCCAGTGCCTTTTCTCGCGATACTGTAATGAAAAGAAAAAGGAGTAGGTTAAATTATAAAAACAACACATTTAAATATATGTATAATTTATATATATATATATATATATATATATATATATATATATATATATATATATAAATTCAAAAGAGAAATCAGAATGAAATAATAGAGGTTTCTACTATATACAGAGTACTATTTGTTTCATATTATTGACGTAAACTCATAGGATTTAACTCGGTTCTCGAAGTAGTTGATTAGAAATGTGCTCAAGTTAAGGAAGGAATTAATTTCGGAGGAAAACGATAAAATGATATAATTTAGGTGATTATCCCGCATAATTAAGTGTCCATAAGACAAGGGTATCATTAGCCTAGAGTTCATCGGGAGGAAGGCTCAATAGATGTAGGAATATAAATCACTAGTGACGAAAGAAAGGTTATGGGAAAATGCCTCATACAAAGTTTATAGAAAATGGCCAAACAAGTGTCAATTGAATATACTCTGAAGTGTTGCGAATCATTTACGGAATATTTGGAACATACAAAGCATGCATGCAAAGTACATCCAAGCAAGAGAGTGCGTGATTAATTGCCATTTATTAGAACAACTTGTTATTTAATCATTAGACACGCGGTTATTTTGACAGTTTTCGGTATCTAGTTAATTAATTTAGTATTTGTATCTTTTTTATTATGATTATTCCGCTATATTATAAACCTTCTAACTCCCCTTTCTAACCACTGCCCACTTATAGGAGTACGGCTGGGATCAACTCTTCCCATTAAGATTAAATTGGTGTGTCCAAAATCGAGTTGAACCGTTGTAAGTGTTATTACACATAATTCCTACACTCAATGCATTCTACCGTATAGGAATATGGATTTTATAAAAAAAACCATTTATGCTCACAAAATAATAGAAAAAATAAATATTTAAAACCTACTTAAATGTAAGGTTAATTAATGGACATTACATTAATGGATTTAAAATATTTCCCACATATACCATGCATGTGTGGTAAATTTATATACATGTATTAAACGTATGTAGATATACGCAACTGGTGAAAAGAAATGCATGGCTTCTTAACAGCAGAAATATTTGTAAAAACATTCCCATCCCTTTGTTTTGCAATGAATAGTCTTACAGTTGATATAAATCATCTCAAAGCATTTTATTTACAATAACCATTTTTTCCGAAAAAAATCTGAACTGGTCTATTCAAGTTACGTTACTACCAAGGTTGATCATTTTTTACTATCCTCCAACTGTTATAAATTAGTTTTACAGCAGTTTTTTTACACGTTTCATTTCCTAGATGAAATAAATTCCGTTAAATAATTTAACATTTCCTATGGCAAGGTATAAGTTCACTACGTCAGTGCTCTTATTTATTGTTTAATATATAAAATTATATATACAGGTATATATCATTTTAAGAAAAGGTCAATGAAGTATATTATCCTTTCTATAGAATCTGACAATCTGACCTCAACTTAACGAAACACCTTATTGTGCCCAGTAAAATTACCATTTAATGTTTAATTCAAACAAAACGATTAAATTGGTTTGACTAAACTCCAATATAGCCGTAATAAGACTTATTTCATACAATTAATACTCAAGACATTATACTGTGTAGATATATCTTTTGTAATGAAGTATTCATGTAAATAAAATAACAAAAACACTCAATATATTCTTAAGACCCATCATTAAATATTTAAGTATAATTATTTAGATTATTAGATTTCTTCTATTCTCCGACTCCATTTGAGATCTCCTATTGTTCGAAAATAATTTACAAAGTTAATCAGAAATCTCAAAATTTTGCGTATTGGAGTATTCTATATAAATATAGCCAGTTCCAATTATGTTGAGGACACACGTTTATTTATGTTTGCATACCTTCCGGTATTGTAATAATTTTTGGTACAAGAAATTTCAAACTACCGATATCAGCCATCCTCGTTTAACTCCGAAAGTAATTTGACAAAAATTGTTTCATAAGAATATTTTCCTGACGACTATTATTGCCCAAAATATTTTGTATAAGTTGACACAATCTAACGGATTTGGTATTGATACGATGTTGTAAACATAAATTAAAATAGAGACAAATTATTTTTTAAACTCATTAACTTTTTTAAATAAATATTTAAATATAGATTCTGTAAATATTATTGATGAACGATATTTCCGTTAAAATATTGTACCCGCCTGAGATACGATATTAATAATGGTATATAAGATCGAGATCACACATTCGATATTGACCTCAGAAGCTACTCACGTTCATAATTAAGCGTAATTTGTCCAAAAATGATAGCCTTTGTAGAAATATTATTAACTATTTAATAACCTATAATAGTAACAAAACCAGCAGTTTTTGATGTTTACAGAATTGTTTGCACGACAAAAGATAGATAATATTTTTGAGAGGCAATTACCGTGGGAACGGGGGAAGGAATAGTGAGGGGATGTGGAAATTGTGGGTGCTAATCAGATCTGCTCCCCTCTGCACCTCATGCACCTCGTTCTACATGGCGAATGCATTACCCCCTTATCCATCCGAATGAAAAATCACCGCTACTCATGTAATTCTGCATCACTCTCTTCTCTTCCTATCCCTTTGCACGCAAGTTCACACAACCTATCATTTGACGAATGCTTTTCCCTAACAGTTCTATAATCCCTACCCGATTCAGCCACCAACATAGAGGTGAGAACTCGCGAATCCGCATACATCCTATATTTCCGATCCTTTATAATTCCCACCCTTAACCGCCATCTTTCATTTCTTTCCCAACTGTCCCTAAACCTTCCGCCCCCCTCCCCTCCCAAGGCACTCTTCCCTCATTATAGTATGTTATTACCTCATTATAATATATATCATATATTCCCTCCCCACTCTTCCCTCTTCCCTCTTCTGTGTTCTATTGTGCCGTCCAAAAGTTATATTGCTCTCGTGAGTACTCCTGCATCATCGATATATATATATATATATATATATATATATATACCCATAAAAAGCTGATAACTTATTCTGTTGTAAAAACCAAAATTACTGATATTTAAATACTGCTAAAATACTGGTAATTAATATTGACACACAACTGAAGCTCACATCAGTCAGATCTGTAATTGTTGAGTAAAGCCGTTTATATGTTTAGAAAAGTCAAATTTCTCATTTCAAATTAGTAAATTTTAACACTTTATCATGGCTTCTTTCAATGTTATTTGAAATATGTTGTGACTGGTTCATTCACCACACGTTACATAAATTTATTATAAGCAAATGGGACCTATCGGTTCTCTTGCTAATATTACACCACATGATTCCTGCGAACCTTCTTTATTATCAATGGAATCATGTCTGTATTTTAGTATATATATCTTTAAGAATCTAATTCAGACAAAAGTCAACCAATATTCTCAACAATTATGATCAAACATCCATAAATACACCACTTTAAATACTCCCTATTGAAGAATGACATCCAATTACAAGCAATTGCCTAATATTAATATTCGATTCGGAAGGCATCAAGAGTTTTTAGGATTTGGTTAGCACCAGGCTACTTCCTCGCCCTATTTACTCATCTCAGGTATTCCTTTGTGACAATCTCCTACAGTTTTAAGAAACAATGTATCCATCTTAAGCAATACTGCTATTGAATACATTTAATATGGTTTTACCATTTTTCAAAAAGAATAAATGATTACATACATATATCATTTCCAAAAGGGACAAGATCGCTAATCTGTCTTTCACTCCCACCGAAAGTGAAACACTAGTTTCAATGTGTCCCAACTTCACTCATTTCATGAATTATATTTTGGCAACCTTCTTCACTTTTAAAGACCTAATGCGTCTATGATAAGTAATATCGACGATATTTAATTTGATTTAACAAAATTGCAAAGGAACAGAGTATGAAAAACATTTAATATTTCCAATGGGACGAATTATCGAATCTGCCTTTCCTCCTTAACCCTAGGGAAATATGTTTCAATGTGTCTCAATGAAAAGCTAAGTTCAAAACCTTATCGGGAGCCATTTGCAAACGGAAAAGAGGAGATCATTTCCAATAACCCGTTCGAGGTAGAAGGCCCAAACCAAAATGCAGAGCGTTAATAACACCGGTCATGAGGAATTCAAAATTACCATAACTTTTTTCAATATCGTATGAGATATGTTGTTATAGGTTCGTTCCCCACATGCCAAACGAAATATTATGAGCAAAGGGGAGCTGTCGGTTCTCGTGATATCATTCGACCACGTGATTTCTATAATCGTATTGCCATGGAATGATGGCAGTATATTTATATTTAAGAATCTGATTCATGACAAAGGTAATGAAGAATCTCTCGAATATTGGTCACACATCCATTACTACACCACATTGAATCCACCCTGTTGCAGATTGTCATTTAAATGCAAGAAATTTCCTAATATGAATATTCTAATTGGACGGTATCCAGAGTTTCTCGGATTAGGTTAGAACCTGTCTACTTGCTCACCCTGTTAACTCATTTAGTGAATTCCTTTGTGACAATCTGCTTCACTTTTTAGAACTAATGTATCTTGGTAAGTCATGCTGATATCGACATTTAATATGGTTTTATCATTTTTCAAAACGAATAAAGTATTATATGCATATGATGTTTCCAATGATCAATTCCTCTAATCTAACTTTACTCCTAACCCCAGTGAAACCCGAGTTTCAATGGGCTTATGGCAAGCGCAATGGTCAAAACCTTATCGAAAACCAATTGAAAACAAATAACAGGTTTAAGGAAAGAAAAGAACTTATTCCATAACCCGTTCGAGGTGGAATGGCGAAACCCAAAAGCAGAGCGTATAAAAGCACCGGTCAGGAGGACTCGATATAATTATCACGATGAATTTTCCCAATCAAAAAACCCTAAAGACGCTTTTTCATAACATGCAAAAATTAATTTTTAAGTATATAACATGTCGTTTATATTGAAATACCATTTTCACAAATATTTTCAAATGATTGCAAAAAAGCGAAATTATTGCTTACCCTATTGCGGTTTGACACGACGAAAAATATTTTTGTTGTCTTCAGCTGCTCGGTCTGTTGTCGACAAATTTTTCTGGAAGCTGCTAAAAACACGACCGTTTAACTCCAACAAAGGAAACACACCGATGACAGAAAATGGAATAGGATCGAAATTTGACTGCCTGATATGAACCTTTAAGCACGAACATGTAAATTGGAATAAGTAATTTATTTAAAACCATAGGTTTCGTAATAAATAGGACTAAGAAACTGAGTTGGTAGTGAACAGCAATGTCATGACGCAGGAGTAGGGTTGACAATATGGCAGCGCCATTACGAATACAATGTCATAAGTGTCATTTGTTGAAAACCAGTACTACTGAATATTTCACTGAAACTATCTGAATAATTTCTTATTAGAAACATTACCCGTTATTCCAGAATAAAGAAGTATTGTTGTTTGGTTAATGCTCTTGTTTATTTCCGTTGAATTCTGACAACAGCAGTGACGCACAGTAAAGTGTTTCAGTAGGACCTGATGTTTAGGAGAATTTCAGTCATCTACGCCTTGAAATGGAAAAGAACGCACCACAGTGGCTGATCAACAAACCACTTCATTGAGTACCATTTCCGACCAAGAGATGGCATGAGTGAACGCATTTCTCAAAGCTTCTCGTCCACCTTTAATCCAGCCAACCTTATCCCCTTATTCTCTGCGAGACGACTTAAAGTTAACGAAGGGGTTCAATACGTCCACTTCTTAAGTTAAATTTATTAATTCAACAAACAAATAAATGAAAATTCCCTCTGAAATTTTTAATTGGCAAAGTTGTTATAGTACGGATGTACCTAATTTTCCTTTGCATGACCAATTAATCTTATTTACCTGGTGTTGAAAAATGAATGGTCGAAAGTACGGATAAAATAAAAAATGAGGAAATATTCTGATGAGAAGACGAAGAATGGAAATTATAGTAAAACATACTAAAAAGGACCAAATCTCTAAACCCTGATACTACCTTGATCAAACAATTCCCGGAATTTATTCAGAAAATTAAAAATACAAGTTTATTCATCTAAATCTATATTGTCCCCTTCAAAGTAATCCCCATCAACTGCAACACACTTATGCCAGCGCTTGATCCAATCCTCGAAACATTTTTTATATTCGGTTTTCGGTATGTCCATCAGTGCTTCCTGCGATTTTTCCATTACTTCCTCTCGGCTGCTAAAACGCGTTCCCCGTAATGGTTTTTTAACTCGATTGAATAGAAAGAAGTCACAGGGAGCAAAATCAGGTGAATTCGGTGGCTGTTGGATGGTATTTGTTGCATTTTTCGTCAAAAAATTACGAATAATGATAGCACTGTGCGACGGTCTCGACGCACTGTGCAACGATTTCTAGTCTCTTTCGGCAAATTGCTTCACGCAAACGTCTAGTCTCTCTGTTTACTGTCTGGCCTTCTGGCAAAAATTCATGATGCACTACATCGTTGTAATCCATGAAAACCGTCAGCATTGCCTTCTTTTTTGACTGAAAACGACGTGTTTTTTTTGGTCTCGGCTCATTTGGTGAACGCCATTCACTTGCCTTATGTCTAGATTACGTGTCGTACTCCTAAACCCACGTCTCGTCTCCAGTAATGATCCTTTAGATGAATGTGGGATCGGATTCAGCCTCGCAAATCATTTCTTTTGCGACGTCAACACGATGGTCTCTTTTTTGCATGAAATTGAGGTCTTTTGGCACCAACTTTGCTGCTACACGACGGAAACCCAAATCATTAACCACAATGTCTTGGGCGAATCCATAGGCAATGTTCAAGTCCTCCGCTATTTCTCTGATGGTTAATTTGCGGTTATTGACCAACATTTCTTTTACTTTATCAATTTTTTCACCGACTTTCGATGTCGATGGTCTGCCACTGCGTTCATCATCTTCAAATGACTCACGACCACTTCTGAACCGCTCGTGCCACTGGTAAACGACCGTTTTTTTTAGGGAATCGTTGCCGAAACACTTCCAACATTTCCAACGTCCGTGCGCCACTAAATCCGTTTTTTACGCAAAATTTAATACAAGTTCGTTTTTGCAAATTTAAATCCATTTCTGCCATTGTAAAAAATCGCCAACACACACAGAGATAGATGTACTCATGACTACGTAACTTTTGCAAATGTCAAGTTATGACACAAAGATTTAAAGGGAATATCAACAACAGATGCACCAATTTAACAAAAAAAGCAGAACTCAAATCGGAACGAATGGAGCGCCACACGGTGGTTATTCCGGGAACTTTTTGATCAAGGTAGTATACAATGTATTTTTCATGAATATAAAAGAAAAGAAAATGCTGGGAAAAATCTAATGGAAATAGGCAAGAAATATATAGGACAAATAAAGAAGTAAGTACACGGCCGAAAAACAAGGAAATAAGGTTGTTGGGATGAATAGTACTTGGTTCATCGGCTGAAGTACCCACTTAAAATTGCACTAGCAATTATAACCCACGATACATATCTAAATTATATTTGTTCCACTGTCAAAGGAAGATATTTGTCGTTGGTGAAATGTTTTGGAATAATATTGTTACCATTGTTAAAATAGGTACAGTGCTGAAAAATTTCTACCTCAGTTTCAAAATCAGAATCCACTGGGAAATATTGTTAGGTTGTGCTTCAGAATACTGAAGGTAGATGTGGGAAGTGTTGTTTAAGATATCTCATCCGATGACGTATACCCTTATGCCACCTTGTCATCACTAAAATCAAAGAATTTATTTTCCCTGTTTATTTTAGAATTTCAAAGGTATGAGATATTTTTTTTAGAATTGTTCTCAATGTATTTACGTTTAAAATTATTTTGTGGATAGTTCAATTTGCATCAGATAAGATTAAAAAATAAAAGACTTTTGGTGCTTAACCTTTATTCAAAGTTAAGTTTAATTTCACAATTAATAAAACAACTTTTATTCCAATATAAGTCCGTTCCTTCCCTCTTCCCACCTAACTCTGTCCCTACTCTTTATCCCTCTACTGTGGCGTCACAACGTCTCACTTCTTCTCCGTATCTTCTTCCCCCTTTCCCGCCCTTCCCTTTTCTCCTCTCTCCACCCTTTGTTGTGACGCCACACTGTCTCATCCTCTCTTAATCATTTTCCCCTCTACCCGGCCCCCCCTTACCACCACTCCCTTCTCTATACTGTGACATCACAAGCTCTGTCTTCTTCTTCAGTGAATGCTTGCCTTCCCCTCTCCCCGCCCCCCTCAATCCCTCTACCCCTCTCTCTCTCCTACTGTGAAATCAAGCGATTTTTTCTTTTTCTCTGAATCGTCTAATTCTTAGATACTAATAATCTTGACAATCTCTATGAATTTCATACGCACCAATTTCAATTTTTTATAGTTTAAACAAGTTTAAATGTGCATTAAAATCGCCATTAAAACCGCATTGCTGATATTTTACAATGAGGAACGGAATCACGAGTACTTATTATAGCCAACAAATATCATTACTTGAAAGTATAGAAAAATCTTATTTTATTTAATCTATTTTATTCCCAAAAACCTGTCAAAGTATCCAATATACTATATTTTGGAAGTTTTAGTGGTTATGATATGATATAATGGGAACCCTACCGCGATCTCAAAACATTTCCAGAATTTGAAGACGTTTAAACAGAACATCAATCAATAGTGCACTGGAGAAAAACAACAGTCACTTTCAAAATATGTGCACTAATTTAAAGTCTGGCTATGATCTCCTACAATGGATATTGGCAGGTAAGACGACACACTGTCGTAACATCACACAACCCCGCTCCAGGTTATCAATGTCAAGACAATGGTGATCAGTGGCCCTCCCCTTTAATGACATCTTCTCTTGTTTTCTATGTAATCGTGCAATGTACTGAGTATTCAACAACCTTATTTTCAAGTTTAATTTTAAATAAGTGAAAAACATATTTTTTGTTAAATGCATATGAAAGGAATGCAATGGAAAAGGAAAACTTATATATTGGATAATTATAGGATTATAGAGAAGCCTAACTCAACAATTACGTTAATTCCACCAATGTTCGCACTTCACCGAGGTATTCTTTTGAATTTTTAATACGAACAAGCACTTAGAAAATATTCGGCATATTTTTAATGCTATAATTTTAGAATTAAATAAAACATATTTTGAACATTAAAATAATTTTTTCAAACATTGTTGTACTAGTAATTCAATGGGACTGCAGCTAAACTACCCTGTTCATAATGGCGGCGATAATCTAAAACATGAGGTGAAAAAATATTCCTCTTTAAAAAGACCTTTTTTATATATTCTAAGGCAACTTTATATGTTTGTTTCAGCAAAGCAATGTAATTTTTACTAGTGTCATTAATTTAAGCAACAAATAAATATTTAGAGGAAATATTACACTTTACCTACGTTTCTGCATAGTATAAGTGAAAATACCGATTTAATAAAAATAAATTTGATCAATTGTGAAGACATGCAGGGCGTGATTGTACAACCAATTAATTTCCTTTAGCTGTTTGATTAAACTTGACTATGGTAATATGTCAAATCGACACACATACCCCTTAAAATTTTTTGTCGCGCAGATTAAAAGCCTAAGGTTGGCGGCTCTGGCGGCGAGAGACGATAATCTCCCCACCACTACCCCACCCACTAATTTCGAAGAGCGCTGATGTCATCGCATTCTATTCTTTCCCAAGGACACTGTGGTAAGCAGTGCTAAAGGAGCACGTCTCCGCCATCTTCTTAAGTAGCGTGTGAATAGTATTCAAATATTTAGTTCGAAGTTTTACCATTCTGCGACCGACTTCAAGAGACTGCGGGGCAACGTTCACTTTTAATGGATCATAATATAACCTGTATTTAATTGCAACAATTTAAAGCTGTAAAATTCATTCGCCTTGATCGTGACTCGAACCCGGATACTTCGTTATACGGTCGAGTGCTTTAGCCAGTTACGCTACCAAGGCGACCTCTTCAACTATGCAAATTTTCGGATTTTAAAGGAAAAAGATGTTGTGACTGATTTCCGTACATACAATGTCAATAGCATTCGGCATACCAAATGAAGGAGAATGATTTTGTACCCTGAAATTGTTGTAAATCTGTGACCTGTTGACTGGTTTAGAAATAGCCGCAGAATAACACTATTTTCATTATTTATGTCGATGAAATCATTTAAAAAATTGGACTAATTCATTTTTCCGACAATAGGTTTTTGATATCTTATTTTTCATTGAATTTATACGCCTTATATTTTTGGGATGTGATTCATGCTTTTTAAAATTAAATGGGTAATTCATAAAAAAATTATATCCTTAAATAAATGGCTAATCCAAAGGAAAGTGTGAGTAAGGTGGTAAATCGGCTTTACCGCCATAAATGTAAATTCTTTTGATTTCCTTGTACTGCTTATATTTATAATCTAGACATTATCCAAACAATTTCGTTAATACGGTACTTAGTCCCCCACGTTCTGTCAAAAAAATGCCATCTAATCGTGGCAACCTAAAAATGTTCTTCGATGATATTCAATTTAACTGGGGCAATTTCGAAAATAATTTGGGAAAACATGGAAATTTGATAAAAAATGCCTTTGGGTGCTTTGCATCACGATGATATTGAAGCGTTGACTTGTCTTTGCAAAACAAAGGGATAAGAAATTTCACTTAAAGTAATCTCTAACACCAATGAAAATAATAATGCCTTATTACGACACACTAACACTGTACAATCCGCCAATCAACGAAAACTTAAAGTCTTTTAAAACATTTTAAATTTCTTCACCGTGGAAACGAGAGATGAAAAATGTTGGCAAGATTTAAAAAAACGGGTAGGAATTTTAAACAGTAAAGCATAAAATATGGTGAAATAAAATCAAATACACGTTGAGGATATGATAATACAATGGCATTTTTATACAAATATAAGAATGTTGTAACAGTAATATTCCGTCGACGGTGAAAAAATAGGTATTGGATAACATATGACATATTAGTAGGATTTGATAAAATATGTAAATTATTTAAAAACATTTGTATAGTCGTACCAAAATTATTACTCGTTTTATTTAAAATGGTTTAATTTTTTAAATTAAAATAATTCAATATTTAATATAGAAAAATGAAAAAAATAGGTGACAGTTGGGCAACGTTTAGGAGTCCATGATTTCGATACTAAAACCTATTAAAAAAAGTATAAAACAAAGGTCTCATATGATAAACAAAATGAGGCATAATATTTCAAGTTTGCAGTCATATAAATGAAGTATAAACCCTGAACTGAAATATTTACGAAGATACGTAAAAATTAATTATTGATTCAATTGAATCAAAAATTGATTAATGTATTGTATTTCTTTCATATTATTAATAATATTTGGATTCTTCCGTTTAAAAAGGACAAAAATGAATAAATGGTTGTCTTAGTTCTGGTAAAACATGCAACTGTTTATAAATTAAAGAAATGCATTTATACAATCACAAAAATTAAATTTAGGACTTCATTTCTTTCAAAAATATTAAATAAAACAATAGTTTTAAAGAAATATCATTATTTTTTTTGAAAATATGATCCATTGGGCCGTGGTTTTAGGTGAAACCTGGTGTAACACCATTGTTCATAAATTATACTCCAGTGTTTTCTCAAATACTTAGACAAAAGGGCGATTCCATCAAAATTTTAGTTTTTAAAGCAGTGGGTATGTGATGCCATCTCTGGGTTGGAAAGGAAACTCAATGCAGTAGTTGTCTGAGCTATTGGAGTGAGTCGCTTTTACCAATTCATTCATTCCGCTGACTACAGTACCTCTTTTCGCCATATTTTATTGCGTTGTCTCAATTTTTACGTACACCTTGACTTTCTTTCAAAGACAAACACAGCATATTTTATTCCGTCGTCACAGTTGCCACTTCAAACTTGCTCTAATTTCAAATAGAAACGCAGCAGCCAAAGCCAAAAGGAGACACAACAAGGTTGCTTTTGATTAAACAGGTTATTCGTAAGTATCCTATCATTGTCGACAAATATTTTGCAGCATTTATATTAGAAAACAACTGTCCTTATAATTTTTACAATACAGCCATATTGTCAGCATTATATTGGTTACATCCAGCTTTTTATATGAAACAAAATTTTAATGACAATTCAATTGTTTTTTCACATTCATCTGATATACCAAAATCTTAAACTTAAAGCTATCTGATAATTGGAAGTAGTTATACATTGTGACTTATTAATAATCATGGGGAAAACATTACGTTTCCATATTTTTATTGAAATTAAATGATAACTCTGTGTCCGTGTTTTACGACAAAAGATTTTATTTTTGCCAGATAGGTAATTTCTTTTGGAGAATAATCTATAGCATTTCGCATAATTAGATTAAAATTTACAGAAACATACATTATGTTACGAAAAAAGTGTACATAATTAGTAAGATGTCATTCTTTGTTAATTATTTCATTGTTACTTCGGAGTTTTTATCGTTCATATGAGTGGGTTTTCATGTGTCTTCAGAGAATAAAGATGATAAATATTGAATAATTAGGGACTAGTTTCTACAATGCTAAAGTTGTGAAGTTTTATCATTTTAGTTTATTTGAAAATATGTCATCTTCTTTTCGCTATTTCATGTCCAAACATTGTAATTGGCTTTTTCCTACTTGGGCACGTTATATTCTGTAGTCGACTCGCGGGTTGTTCGTCACCCGGCTTCCGTGCATCCCTTGCGGGCCAAACTTCTCCCGTGCGTCGCTACTAACGGGACCATCGCTGTCCCCTCCAAATCGCCCTTCATCCAGAAATAGATCAAGTAACTTAGGACAACGAGAAAATACAACTTTTATTTTGATTAAACAGAAAAGGTAGGTTGATAATCATTTTCAAAAAACACATAGTCGTCTAATTTTAATAAAACAGCAATCATTGTAATTTTTATCGTAAGCCCAACGTTTGTATAACAGTTATATCCAGCAATTTATCACCATCCATGACATAGCGATTCAATGAACAAATATTATGTGCTAAAATCTCTAATGTTAATTGGAAGGTACAAATCGTTGGTATATTTATTGGACAGCTGTAACGGGAATATTTTCAAATTGCCTTAAAATTATACAGCATTAAATAGCAATGTGGCTTTCCATGCCAATATTGGTAACGAAATCCCCTATAAATTGAATATGGATTACAAAAAAATATTTTGTTGTTTAAAATAAAATAATAACTGGTGTATCAGGATTCAAATCAAGTAGTTCACCCAATTTGGATCTGAGTGAAATTAATACCATCCAAGATTATAATGATCGTGGAGTTAACATTATTAAATATTTACCTCCAATTAACAATGGGTTTAAAGGGTCCGAAGATGTGAAGTTAAATAAAGAAAATATTTCTCTAAATGCCTTATATGTAAAACATGCATTTATTTCCAATTGAATTGCAAAATTTTCACAATTCCATGTATGAAACCATTGCTGTTCACAATATTTATTGGTCGTTCTTTAACCATTCATTGGATTCATCAGCGTGTACTATCATTAATTGCATTTTAAATAATTGATTTAATAGGGGGTTCCATTTCTTTTCCCTCTCTGCTAATGGCTTTTAAATATTTGAGAACACTGTAAATTTTACAGAGAAAATTCTATTGTTCACGTGTCGAACCTTTTATTTCACAGGTTTCCCTCTTAACTTCCAAATTTTCTTATGAATAAATATATTTAAAAAAATATATATCCGTGCAGAAACTTAACAACCCTTTCTTCCATTCTTTTCAGCAACGTGAAAAAAGGCACTGGGTTTTGATTCATTCATATATTTGAAGGTTATCAACCACAGAAAAATTTTAAGAAGAAACATCTTTAACAAATTCACGTAATTGTATTATTGGCAATTATTGTTCCTAAAAATTCAAGAATATCAGAAGAAATGGCAAGTTATATGATTTCCCTCACACAAAAAGTCGATTCTCAGCAGAAGGCAGTAGCATACAAATTGCAACTTCTTTTGCATAAATACAAGGTCGTCGTCGATGACGCGGAAGAAGTTGATATTCCAGTGGAAAACCGTAGCTTGCTTCTCGATATTGCGGTCAATTTGGACACGAGGGATCGACTGATGGGGCTCATTCAAATTTCCAAACAGAATGGTCTTCAGAAAGGAGGCAGTTTAGACGTGGTCCAAGTCATCTTGGAAGCACTTGAGAGGTACCCTCGTAACCCTATGCTTGAGGACATCCTCAACTTGGCGTGCTTGTGGACGAATGTAAGGAAGGACTACGAGAAGGAGGTTGTACACCCAGAGAATGGATTATTTCTCATCCAAGATCTAAATTTTCACAAGATGCTCCTGAATGACTACTTCCGACAATTGAATAGTTTGGGCGAAAGCTTGAATGACTTTCTAGGGAAGATGCGTTCTACTGCCGTCTGTCTATCGCCACGTTGGATTAACTATATGGAAGCTCTGTGGTTGAGGAAACAATTCATCGAAGATGCCCTTAACGATGTTATCACTGCGGTAAGGATTCTGGAGGACAATCACTAAAGACCTTTTACAGGTAAGAGCATTTCCTAAGGAAGGTAGCAGAATTTAAAGCTCATTTTTTTCCTTCCATAATTCCTCCGCTGGATTAACTAGAATATTAAAATAATATGTTTCTTGTAACTAAATATAATGAAATCATATTAATTGACCATGCATTATCAATTCATGTCATGTTTTCCTAAAAGAAAAATATTTAAAAGACATATTTCAATCACTTGATTTGACTCGTTATGCATGGTCTAAGTTTTTGTATTTGTAGTCATCGTAACGAGAATAACCTTGTAACGGTTTATTGTTTATTGTGTTTTTCTGCATTTGTCCCTTAAATGTAGCTAGTCTAAGCGTTTTTTACAGCACACATTTCTTTTATATTTGCTTGTTTTTCCAGTAATTTCAATAAAATATGTTTTTCTATTGTTTGAAATGTACTTTTGATTCTTAATTTTTGTAAAGATTGAATTATTGTTTATGATCATCTAAGTATTTGAAATAAACAAATATATTTTTAAATAAAAATGCTATTGCTCAATATTTGAAAGATGAGGATCGATTTTACAGTTCTATTTTTTGTAAACATGAAGGGAATGTCATTAATCGAATAAACATCAAACATCATTCCAAGAAGGGAATTCATTGTATATTTTCGATTAGTTGTCATAATGTTTTATATATTTAAGCTGCGATAATCTTATTTTATGTATCGTGATTTATTTTCTCTACTTTTCAAGCAGGCTTGCAGGATGATCTTTCCTTACATTGGATTTTAAAGATTATTCTTTGGTTTTCTCCTGGGCCTTCTCCAACCACTCTGAGATATGATATGCATCCATGTCTCCTCGCTACGATATTTAAGGATCAACCGTCATCTTTAAGGGTCTGGCTTGTTTAATACCTTCTGATATTGTATGCGAGGATACCATCCGGGACTTATCACACGGAGTCAACCATCTGAATTGTAAACAATCGTGTTTAGTTGTTTAATTAGGCATTCATCAACAATGGTATGCATAATGTTCCAGTGCATTTGTACCAAAGCAAGTTTCCAATCAGTCCATTGAATTTTCTCTCTTATATCAAGTAGAAATCTCAAAAAATCTATGAAAATGTAATTAAAATATTTCCTGTTTTAATATTGTAACTTACATATAAGCCAATATTTTCTCTGACGTGCATGTTGAAAATGGATAATATTTATTGATTTCTAACGTAGTATAGAAGATATATCGTTCCTATACATCCGAATTTGATTTATTTTCAAGATTTTCAAGTACTACCATAATCATATTTCAATATTGGTATTTAAATCTTACTATTGGTTAACTTCATCCCACCATTCTACTCTTTATTATTAATTCCCTCAGTCCACCATTCCTTCTCCAATTTACATCCTTTTTTCAAAGTATATGTAAATGATCTTTTCCTTGGTATCCATTCATTTATTATGCTACTTATAAGTCCTTTGGTATTTTAAAATTAATAAAATATTTTCACAAACTTGGAGAAGACCGTGGTTTTTAGTCAGATGTAAATCAAATCAATGTATTGTTCAACTGATATTAGTAAATTTTTTCTTTGATGAGTATATATTTGAAAATTCAACTTAAATGTCACTATATTATTAGATATTTCATTTTAAATATAAAATATTTAAGTTAAAATTTAACTACATTTAATAAAAAATACATCAGTTGAATTTTATTTACTCTATTTTATTCTGACTTCCAATAATCAAACCATTTTACTTTTCCACATAAGCGTTTGAATTTTTACAACCCAGGTTTAGCATAACATCATCAGGTAAAAATAAACAAGTCCATCACCGTATATATACATATCTCTGGGCGGAGGGGAAGAGGAGGGAGGAAAAAAAGGATTGTTTGAGCTATGAAGAGGGGGGCTAAAAGTCTATGGTTTGAGGCGGAGAAGGAGGGTTGGTAATATTGACAAATTAGCAATAATTGGATAATTAGATTAGATAAAAACCAATTAGATAATTAGCTGGAAGGATATGGTCAATACAGTGTTGCAAAAAGCCCACCTGACATCAGATTAGTTGGCAGAGGATTAGGGAAATGATTATTATGAACTGGGAGAACAACGGCACTTAGTAATTAGTTACGTGACTCAGTAGCGGGCTGGGAGGAGTCGCTACATCGTTGAAAAAGTCTCACTTGGTTTCAGGTGAGCTGGCAGGGAGTGAGGGAAAAAACAATAACGGGGAATGTGAAGGGTAAAGAAAACCGTTGGTCAAAACAACTACCCCGTAATTCGTGTGTTGAAGGCTTTCCAACTGCTCCAGCGCAGCAAGACGGTACCCTTTCTTCTCAAAATGTAAAAATTCGGGAGTAAAATCGCTGGTGTGGCCACAATCTCCAAAGTACTTGGCGAATAGTGATGCGGAGATGTTATTTTTAAAACAAGCTCGGTGTTCCTTTATTCTTGTATCAAACCTCCTCCCCGTCTGGCCTATGTATCTCCGGTTGCAGTCTTTGCAGCGGAGTTTTTATACTCCACTTTTGTGTAGTGGTTCAACGTGGTCTTTCGTGTGGCATAACATGTTGCTTAAATTAGTTTGATTGTAAAAGGCTGGTCTCACTTTTTCCTTTGGAAGAATTATTGTTAATTTTAATGATAAGTGACCAAGAAAAGGTAATCTCCGCCACTTTATCTGGTTTTCTGTATATGTGGGTGAACTATATATGGATAACTTGGCTAAACGGGATAGTTTCTTACGGTAAAGGGTATTAATTAAATCTTCTCTATACCCATTGTTCACTGCAATTTGTTTAATGATCTTTAGTTCTTTAAGAGTGTTTTCTTTGAACAAGGGGATAGAACATACTTTGTGTATCATAGCGTGAAAGGCCGATAATTTTTGAGCGTAATAGTGCCTAGAATTATAGTGTATGACATGGTCCGTATAACACTGTTTTCTGAAAATAGAAAAATTTAAACTATTATTTTTAATGGTAATACTCAAGTCCAGAAAGTTGAGGTATTCATCCACTTCTATATTTATTTAATTTAATAAATATTTTATTTAATTTAAATAAATTTAATATAAAATTTATATGTTAGTCTCTGGAATTGGGGAAATTGAAAAAAATTTTCCAACTGTCTTTCGGAACCCGTGCAGACGCAGAAAACGTGATCAACATAATTATACCAACATAGGATATTTTTGATGAGGGGATGATCTGAGAAAAACAATATTTGCTCAAAATTGTTACAGAAAATGTCTGATAGTAGCGGAGAGCCTTTTGCTAAGCCGTCTTTTTGTTGGTATATTTTACGGTTAAACACAAAACTGTTTTGTTCTACACACACTGTTAAGGAGGAACACAATTCTAATATCTCACTAATTAAAATATAAATATATTAGAATTCACATGTTCAAACATTATATTTAATAAACCATTTACTTTTATGCAAATTAAATATATTTTGGATATTTTAACTTTATCTTTTCTTTTAAAAATATTACAATAAAATTGAAACACCAACTTGAGAAAACTTATTTTTACACAAAAAATAGAATTTTGAATTCTTTTGTTTGTGCGTATTGTTAATATTAATTTGTGTTAAAATTTCAATTGAATGTGTTATTTTGTAATATTAACTATCAATATTTAAGTTTTTTGGTCACTCAAAACGTATTTTAAATCAAAGTTCAAGCATAACCTTAATCTCGTTTAAGTCACGTTTAGCAAATTATGAGGTATTTGAACGACATAAGCTACTGCTGAAATACTTCCTCTCCGACCGCCGATCAAACCACTCGTGCGCATAGTAACTGTTATAGTTCTGTATTTCGTCTCTGTATACCGCTTTCACCTCTGTTGTGCGCATTAGTTTAGACAATATTTTTCTGGTGTACAAATTAAAAACAAATAGGCGATTGTGGGGAGAGTCCGGATGAGAAGTGTAAGGAAGAAATGTTACGCAGTATTGGCCATTATTACCGGTGTTGTTCAACATACGTATGGATGAAATGATAACAAAGCCACAGGAAGAACAGGAGATAGAGTTGAAAATCGGTGAATATATCTTAAAATCTGTTATGTTGTAGGTTGAACTTTAGTTTTGCTATCAACCAGGGGGTTTCAATCATTTTTGAGTGAAATTATATTTTATTGCAACAGAAATAGGAAAAGAATGTGGGTAAATAAAATAAAGGTTTTCCAAATTGATAATAGATAATGTAAATATTAAAAAGGAAGAGTGAGACAAGGGCTAATAAAAGATTTCACGAAACTCGGAAGGGTTTCGGACTAACACGATCAAAGTAGTAGGTACGTTAATTGTGTCATAGGGACATCTACATCTAAATAATACTCCGCGAGCCGAAGCAAGGACTTTTGGCAAGGTGAAAGATGTGGACGAAGTATTGACCTGGGCAAAGTGGTTTTCACAAGAAGGAGGGAAGTCATCACAAGGACGATATAGATAAAATTTAAGAAAAAACATTAATATGGAGCGCGTCTGGTCTCGTGGAAATATGTTCATTGAAAAAGTATGATAGACGTAGGTAGGAGTCACTTGATATGTGGCTATGGAGAAGAACGGAAAACGTGAAATGATCCTAAAGAGGAAGGAAGCAAAGGAGGAAGTACTAGGTATGGTGCGCGAAGAGAGGGGTTTGTCGTGAGAAATCCTATGGAGGCAAGAAAAATGGGTGAAACGCTTTTTGAGCTGCAATAGTGGGATGTTGGAGACGAGGGAGGAAACAATAGGTTATTGGACGAAGGAAGTTCTCTCACTACTACTAATTACTATTACTAATAATGGATATTTGGGCACCAGAGTACACCGTAGCATAGGATGGTGGGTTTTTTGGTTAGGAATTAAGAAATAATTTAAATGAAGAAATTGTTTCCATGAAATAACTTTCGTATGCATGTAGATTAGCTTATGTATAAATGAAGGTGTAATGGTTCTCCATCTCATGAAATATAGTTAAAATTGCCAATATTATCCTCAGGGCTTCTTCATTCGTCTCCACGCAAACGCCTTCTTCTGCCGGTCATTGCGACTGGTTTTAGTGATGAATTAACACAGGGGAGCACATTAATGGAGATTGGAGCGTCATTGTTAGATTAATATGGCAGCTTTATTTTCCCATTCTGTGAATATGTTGGAACGTTTTAGGGATTATAACCAACCCCGATTTGTGGTAACCAGTGCCTAGCTTCATTGTTGACATAATTTGGGGATATAATTTACCTTATAATTTGGGTAAAGTTTCCTAATAAAATTAAGGACAACGTCAAAATTTACATTGGTTAGAAGCATTATAAACAAATAACATTAAAACCAAATGCGTTTACCTCAATACGTTGGGTATCGATTCGTATGACACGATTGTCGAAACGACACGAACTAGTAAACGGTAAATTAGCTTAATCTGCTTGTGAAATTTCTTTAATTTTATCTTAATTTCCAGATAGATATATTAAAGAAAATCAAATCCTATCAAAGAAACTATTTAACATTAAATGGAACTTTGGTTGTAACATTAATGTTTTCAAAATTAATAAATTAATTTAGGCGTACGTCGCTATACAATAAAGTTCTTTGCAAGTGTTGAATAATTTCATCGATTTTCAGATGGATACAAAAACTTCATTCCTCAATATGTTTCTATGGCATAGTCGTATCTAATTTACTCGTAATTAATTTTTTTACTAATTATTTAAATGGTCAAATACGATTCATTTAATTCATAAGTATTAATTAATTGGATGCATTAATTGTTGCTTGGTTTATCAATCAGATGCTAGATTGCACAACTAGATAAAATCAACTTGGGAACTATTTACTAAATTGCTAACATATTATTTTCTTTTTTACACTTCACCAAAACAAGGTTAAAATACTAATTAGATATTCGTTTAAACCATGTTAAGGAAAAAGACAAACGGGGTCATTTTTCTTTCAATGAATAAATTTAATGTACAGCAAATGGACCAGTAGCTACATTGATATTAAAAAATACAGAAAAGAAAATGTCGTTTTCAAATTTTTCAATGAAAAACACATATAATTGATAACATCTTTAAATGGTAGGAATGATAGAGTTAAATCATGATACAAAAAAGAAATGGAATTCAATTCATGAAAAACAAAACAGTAATTCGCCATTTACGCATTTTAATTTGAAAACCTCTTTCAACGCAAGCAACTAAACATCTCTCCCCAGTGAGCTAACGGAAGTGTAAAAGTTACGAAACTTTGTTGACATTTTTTTACTCAATAATATCCTTGTGTTCTAAAATAAAACCCTCAAAATATGTAAAATTATAATTTCTCACAAAAACCATTATAATATCTTAAGAAATACTAGCTTATTGTAATGTATAATTATGAATAGAATTTTTAGAATTCCGTTTAACTATTTAATCCTATTATAAGAAAAAATTTTAACCACGGATACCATTTTAGCAAATTTAGTTTAGATAGAAGTTGATTTAAACAAATTGTTACACACACGTCATTAGGTACACGTATACTGTAGAAATTATTCACATGTGTACAAACTAAATTTATTAACATATTTGGTTGTACGCAACATGCCTTGTTTGTTACTTCAGCTTCATTTTGTATTTGGTAGTAACAAGAATGGCAGAGAACCTTGTACATGGTCAAATTAAATAAAAGTGCTGACATTGGTGATGATATCAGACATCAGACGACAGACAGAGATGATATCAGACAACAAAGATCTATCAAAATGAAGTGTTTATTGTAAATAATTATCTACTCATATAAAATTATCCCAAAGTGTATTCATTTAGTATGAACAATAAAAAAAAAAGCTAAAATATTTGAACATGAAATAATATGTTATGATATTGAAAAATATGGTTTGAGAAATTAATGAGCATGATCAAATAGTTTACAGGCAATATCATACATTCCGTACCTAAATATAAATTAAAATACAATACTGAAAAGGTGAATTTAAAGGTAGAATTCCCTAGCACAATTCCTTCGCTTTTTTAATTAGCACTATAAAACATGAAAAATCAAAAAATATGCCAGTTCCAGTTTTTGGTGAATTTCGACGATAGACGTTAGCATTTTTTGTTTCACCATCAGCATCATTTGAAATCACTGGAAAGTAGAAGTTGAACCATTCCAAATCAATCATATTTTTGGTCCATTAGAATGCTCCAATGTAGAAAAACTCCTTCATTTCTGAAAAATATGAGATAACAAATGCTAAGACAACAGCTTGAAGACATTTTTTAGATTGATTAGACACTAACGATTTCGTTTGTTAATTTTATTCGTATATTGAACATTAAATAAGGTTATTATAGTTTTAATGTGTAAATAAGTAACTAACAGGTACATTATGGAAAATATAAAAAAGACTAATAGAGAAATTATCTGCATTGAAAATATTGTATAGAGTTAATTAAACTTGATAAGCATGGAAGAAAGAGAGAGATGCAATGTTTCCTGACCAACATGATGTAACCACAACTGACACCAACTATCCATTTATAAATGACAATTCATTTTAAGCATAGGAACCGATCGCTTAACACACAAATTCCAATGATCATGGTATATTAATTGTCCTTTACCATTGACTTCCGCCGCAGGGAGACCATCACGAAGTTCTCGTAGTAGCTCATAAGAGTAGGGATTTGTACCATCATTCGAATTGTCTCCCTAGACCGACCGAATACTGCGAATAGCTGAGGAACGGCTGCTATCAGATGTATTTCCTTGGCAAGCATCGTCGTTTGACTAATTGCTTCATACAAGATCCCGTATCCTCCCCCCATTTCCAAAACTGCAATCTCCGCCTCCTGTACAATTCTCTGGTACACTTTCCTGTTCCCATCCTCGTCTGGCGCGTAAGGCCTGCCATTGTTGTTGAAGGCTAGATACATGGCCATCTGTGCCAAAGTTTTTGCGAAAGATCCAAGTTGATACTCAACTTCAAACGGATAAAATACCTTTCCACCCAAGTATATTTTGCCCTCTGCAAAATTAGCAAATGAACGGTACTTATTTCCGTTGCGTTCACATCCATCGTGATCCAACACGCTTCTAGCCATCTTTGCAATATACAAGGAGTCAGGGTCTACCAGGATCCTCAGATGCGTTTGGTGCTGTAGAAATTTCAGGAGGCATCGTGTCTGGTCACTAGAAGTGCACAGGGCTGCGTAAACTTGACGGATGTTGGACAAATTTGACTAATCTTCATGCAATACTGTAGTCTTTGACATCATCCCTTCGATGCAAACGTTGAAAGCATTTTCTTCAAATGGAGGTGCCAAATTTCTTTGAATAAAGACATTCGAAATTTTTGAAACTTCCCCTTTCTTATTAGATTTTTCATTTGGTGCAAGTCTCTCCTCATTCACGCATTCCTCAGTGTTTAATTCGGACTCAAAAACCAGCGCAGGTTCAGTGGCCATTATCTCTGAAGGAGAAACGGCTGGTGTTAAATTATCCTTTTTACCCTTATACTCCATCAAGGACACTTGCTGGTTTAGATTCATCACCCCTAATTTTATATCCGCCATCAGAATACTCAGGCTTTCCATTTGTGCGGATATCATGCTTTTATGTCCCAAATGTTCCTTTGGCTTTTCAATATCTGTAGTCAACAAAACATGCCTCTCGGTCAACTCCTCCATCTGTTTTGAAATATTTGATGTAAGATCCTCCAGCACCTTGGTGTTAGTTATTATTTTCCTTTCATATGAAGGACCAGCCATAGATGCGGCACCACGCCATTCATCTGCATGAACCCTGACCACCTGTTTAAGGATTTCAGCGCGGACTGAATCTTTAGGGTGCTTCGCGCACATTTCTTCAGCTATATTAAGGGAGTCATAGCCAGAAACGTTTTTTATGATAGGATCAGCGCCCAACTCGAGGAGCTTTTGTACCCAATCCAACTTCCCCAGGAAGACTGCAAGCTGAAGGAGAGTGCGCTGATTGCCAACCATAACGTCTATATCTTCAAGCTTTTCCAGAAGGGCCTCATTTTGGAGGAGAGGGCCAGTAAGCATCGCTGCAAATAGCTGCTCCTGCACTTCGAGTTCTGAGATGGAGTTACGAGATTGCTCATCCATGATTTCAAAGTTTTAGGCTGGAGATCTTGCTTAAAAACATCACGTGTACTGGATAGTTGTTTGATGATTTAATACGAAGTATTTTAGTGACTTTATGGGGAATTGAGCGAAATCTGGAAAAAAATAAGAAAAAAGTTATGTGACTTGAGTTTGTCTGATTTTTTAAAAATACATTAAACCTTGATCCAACCGTGCATTACTAGATTGAAACGTAAATATTAATTTTCGAAATTACGTTTTTGGAATGAAGGATATTCAGAGCATTATGTATGTATATATCTCAAGTGATAAACAAAAGAAAATATTACACCTTTTA